>OZ037778.1:35870330-35877830 GCA_964035525.1 Porites cylindrica | reverse complement strand
GTGGTTATAGTGCCACGCCTCTTTCGGGTCTGAGTCGAAATTCTGCTGTTGCCGGCATTTTTTCGTGAAAAACTCTCGGCTACATATAGTGCGCATTAGTGCCTTGCGTTGAACAGAGTTTCACGTAAATCGCAAAGACCCAATTCGAGAAATTCAGCGATTTGCAAATTTAGGTCATAATTTATGTGAAGATGATAAGCAAACTTAACACGATTATATCTAGCTCGTTTAGCTCGTTCTCTTTTTGGTGCGACAAATTCTTGTGTCGTATTAATGGCTCACCTCCTGACTTTATTTCTTTGAGCGGTTAATCAGAAAAACAAATACCTGGCTATCGCAAGAACCAATCTTGTTCTTTGATTAGTCGGTGGAGAAACTTGCCGGCAAAAAGCAATTGTAAAAATAGAAAACTGGAGTCTTTACTTTAGCTTTGACTGATTTTCACTCTTGGAGGTGGGCTCATCAGCGACATGCCCATCGATATTTAAAGGGAATATACTTAAATTTCAGACTTTATTATGAGGCTGTCGTATATTTATTAAGATCAGGAAAGAGACTGCACAGATCAGATTGTTTCATGTTAGGTCGCTACTATTTAAATGAAACATTTTTTATTTATAGCCTTAAGATTTATTTTATTGAGTGAATTTTTCATCATCCTCGTCAAATTGTCATCTAGGTGTGGCAATTCTCAGCTTGGCAAGTCAGTTGTGGCTCAGACTATTTTTATCGGAGAGGTTGCCTATTTATAACTTCTGCCTTTCCTTGTTTAGTGTAGATATTGTAAATGTTATATTTAATATATTGTTTATAAATAGAAAGAAAATCGCATATTTTTGCAGAATACAGAGACCTATGTAAATTATGTAAACGAGGCGTTACACAAACACGCTATGACGGCGTTTGGCAATATTAATATTATAAATTTCTTTATGAACAACCCCAAAACAGTGCCGTAGCGCGGGGAGGGACCGGGGGACCCTCCCTCTCCCCCCCCCCCCCAATAATTTTGACAGGCACGTTTACAGTAATTTGGTCAGCGGCCACGCTCTTCACGCTGGTCTTCGGTTCCATGTGTTCATTTCAGTTCGATAAAGCTTGAAAATTATTTCGTATTTATGGCTTCAACAAACAAAAATTAAGCGGGTATTAAACAAAGTACACTTCTTAAGTGGGAAATTAATGCTCTCGGAAGGCTTAAAATGCTATTTCAGAGACCCTATATTTCAAAATCTTCCGAGGGTGCATGTCCCCGGACCCCCCTGGCAGCTCGCGCCTTCAGTGCTCGGGATTGCCCCCCCCCCCCCCCCCCCTAATAAATCTAACCTTGCTACGGCACTGCAAAGCGATACCTATTACGGGTAAAAATACTGGCATCCAGCCCTGGACGGGGCGGGGCGTTTACGACCTAACCATTAACCAATAAAGTATTTAATTTCCTTCTCATTCACCATGGCATTTTTACAGTGAACTGGTGTTTGCCACCACAGACAGCTTTCTTCGGCCTTGTGAAACAGTCTCTTTTGAAGCACAGAGTGTGACACCATTCCGTTTAGTAGACGAAGAAGTTTGTTTTCGGAAGTAAAGCAATATTTTTTGACGAATTTGCCGGTTCTTCCATAAGCAGATTGATGGGTTTGTGCAGGAATTGAGGAAAGCTAGAGTTTCCGCCCAACTATAGTGGTTATAAGTCTTAATGTCCTCCTTCAAAATCTGGTGATAAATTGTGACAAATAAAACGGGTATGTTGAATAACAAATAGAATCCCACGATGAAAGAAACAGTTTTTGTAAGCTTTTCTTGTCTCTGTCGCCACTGAAAATTGGTAATATGCCCGATATGGCGTTGAACTTGGCGTCGGTGTCGACGCCAAACGAGCACCATTCCTACGTTTGCAGCTCCTGACAGCAAAAGACAGAGAAACCACACCAGTAAATGCGTTGCTCTGGAGACATGGTTTATTCCCACCCATTGCAGACTTGTTACTGAGACATTAAACATCCAGATGGCCAAGCTATATTTAACGGCTCGTTTCGACGAGAAGACATTGTTGTATCTTGCATTAAGACGGACTGCCACAAATCGCTCGTAGCTTACAGCTGTAAGAGTCATAAAAGACACTCCGCAACAAATGTAGAAGGCATTAGAGTACACAACTCGAACGAAGCACGGAACTGTTCGATGCTGATTTTCCATAAGTCTGTAGGTGATGTAACCTGGTTGAACTGTGAGACCAACTAAAATGTCAGATAGAGCCAAGCAGCCTATCAAGAGATTTGATGGTGTTCGAAGTAGAGTGTTCTTAAAGATGGCAATGGTAATCAGAAGGTTCAAGATGACGGCAAATGGGGCGGAAATGATATTTATGATGGCTGTTACAAGATTTAGCAGGAAACGCTCTGAAACCCGGTCAAAAGATGGATCAGGAAGATGAAAGCAAGATGACGTTGACGTACTGTTAGCCATGGAGAGGTTGTCTGCCTCCTTGACTGACTGCAATGTTACAAGAAAAGTGTTGAAAAACTTTTAAAGGCAGTAATCCTTTTTCAAAGACGAGGAAAAATTCCGGAAGCCGGTAGCTCCCTTTTAATAATTGGTATAAAACACAAATTCAATCTATTGCTGACAGAAAATTGATGCGTGTTGTAGTTTAAGTCCATTAAGCGGCAGTGAGATACTTTTTGGCTTGAAAGCTAAAAAAAAAAAGGTTTCTGCGGAACAAAACTTCAAATTTGCCGCTTTGGATCTTTTATTACTATTATTTGGGGTCAAAATATAAGTTTGCAAATTCCTACCAACAACGCGGGGACCAGAAAAGAAGCAATCCTTATATTGCATCAACCGTAAGCAAATTATATTTGGCCGGTGTTTCGGTAAAAAAAATAAGACTTGGCTTCTTGTTTTAGCACTTTAGCACTTGTTTTAACACAACAGGTCGCAACGAGTCTCGCTAAATGGCTTTACATCTGACAGTTTTAAGCTTCCTTATGGCGTTCCACAAGGATCGTGTCTGGGGCCATTGTTGTTTACCATTTATTCCAGCAAACTGTTTGAACTCATCAAATACCATCTACCTGAAGCACATGCCTACGCTGATGACACTCAGCTTTACCTGTCGTTTAGTCCTGACACGGCTACTAATCAGACTGATGCGGTCATTGCCATGGAACGCTGTATATCGGACATTCGTACGTGGATGCTTACGGATAAGCTCAAACTTAATGATGACAAAACTGAGTTCATGTTGATTGGTACAAAACAACAACTTTCCAAAGTAAATATTGATTGCCTTATCGTAGGAAGCATTGACGTTGCTCCTGTCACTGTGGCAAGAAATTTAGGGACATGGTTCGATTCTAACTTGAATCTCCAGGAACACAAAACTTGTAAATCTGTGTTTCTCCATTTATACAATATTCGGCGTATCCGAAAATATCTGTCCCAGGAGTCTGCACGAACTTTGGTCCATGCTTTTATCATTGGTCGTATAGATTACTGCAACAGCCTTCTATTTGGTTTACCCTCTGATCATCTACTTACACTGCAACGCTTGCAGAATGCAGCTGCTCGGCTTATATCTAATGTCCCTCGCTACAGTCACATAACACCAGTACTATGTTCGTTACATTGGCTTCCTGTCAAATTTCGTATTGATTTTAAAATACTTCTTTTTACTTTTAAAGCTATCTACGGTCATGCGCCTGGTTACTTGATCGATTTGATTGCTATTAAAGAACAGCCGCGCTATAATCTCCGTTCAGCTAGCGGTCTTATCTTAAAGTATCCTAGTTTAAAACTGAAAAAGACTTTAGGGGATCGTGCTTTTTCATCTGCTGCCCCTAATTTATGGAACAATCTGCCCCTTCACATCCGTCTTGAGGACAATTTTGAACGTTTTAAATCTTTACTTAAAACGCATCTTTTTAGACTAGCTTTTGATATGTAATTTTTTTTAACCTACTATGTAATATATTTAGTGTTTTTTTATCTTTATTTAATTTTTGGCGTTGTTTATTCTTAACCTTAATTATTTTGCTCATTTTAGCTTTTATTTTCTTTTAACATTTACGTGTTGTCACGCGCTTTTGATCATATTTGCATGGAAAAGGCGCGTTATAAATTTTTAATTATTATTATTATTACTTATACTTATTTAGTTGACTTAGTTCCGCGCAAAAGTCATGAAAAGTAAAGTATAAAACACAACAGAACGCTCTACTGGAACTAGCTGGAACTGGCCAAAGCTGAACAATAAAGAAAATAGTGATGTAGTTTTTCTCCCAGTCATTTTATGAGCTTTGAACGTTATCCACACTTAATTGCCTCGAATTCAGGCAAGAGATGATTTTCTCTTGCTTCTTAAATGTTATCCACTCACAACAAGAAAGAAATGAAGGCAACAGGATAAAATAGTTTGGTTACATTTCCCATATTAAATGCTCAAATAACTTGCGATCATCATAAAGAATGTCAATATTACGTAATGGGAATTCAAATTATTCCATTATATCGAGACAGAATTGTGTTTTATTAGTTGGTGGAATATTCAACATATTGTCAAGAGGTTGTCATGATTGCCGGCACAGGAAAGCCGTTTGCTCTGTGCAGGTGCATCTCTGTCCAAGATCTATGAATTTATTAACAAAGAACGCTTAACCAAAAGCTCCGTTGTTGTTCTGGTGGTATTTTAAACAATAAGTAGCCTAAAAAACAATTCAAATTAACTTTAATCGCTTACTATCTCTTCTCCTCACAATTTATTTTCGCACATTTAAAATTCTGCTAGTTCATGTAATTTACACGCGAATGATCTTCGCAAGTTAACAGCGATATTATTTTTTAGTTTTACAATTCTATGCATTAAAGATCGTTTCTTAAAACAATTTAGACCTGTTTAAGCCTTAAAAAGGGCTTCTTTTTTGGCATGACCCTTGAATATTGACTGGTCTACTTTACATATAAGCCTAGTCAGCTGCCTTCTCTTGTTTGATTTGCTATAATACCGGTATATTCATTCCGAGCTTTTGACTGTTAGAGTTTAAAACTCTCGTAGAGACCCGACACTTATTAGTGCTGGTCAAAACCCCATATAATTCCAGTTCGCCCGTTTCACATCAAACGAAAAACGAGAATAACTTTAAATTCTTGATTTCAGTAGTCTTTTCATGTAATATGGCAGAGAATTTGCTTTTACAAATTAAATGCGTATATTTCCCACAAGTAAAATCGTCTAGGCTCAATAATGACCTGAAAGTTTTCTCGGGATGAATCCCAACTTACCTCTACAATTATCTGTACTGTTTTTATGACCAATGACTATACAAACAAGAGAAACTATGTCACCTTGAGCCTCTTATCTATCGTCAGTAATATCACACGGCACGTGCACTTGCCCCGTAAACCTGGCTATCATGTGAAAAACAAACCTCTCTATCTTGCCTACTTCAGAAATTCACTTAAAAGGAGTTCTAAAGAATTAACTTTTTTCCTTGTACGTGACTCAAGTATCAGGCACTTAACTTCCCATTAACATCTTAACACGCCCTAGTGTCTATCTTAATCATGTAATATGGCAGGGAATTTGCTTTTACAAATTAAATGCGTATATTTCCCACAAGTAAAATCGTCTAGACTCAATAATGACCTGAAAGTTTTCTCGGGATGAATCCCAACTTACCTCTACAATTATCTGTACTGTTTTTATGACCAATGACTATACAAACAAGAGAAACTATGTCACTCTGAGCCACTTATCTATCGTCAGTAATATCACACGGCACGTGCACTTGCCCCGTAAACCTGGCTATCATGTGAAAAACAAACCTCTCTATCTTGCCTACTTCAGAAATTCACTTAAAAGGAATTTTAAAAAATTAACTTTTTTCCTTGTACGTGACTCAAGTATCAGGCACTTAACTTCCCATTAACATCTTAACACGCCCTAGTGTCTATCTTAATCATGTAATATGGCAGGGAATTTGCTTTTACAAATTAAATGCGTATATTTCCCACAAGTAAAATCGTCTAGGCTCAATAATGACCTGAAAGTTTTCTCGGGATGAATCCCAACTTACCTCTACAATTATCTGTACTGTTTTTATGACCAATGAATATACACACAAGAGAAACTATGTCACTCTGAGCCACTTATCTATCGTCAGTAATATCACATGGCACGTGCACTTGCCCCGTAAACCTGCCTATCATGTGAAAAACAAACCTCTCTATCTTGCCTACTTCAGAAATTCACTTAAAAGGAATTCTAAAGAATTAACTTTTTTCCTTGAACGTGACTCGACTATCAGGAGAACGTAACTTTCCATTAACATCTTAACACCCCCTGGTGTCTATCTTCTTAATGGTGCGTAGTCACAATTTAGTTGGTTTAAAATAAAAAGCAGTAGTACCGATAGGTTGGCCCTGTTCGGTTTGAGTCAGAAATATCAACATTATATGTTAACAACCATTCTGGTCCTTTTATATATCGTCGAAATCAGTACATTTGAAATTTTCCCTTGAAGTCATAAATTTTCAGACTTTAATTAAGGTGGCTCCGTAATTAATACGGGCGCTTTTAGCTGTGACGAAGTTTTCGTCATAACTTTTTCGTTTTTAACGCGATGGCTGAGAAACTTTGTAAAGAACAAGAGATATCATCCGGCAATAGTACGACATATTCCGATTTCATTGATGGTAAATATATTTTGCTAAATTAGGGCTTAAAAGGACCCTTCTGTTCAAAGAAAATCGCGTCTAGTAAAAAAATTTGCTGATATTTTTTACTGAAATTTCCGGTATCGGCTTTAATTGACATAATAAATATGCCAGAGGAATTTCAGAAAAATCGTTGGAGCAGAAGTCCGTAACTGAAAGTCGCTCAAAATTCAGCTGTGAAATTGTTTTGGAATTTCAAGAATAAATTGCTATCAGGTAGAAGGAGCCACCAGTTTGAATTTTCGGGACAAGTAAATTCAACGTTTGCTAATTCTGAAAACAGAAGCTGATTGCCTAAAGTGCTATTCTTTAAAAGGTACTTTTTAGTTTTAGAAGCACTATAAATTGCTCCAAACCTTGCTCTGAAGTTGAATGACTTGTTCCTCGACATTTTAAAAATATCCCTTGGCAGTTTTGGCTCAGACTCCTGCTGCATATATTTTGATGTATTGCAACGCATTTTCAACGACTTTTACTGCTGTTCGTTGCTTACAACGCAGGAAAAAGGTATTGAGATTGGACGCTACCTCGTATCAGAGCTCAGATAGAACTGTCTAGCACCTTTGTTTATGACTACAAAATGAGCACGAGTGGCAGTTCCGCGAGGAATTCGCACCTCACCCAGGGGGACGAACGACAATGATGCCCATGCCTGTGAACCGAATTACATCACAGTGCAAAAATAATGATCGCAGAAATAATGCCCGTGAATAAATTTACAACTCTGAAATTTCTGTTACTCCTTCCTTCAATTAATGGGTAGTTTTTTCTTGATTATTATGTGTA
>OZ037778.1:35855330-35865330 GCA_964035525.1 Porites cylindrica | reverse complement strand
TTCAAACATTTTCGCAAACTCACCTTTATTTTTTTTTCTTCACTTATCCATAAAAATAAACCCACACAACCAGCAAAAATCGACCTCACTTAACAAGTCAGGATTCAGCACATAACCGGACCGAGATTTCGAACTAAACACAACGGCTCATTTAAAATACGTACGGTAAGGGATCGAGTTTGGCGCGAAAGCAAGAAGGTGCGTGCACTGCAGCAAGCCAGCAATTCCCACGATCAATCGACGTAGTTGCGTGGCCCGTGCAACGGAAATTTTCACGCTGTAGAAAGTTTCAGAAGTCGTGCAACGAACATGGACATCTAAAATGTAAGCTTGGTGTTGTATACTAGACAATGTGAACAAATTAAAGTGTGGAAAGTGAAAGTCATCCATCGCGTATCGTATCAGCAATAAAAATTTACGATACCTTGGAAAGATCCGCCCTAAAAATTCATCGGAGAGTGTTTGTTTCTTGTAGCCGTGCTACAGGTTGCAGTTTTGCGGGTTGTTAACATCTTGTTCTGAGACTTTCGTCGAGAAACTTTCCCCGTTGAACGCGCTACGCAACTATGCGATCGATGAGGAAAACTACGTCGTGTAAGAAAACACGAGAGTCACCCGGCAGCTTCTCTTCGCTGATTGGCCAGAAAAAGTTTTTTCTGGCCAATCAGAAGCAGGCAATTCAAACGCTTCTGGAACTGGTTCGGTAAGAGTAAGTGCCCAGGGGCTCGTCTCGATCTTACAGTAAACTTTCACCACGAACATTTTATCGACCCGACTAACTGCCCCTGGGTCTCCGAGGATGCTCTGAAGCAACCTTAATTGAAATAGGTGTATAAACACCGTAAGCAGGATTGGCGGGAATGTTGCTGTCCATATGAGGAAAGTTGACAATGCGAAATGCAAAGTCCTCTCTCTTATCGTAGATGCTGATACGGAAGGGTGTGTTTTCGCCAGTCTTGATATTAGTGTCGAGATAACACACTTCAGTAGATGATGTGGAAGTGTCCTTAAGTTCCAATTCCGACGGGTAAATTGCGCTGATGTAATTTCCAAAGTCCACTTTGTTAGCACTGAAAAAATCAAAAGCAAGAGGGCCCATACTCATTCCCCCCGACTTCTTGCTTTTTGCTTTTGCTATTTTTTGTCGGAAAACTGCAAAAATTAATCATTATACAAAATTCCATGTAGTACAGTGTAGGGAGCAAATAAAAACAAATGCTCCATGTGCCCTGAGGACAAGGCGAAGAGTACTTTTCCTTGAAAGAATTAAAAGGCTAAAATAAATCGCAGATTTACGCAGTACTTTTCCTCGAAAGAATTAAAAGGCTAAAATAAATCGCAGATTCACGCAGTCAATAAATGAAAGAAACAGTAATAACTTCACAAATGACACTCACCAGCAATAGTACTAAATAAAAAATAACTTTTCTCTTCGGCGACCCTTAGAGTTTTCCCGAAATTTTTAGACGGGCCCCAATGATAAGCTGCTTTACTATCCAAAATGTTTACACAAGACAACGACCTGTGAAAATAAATGAATAAAGAATCGGCGCCTGCTACGCAGGCTTCCTGTGGAATCCAAGATCCTGGGTTGAATTGTTCAAAGCTAGGTTAATATAACCCAGGGTTAGTGCGAAATTTGAATCCAGATTTGAAAGCTTAAAACGCAAATTCAGTTTAAAGACAGAATCCGTCAGGAAATTGAGTAATTTTAATTTTCAGTGGACAAAACCTTTGTACCAGAATAATTTAAAGCATACCGCATTCGTTTTTACATTCAGTTCAAGGGCTAAAGATGTAAATTAGTCATCTGTAATAACACCAAAGAAAATTTCTTATCGGAGCCCGAGAAAATAAATGTCAAATTTCACAAAACGACATCTTATACATGAAAATTTTAAATTTATTTTCTCAGACTCCTATAAGGAATTTTCTTTGGTGTTACTACAGATGACTAATTACATCTTTAGCCCTTGAAATGCAATATTCCTTAAATTATGCTGGTACAAAGTTAAGGTGACTCGACCCAATTATTTTGCGGAGGTACCATCCTACTTTGAAGCTCTCTGGTATCCCCACCTTTACTTTGATCGTAGGTCCAACATATAGCATGGATAACATATAGATCAATCTCCAATATAGCATAAAAGTTTTGGCGATCGGAGTAAATGTCACGTGGTTATAGTGCCACGGCTCTTTCGGGTCTGAGTCGAAATTCTGCTGTTGCCGGCATTTTTTCGTGAAAATCTCTCGGCTACATATAGTGCGCATTAGTGCCTTCCGTTGAACAGAGTTTCACCTAAATCGCAAAGACCCAATTCGAGAAATTCAACGATTTGCAAATTTAGGTCATAATTTATGTGAAAATGATAAGCAAAACTTTACACGATTATATCTAATAAACTATGAAATTTATCCCTTTATTTTGGGGATCTTTACAACAGATGGGTCCTTGCAAGTCAGTAAAAAGCTTTAGGGCCTTTGTAAATGCGCGCGATTTCGAGCAATGCGAACATATACAGATTAAAGACCCGAAAGAGGCGAGGCACTATAACCAAGTGACATTTACTCCGATCGCCACATACGGCCACATACGGCCAGGAAAATCGGCAAATGCTTCACGAAGACAATCACTTCTTGATTTCACGAAGTAAATGCGTTGCATATGGTCTCTTGCAATGTGATATTTTAATAGTTTGCTTAGAGACAAATGGAATTTTCTCTCCGTCAAAGGCCTAGTATTCACTTAAAAAATCGTCCCCGTGTCTAACAAAAAATCATGCAGTCAAGATGTACAGAGCGGCATTGATCCAAGAACAAATATAGGTGTTTTCAGAAAAAAGGTTTCCTTGAATGCCGTTATTTTACATGTTAAAATTTATCCTTGCACTCAAGAATTAACCCAAAATGTATATTGGATTGGCCACAACTGTCATATTTAAAACCCAAATATGGCAAAGTTATAATGAGGCCAACATGTGCCTAAAAATATGCACATCAAGTTAGTCTTGTAAGTAATAAATTAGGAACCATCTGAAAAATTAAGGGTGCTAACGCCCCAACCCTTTTCCCTCACCACTAAAGCCCTTCTCTCCCCAGGGTCTCCGAATCAGGGGTTTGATAGGTAGATGTATGCCCCATGATTATCGTGGTAATTAAAGGCTGGTCATGGACGACTGGCCCAAGCTGCTGACTAGAGCGGGGAGCCCGAAGCTCCTTTTGGGCCTCAGTCAGGGACCCATCTATCACCAAGTAAAATTTTTAAGACAGTTAAAGTACCTTGAGTACAGTATTCCGCAAATGTTTTGTAGTCTTTCCTTGGCTTCCTTAAACTGCGACGGGTCGTCCTTTGGAGCTACGCGACGAGCAAAAATGTAAAGTTATGAACATCTACTGTGACTCAAAAGTAAAATAAGAGGCTGTTCGCAGTCTATGGTTTCCCTTCAAGTCTGGGACTGCCTACAAAACATTGCTTGTCAGTACCGATCAGGCTTGAAACAGCCATGGCGCCTGCATACATTTGAACCACTTCACACTTAAAAACCATTTTTGACTCTTCAACATCCAAGCAGAACCAATACTTAAAAGCAATACCATTACATACTAAGACAAGCCCCTTAATAATGCTAACTTTGAGACTTGGCCTTCAAGTTACCGTAAGAACGCGCTAAGCCTTGGCATCTTTAATTTTTAAGCGTTTATGAAAAGAAAATCTTACAAATTCACAGCTCATGGAGGATTTTCGGTTGAATAATAGTCCAGTCTTTGTCTTCGTTCTTCCAGGGTTCCTCGAAAGCTCAGGCGACAATCGCTGTCCAATGGTCACGGCAGCGGTTGAGCAATCTTTTTAAGAGGATATAAGATCTGTCGAATTTGTTTCTCAAAACTTCATTGGCTTAAAACAAACATATGATTGGAAATAACGCTAATGTGGGTAGATAAAGGCACAATGTGCACTTCTTATGAGTATAAATGTGATTATTTCCTTGGTTGCTAACCCCCAAAATTTAGATTTTTCCCGGGAGGCCCTAAGACTCCTCCAAAGGAAGAGGCGGGTGCTTCCCTTTCCATACCCACTCAAACACGTGAGTGCTTCCAATCTAATCTGTTGCTCTTCTCCTTCTTATTTAAATTTTCTAGAGAACTCTGTATTTCTGCTGTGGGTCTCTGTTGAACTTAAATTTATTGATAATGTAGCGAAGCGAATCAAAAACTGCACCTGACTATATCGTCATCCTCCACGTTTACATGTTATGTGTCAGTACTGCTTTTCTTTGTTATTTGCAGCTCACTGACAATAGCGAGGCTCTTGCCCATCAAAGACTAGCGACCAAACTGTTGGCAGCGAAGATGAAAGAGATGGAGAGAGATAGTTCTGCATTTTCATCAAAGGCGTTACAAATTGAGACTTGAATGGTACAGCTCTGGTTAAAAGTGTTGAAAAGTACAGTGAAGTTATAAAATAAGCTCCACTCGGCGTCAAAATTCCTTGAGATACTTTATCTGCAAATAATTTTTTTGATCATTTATCCTATCGCATTTTTTGAGAAACGCCAAGACCAAAAATTGAACATTTAGGTCCTCTCCCCCCCCCCCCCCCCTCCCCTTACTAGTTCAGCTGATCAGTGGGCTTATAGGTAGCAAAGAACAGTTAGCACCATAGAAAATAGGGTGGCCCAAACAGGTAACACCCGTGAAAGAACTAACAATAATGGTGGCTTGAACAGTAGCATCATATACAATAGGGTGGCTCAAACAGTTAACACCCGTGGAAAAGCTAAGAACATGGTGGCTTGAACAGTTAGCACCATATAACTTATAGTATCAAACTTGTACCCGGTTCACGTTGAAAGTATCTTTACAGTTTTGTCGCCGATTGTAAGTTTTGGTTCTCAAGAAAAAGTGTCAAGAGGATTTTATGAGCGTGTGTGGAGAGCGTTTTCGATTGATTTTTGCTCGTTCTCATTTTGGTGCGACAAATTCTTGTGTCGTATTAATAGCTCACCTCCTGACTTTATTTCTTTGAGCGGTTAATTAGAAAAACAAATACCTGGCTATCGCAAGAACCAATCTTGTTCTTTGATCAGTCGGCGGAGAAACTTGCCGGCAAAAAGCAATTGTAAAAATAGAAAACTGGAGTCTTTATTTTAGCTTTGAGTGATTTTCACTCTTGGACGTGGGCTCATCAGCGACATGCCCATCGATATTTAAAGAGAATATACTTAAATTTCAGACTTTATTAATGAGGCTGTCGTATATTTATTAAGATCAGGAAAGAGACTGCACAGATCAGATTGTTTCATGTTAGGTCGCTACTATTTAAATGAAACATTTTTTATTTATAGCCTTAAGATTTATTTTATTGAGTGAATTTTTCATCATCCTCGTCAAATTGTCATCTAGGTGTGGCAATTCTCAGCTTGGCAAGTCAGTTGTGGCTCAGACTATTTTTATCGGAGAGGTTGCCTATTTATAACTTCTGCCTTTCCTTGTTTAGTGTAGGTATTGTAAATGTTATATTTAATATATTGTTTATAAATAGAAAGAAAATCGCACATTTTTGCCGAATACAGAGAACTATGTAAATTATGTAAACGAGGCGTTACACAAACACACTATGACGGCGTTTGGCAATATCAATATTATAAATTTCTTTATGAACAACCCCAAAACAGTGCCGTAGCGCGGGGAGGGGCCGGGGGACCCTCCCTCCCCCTCCCTCCCAATAATTTTGACAGGCACGTTTACAGTAATTTGGTCAGCGGCCACGCTCTTCACGCTGGTCTTCGGTTCCATGTGTTCATTTCAGTTCGATAAAGCTTGAAAATTATTTCGTATTTATGGCTTCAACAAACAAAAATTAAGCGGGTATTAAACAAAGTACACTTCTTAAGTGGGAAATTAATGCTCTCGGAAGGCTTAAAATGCTATTTCAGAGACCCTATATTTCAAAATCTTCCGAGGGTGCATGCCCCCGGACCCCCCTGGCAGCTCGCGCCTTCAGTGCTCGGGATTGCCCCCCCCCCCCCCCCCCCTAATAAATCTAACCTTGCTACAGCACTGCAAAGCGATACCTATTACGGGTAAAAATACTGGCATCCAGTCCTGGACGGGGCGGGGCGTTTACGACCTAACCATTAACCAATAAAGTATTTAATTTCTTTCTCATTCACCATGGCATTTTTACAGTGAACTGGTGTTTGCCACCACAGACAGCTTTCTTCGGCCTTGTGAAACAGTCTCTTTTGAAGCACAGAGTGTGACACCATTCCGTTTAGTAGACGAAGAAGTTTGTTTTCGGAAGTAAAGCAATATTTTTTGACGAATTTGCCGGTTCTTCCATAAGCAGATTGATGGGTTTGTGCAGGAATTGAGGAAAGCTAGAGTTTCGGCCCAACTATAGTGGTTATAAGTCTTAATGTCCTGCTTCAAAATCTGGTGATAAATTGTGACAAATAAAACGGGTATGTTGAATAACAAATAGAATCCCACGATGAAAGAAACAGTTTTTGTTAGCTTTTCTTGTCTCTGTCGCCACTGAAAATTGGTAATATGCCCGATATGGAGTTGAACTTGGCGTCGGTGTCGACGCCAAACGAGCACCATTCCTACGTTTGCAGCTCCTGACAGCAAAAGAGAGAGAAACCACACAAGCAAATGCGTCGCTCTGGAGACATTGTTTATTCCCACCCATTGCAGACTTGTTAAAGAGACATTAAACATCCAGATGGCCAAGATATATTTAACGGCTCGTTTCGACGAGAAGACGTTGTTGTATCTTGCATAAAGACGGACTGCCACAAATCGCTCGTAGCTTACAGCTGTAAGAGTCATAAAAGACACTCCGCAACAAATGTAGAAGGCATTAGAGTACATAACTCGAACGAAGCACGGAACTGTTCGATGCTGATTTTCCATAAGTCTGAAGGTGATGTAACCTGGTTGAACTGTGAGACCGACTAAAATATCCGATAGAGCCAAGCAGCCTATCAAGAGATTTGATGGTGTTCGAAGTAGAGTGTTCTTAAAGATGGCAATGGTAATCAAAAGGTTCAAGATGACGGCAAAAGGGGAGGAAATGATATTTATGATGGCTGTCAGAAGATTTACCAGGAAACGCTCTGAAACCCGGTCAAAAGATGGATCAGGAAGATGAAAGCAAGATGACGTTGACGTACTGTTAGCCATGGAGAGGTTGTCTGCCATCTTGACTAACTGCAATGTTACAAGAAAAGTATTTAAAAAATTTTAAAAACAGCAATCGTTTAAGACAAGGAAAATATTCCGGAAGCCGGTAGCCCCCTTTTAATAATTGGTATAAAACACAAATTCAATCTATTGCTGACAGAAAATTGATGCGTGTTGTAGTTAAAGGCCATTAAGTGGCAGTGAGATACTTTTTGGCTTGAAAGCTGAAAAAAGGTTTCTGCGGAAGAAAACTTCAAAGTTGCCGCTTTGGATCTTTTATTACTATTATTTGGGGTCAAAATATAAGTTTGCAAATTCCTACCAACAACGCGGGGACCAGAAAAGAAGCAATCCTTTAGCCTGTTCCAGGCGTTCAGATAGTGGGGAGCGGTGCGAAGTAAAAAGGAGCACGAAAAAATAAAAGCGAGGGAGGGGGCTCTCCCCAGTCCCCCTCTACTTTTCATCGCTTTCTTTACTTCGCACCGCACTCCACTATCTGAACGCTTGGAACAGGCTAGCAATCCTTATATTGCATCAACCGTGAGCAAATTATTTTTGACTAGTGTTTCGGTAAAAAAATAATACTTGGCTTCTTGTTTTAGCACTTATACTTATTTAGTTGACTTAGTTCCGCGCAAAAGTCCTGAAAAGTAAAGTATAAAACACAACAGAACGCTCTACTGGAACTAGCTGGAACTGGCCAAAGCTGAGCAATAAAGAAAACAGTGATGTAGTTTTTCTCCCTGTCATTTTATGAGCCTTGAACGTTATCCACACTTAATCGCCTCGAATTCAGACAAGAGATGATTTTCTCTTGCTTCTTAAATGTTATCCACTCACAACAAGAAAGAAATGAACGCGACAGGATAAAATAGTTTGTTTACATTTCCCATATTAAATGCTCAAATAACTTGCCATCATCATAAAGAATGTCAATATTACGTGATGGGAATTCAAATTATTCCATTATATCAGGACAGAATTGTGTTTTATTAGTTGGTGGAATATTCAACATATTGTCAAGAGGTTGTCATGATTGCCGGCACAGGAAGCCGTTTGCTCTGTGCAGGTGCATCTCTGTCCAAGATCTATGAATTTATTAACAAGAAACGCTTAACCAAAAGCTCCGTTGTTGTTCTGGTGGTATTTTAAAAAATGAGTAACCTAAAACACAATTCAAATAAACTTTAATCGCTTACTATCTCTTCTCCTCACAATTTATTTTCGCGCATTTAAAATTCTGCTAGTTCATGTAATTTACACGCGAATGATCTTCGAACGTTAACAGCGATATTATTTTTTAGTTTTACAATTCTATGCCTTAAAGATCGTTTCTTTAAACAATTTAGACCTGTTTAAGCCTTAAAAAGGGCTTCTTTTTTGTCATAACCCTTGAATATATTGACTGATCTACTTTCATATAAGCCTAGTCAGCTGCCTTCTCTTGTTTGATTTGCTATACCGGTATATTTCATTCCGAGCTTTTGACTGTTAGAGTTTAAAACTCTCGTAGAGACCCGACACTTATTAGTGCTGGTCAAAACCCCATATAATTGCAGTTCGCCCGTTTCACATCAAACGAAAAACGAGAATAACTTTAAATTGTTGATTTCAGTAGTCTTTTCGTGTAATATGACAGGGACTTTGCTTTTACAAATTAAATGCGTATATTTCCCACAAGTTAAATCGTCTACGCTCAATAATGACCTGAAAGTTTTCTCGGGATGAATCCCAACTTACCTCTACAATTATCTGTACTGTTTTTATGACCAATGACTATACAAACAAGAGAAACTATGTCACACTGTGCCACCTTATCTATCGTGCCGTGTGATATTACTGGCAGTAATATCACACGGCACGTGCACTTGCCCCGTAAACCTGGCTATCATGTGAAAAACAAACCTCCAGCTCTATCTTGCCTACTTCAGAAATTCACTTAAAAGGAATTCTAAAGAATTAACTTTTTTCCTTGAATGTGACTCGACCATCAGGAGAACTTAACTTTCCATTAACATCTTAACACCCCCTGGTGTCTATCTTCTTAATGGTGCGTAGTCACAATTTAGTTGGTTTAAAAATAAAAGCAGTAGTACCGATACGGGTTGGCCCTGTTCGGTTTGAGTCAGAAATATCAACATATATGTTAATAATCATTGTGCTCTTTTTACATATCGTCGAAATCAGTACTTTTGACATTTTCCCTTGAAGTCATAAATTTTCAGACTTTAATTAATCGATCGATTTGTTCCATCGGATACAGCATCTCTGCAGTCTTTTTTTTTTTTTTTTTCAACAACTTATTATATATATATTTTTTATCAAAAGCAAGAGTGCCCATACTTATTCCCCCCGAATTCTTGCTTTTGTTATTTTTTGTCGGAAAACTGCAAAACTTAATCATTATACAAAATCCCATGTAGTACAGTGTAGGGAGCAAATAAAAACAAATGCTCCATGTGCCCTGAGGACAAGGCGAAGAGTACTTTTCCTTGAAAGAATTAAAAGGCTAAAATAAATCGCAGATTCACGCAGTCAATAAATGAAAGAAACAGTAATAACTTCACAAATTACACTCACCAGCAACAGTACTAAATAAAAAATAACTTTCTCTTCGGCGACCCTTAGAGTTTTCCCGAAATTTTTAGACGGGCCCCAATGATAAGCTGCGTTACTATCGAAGATGTTTACACAAGACAACGGCCTGTGAAAATAAATGAATAAAGAATCGGCGCCTGCTACGCAGGCTCCTGTGGAATCCAAGATCCTGGGTTGAATTGTTCAAAGCTAGGTTAATATAACCCAGGGTTAG
>OZ037778.1:35602830-35850330 GCA_964035525.1 Porites cylindrica | reverse complement strand
AATTCACTGAATCCAAAACTTTTACTTTGAGCTTATATTCGTCGAGCTTTGTTCGAGGAATATGTGGACGGACAAAAAGACAATTAAGGTATATCTTGTTTGAATCTGTTCAATCAGTAAGCATGTATTCAAGTTTTCCCTTAATATGCGAACCTTGTACTGTTAATCTAGCTGGTATAATTTTGCGCAGAGTCTAGTTACCCTTCTATCCATCTCTTCAACTCAATCTTAGGTATTTATTTTATTAATTACTGCGGACTCAAAAAACAGTTTAACTTATGAATCATTCATATTTTGTGCTGGGCCCAAAACTTCATCTTTTTGGAGTTTTAACAGTTTTGGCTAACTTCATAGAATAACAAACAATAAATTATTGTTGCATGAGGTTTTTGTGATATCCGGACAAATCAAGGTCAAGTTAAGAGTGATTAGCCAAGGCATATACTCACCAATGCAAGATCTTGATTATTCCGGATATAATAAAAACCGAATCTAATAACATTGTATTATCATACATTGTTTTGAACAAAATTAATCACAAACACACTGTCACACAGAGCACAGTTTGACATGGCTTTTGGAAATTATGCATTGTAAATTCACCTGACAGATTCGGGTCACTTATATGCCAGCAGATAACAAACTACTCTTTAGGATCTACTGATTTCCAAAATTAACTGTAAGCTTTTAGTCAATGAGAGGAAAGATAGTGGGTACAATGTACAGCATTAATTGTTATTGGATGAGACTGAGTATGATATGAAGAATTACGCAGATCCAGAGGTGCTGGTGGATAACACCCTCCAAGATATGTATAATGTCATAGAAAAAAAGCCAAATCCCATAACTGACTTTTAATTCTTTTAAATATTTCCAACTGACATGCAACCAAAAAAAATGCTTATCTCAATCTATGTAAAGTTCCCATTCTTCAAATAGTAGTTGTCATCCCTTGAGTGCTATTCTTGCTATGCTTTTCCACAGTCCATGCTTGGGTATTTCTTCTTTGCATAACATGTGAAATCCTCTGCAATTTTCTCCAACTCTGACAAAAAAGTATACAGCGCACTCGAGGGTGTTGGGAAAAATGTGGTAGAACCTATGCAAACCCTCAACTTTGTCTTGTTTTGTGTAACTGTCTTGAATCCCCCCATCACCTTCTTGTGCTTATATCTGGCTATGTAGCTAGGGAAAACATTTTCTATTGCTTTATACAAAATGACGTATAATGTGCAATCTTGCTGGCTACAATGAAATAATATTCTATCATTTATTTCATATGGCAAAAAGGAATTATCTGCTCCCTTTATTCATTAGTACAGCATATGCAAAATGCTATTGTTCAGGTTTACTTTGGCTGCTGGTCCCAGCAACAAACGGTTTTTAGTAAACTTTTATAGTTCCACTTAGGCCCTGTTCAGACACCGAACTTTTCATGAGCCGAACCTAATTGGAATGAAGGCTGATCCCAACTATTTAGACCGCCTGAACTGATTCATACGCCGATCTTAATTCCAGCCGAACTTATTTCAAAAGTCAGGAGAAAAATGCTCATTTTGGTCAAACTGCTTGCAAAATACTTAATAATTATTATAATTTATGCCAGGTTAGGCGTGAAGAATGGCTGAGCTATTGTAAATTGAAACAGGCGTTCCTAATTGATTCAGATGCTTAACTTTTCATGTACTTAATTTATCATATGTATTAGGTTCGGTTCATGAAAAGATTGGCGTCTGAATGAGGCCTTACTTCCAATTACTAATTTCTTAAACTAAAGGGTAGTTCTCCACTGTGATTTTGTACTTTCCACCTGAGTCCTTCCCTTTGTACTTGTAACTGTAGGTTGGTGTTATTGTTTATAATCAGTAAATTATGTTAGTTGACCACTGATAATTCACTTTTGGTTTAAATAAGTCTTACTGGACAGCAAGACTTCCTCAAGCTTTTATTTTTCTGCAAATGTTTTGTTACACCCTTTATAATTTGGCATTATCTTCATCCCTTCATAAGCACATGCTGAATGAGACAGCGTGAAATAATAGTAATGTAATGTATGTGTACACTTGTTCCATGTAGTGTTTTTGTGTATAACTATTTTTGTTTATACCATATTATCCTTAACGTGCTGGAGTGCCTGCTGCACAGGAAAAGTCAATGGTGGTAGCAGTGTAAATTGATGAGATTTTATGAAATGTTTAGTATTATATATTAATTGTATATCATGAGGTTCTCAAATCTGTTACTACAGGAAGGTCTTCGGGACTGTATCGGACCCTTTTCATCAAAGAAAATAAATGGATTGACATTTCTGGTAAGTCTGTGAATCAATAATTTTTTTCATGGTCCACCCGCCTTTATCTGAAAGGCTTTAATTGTGGCGATTTGCTTTTGTTTTGTCAAATTTACGTTTGGTAAACTTTACAATGTGATTCGTTGTTTGTTTGTTGTCTGTTAAGAAACCTTTCCTCTTTAATTTGTTCAGTGCATTATTTGGGGGTGAAGATGGGCCTGTACCAAAGTTATTATGATAATATTATACCAACTATTGGTACAAATCAGAGTTTGTGTACATAATGAAAGTTCAGTTGTAGAGAACTACCTGTCATGTACAAAACTACAAACAACATTGTTGGCTGGTTTTGCCTCTTCTCGGTCACATACATTACCAGAAAGCGTTCAAACAGCATTTTTTGGCAATGTTTTCGGTGGCAAATGACTTAAAATTGTGGGTTTTGGCACTTTTGAGGATCTAGTGCACTTTATGATGTCACCTTGTTACTAAAATGTCCTAGTCAACAATTTCTTTCGGTAATTTCCAAAATGTACTTAAAAGTCATTTTTTATTGAAGAAGTTCTGTGCACAACGGATGCATGGCTCCAAGTGTTGATTTGAGTCAAGGCGTAGCTTTTTACAGGGTTTGTACAGAGTTTTGAATTCTTGAAATTTGCCCAGCAATTTTCCAAACCTAGAAGAGCTCTGGAAAATAGAGGTAAAGTCTTGAAAAAATGGTAAAAAGTCTTGATTTTTTTTGGAAAGTTACAACAAGTGCTTCACAAGGGAAGTTTTTTTTTTCATGTGGGTCAAATCTTATTCAATCTCACCTGCATGTCATTGAAGAAGCTTTGTTCCCACGTTTTTTTAAGGTCTCTATTAAGGAGGCAGCATGGTCGAGTGGTCAGCAACCACTCGCAATCTGGCAGTCCCAGGTTCAAATCCCTCTCTGGTGACTCTCTGGCTTTGTTCTTGGCCGTCTCTAGTTCAAATCCTTGGCCATGCTTGTAAATAGCCAACTTGTTGCATCCTGCCAGTGGGGGTTTTTAATCATGTTATGATGTATTTGAATTATTTGTTTCTAAGTATTTGAGTGGAGTGCCTGTAAACCAGCTGGATAAGCTAAGTGCACTTTCCACTGTAAACAAGCCTTTAAACCTCTCTTAAACCTATTTGATAACCTTGAGTCTTGAAAGAGAAAGTATTGTTTTGGAAAAAGTCTGGAAAAAGTCTTGAATTTTGGATCAAAAATCTTTACAAACCCTGTTTATAGTCAAATAGCTTTTGTTTCTCAATGCGACATTTGGAATTCTTACAAATGCAGAATTCTGTACTATATATGTCACACTCTTACAGTATTGCACCTGTCAGTATACAATGTATAAATACTGACTTAGCTTGTGAATTCTCTCTCTTATACAGTTCTGTAATTGAAAGAGATTATCCGGAAAATATTTTTCTGGGCCCAGTTGTTCAAAGGCCGATTAACGCTAATCCAGGGTTAAATTTTAACCTGGGTCTCTTTTTCTTTTCATCAAAAGCATTTTCTTGGACAATTTTCTCTATTCTTTTTAGGATAGCCAATCATCAAATTGTTGACAAAAAGAATTAAGCTGAATTTGCTTTTTAAGCTTTCAAATCTGAATTCAAATTTCGAGCTAACCCTGGGTTATCCTAACCCAGCTTTGTACAACTCGGCCCAGGTGGTTTAATTTAATTACCACGTGAGGCAGCTCAGATGGCTTTAAATTTAAAAAGAGGGTTGCCTGTATGTAACTTGACCCTGAAGTAGAAAACTCCAAAGAACAACCCCTGTTCAAGTTGTTAAAGGGCGAATTAAGCAATTTTAATTTTATGTGACGTTATGGTTTATCACTGGACATGCATAGTGCCATAGGCAATAAAATTGAAATGAAGGTAGTCATGCAGATGATAGTGCATTAAATGGTTTTTTAGTTCATTGTCAATTTTGTTTTGCATGTCAAATTGATCTCTCTCACGAATTTTTTTTAAAATAAAGCATCAAAGTGATGTTTAATCAGATGCACTCTACATGTACTTACATGTAGATTTTACATGTACTTACATTGTATATGGTCACCTAGATGTTTTATCAATTATTCTATTTAAAATGAAGGAGACCTTATGATAATTCACATTCATGATTAGTGGACCAATCATCCAAAGTTTAATTTAGGCTTGTTCAAAATTACACTCATGCAGACACCCTGCTGAGGGATTTCTTTGTGTTATGTGTTTGACTTGTTAAGTCTTTAAGTCCTGCATAGACTAACAGATCATACAAGTTTTTTATTGTATCAAAGATCTAAAATGGCTGGGTTTTTTTCTTTTTAATAATTTTTGAAATTCTTTTTGTGCCTTCACTACATGCAAATTAAGCAGAACAGCAGTTTAAATGTTTTTGCCTTTATATGGCAATTTGAGTTAAGCATGCATCAGTCGCTTTGTAATTTTAGCAAGTTCTTTTGCCATCAGAACTATTAATAACTTCATACACGTATATATGCCTCGCCCACAATTCATTGATCATTTTTACGTAGATGTGTATCTTGAAATTCGTTAACAACGGCTGGCAAATATAAATATATATACATAAATAGAAGTTTATTGCGTGTTTTCCTGTAAACAAACGTGGTTCACTCAATGCAATACAAAGGGCTATATTGTCCCTATATTCTAATATAATTAATGTTCTGAAATCATTGCCTTGACTTGTGATAATCAAGGTGCCCAAATTAACATTCTTGCTTGTTCTTTTTCTGCTTTACTGCTGATGAAGGTATTGTTTCTGTACAAGTTATAGAGATGTAAACTGTCAACAACTATTGAAGATTGTCCAAAAAATATATAATTTTTAAAACCTATGTACATATATATTATGTATGTGTGTGTCACGATATCCGATCAATTCCAATCTACATTTCAGGAAAATATGAGGAGATACACTGTATTTGGTCAATATTTTTAACAGCCCTCACAGAGTGGCAAGCATATTTTAAATAGTTTAGAATGTGGTAGTGAATTATTAGGTAATGAAGATTAAAGTGAGAGGAGACTGTACATATGCTGCTTAACAACTTTGTTAATGCATGGTTTTACCTCGGGATTTTCTCAAACATCAGAGCATGATGCTTGAGATGGAGGTACATGTCCATTGTAGTTAATTTTTATTTATTTAATTTATATGAAAGTCATTCTACTTTAAATTTATAAGGGAAAGTAGGGAAACTTAGTTTCAATAGTTATGAGTCACAAGTTACTAAGAGGTGCTGACAGAGAGGGGTGGTCAGAGACAAATGCTTCAAGAATGTCAATCTATGAAATTGGAAGTAGTTGTTTTAAAAATTGGGAAGCTTGCAATTCCTGCATTGGATGAGATATCTTTACGCATTTGGCTCTTTGCCTTATCGCCTAGCTAAGTACAATTCCCAGTACTGCAGTAATAATTAAATGCCTTTTTCCCCATGGGTTCTGATGGGATACACTTTATGTTGAAAGTTGTCTTTGACAATTCAAAGATATTTAACACAATGTATCATATCTATGACAATATTGTTAAAACAAAATAAATGTTTTAATATTATGTAATGTTTACAACATGAAAAGCAGTGTTTCATCAGTTTTCATTGAAAATTCTAGGCTCTTATTGCAAGTATTACTTTTTGATGTTATAAAACGTTTCATGAGTGTTTAGAACAGCTTTAAAAACATGTCCCTGAAATATTCAATTTCTGTTGTTACTGGTAGAACAATTATAATTTAAAAACCAAGCAATCTGAAAATAACAAAGGTTAGTGAGCAATTGTTATGCAAATAATATATTTTGTGACATTTTTATAACTGAATGACACAGTTGAAGTGTCCATGTGCAGTCACAAGATGCCGCTATCCAAAATGAATTTTCCACAGTTGAGAACCATGTAAGAGAAGCTAGTATTGTTCTAGGATCGAGAGTGTCACATAAATCTATTCGAAACACAATCCTTAAGACCTCATTATCAAAACGTTTTTAAAATTTGAAATTTGTAACAGGTGCATTGTATTTGTGACTTGCTTAATGTACTGATGGCTTCAGTAGTTTTTATGTGGAATTTTTCACTCTTGGTTGAATAGCAGATTAGGATAAATTGAAATAATTTTTGTTGTTCTTGTCCTTAATATGTAGATAGTTTTCTCATAATTAGCATTTCATGATTTCAGTCATTCAACCCTTGAGTTTTTCCCCTGAGGCTGAATTCATCTCCCAGTTTCCTGACCGTTCAGTTACATCCTTTAGATGAATCTTACCTGCACTATAGCCTGCTCATGGTAGTTTGGATAGTTTTGAAATATCACTCAGAATATTATAATAAATATTGCTAAATAACACTACAATTTATTATTGATATTTATATTGGTCTTTTGTAATTTGATATATTTTCTCTTGTTTTCTTTTTTCAGAACTTATCAGAATTTGATATAAAAACCTTTCAAATATCTCAAGAGAGCAAGAGGTCAGACTTGAATTATTTTTTTCATTAATAGTTTAAGTACTTTGTTGGTTGCTGCAGTATACAGGGCTTCTGATATTTTGCGCGGTCGTGGAGCCACAAAATTTAGGTAAATCTGCGAAATCCCGCAAAATTCACAAAAATACGAAAAATACTGTGAAATTCGGTAGAAATCTTATCAAATACATGTCTGTGCAACATATCTGAAACTTATTTCAGCTATTGGGGCTATTTACTTGCCATAAACTTGCAAATTTATCTTAGAACTTCGTCACTGAAACGCGCAAACAACATCCCGAAACTACCAGGCATAGGCTATGTTGCGAAAAACTGGGCACTAGCCATGATGTTAAAGGCTTTGCCATTGGTTCATTTCTGGAGCGCACCGTTGTTGAAAGATCAAATGATGACCTCTGTTAGAAAAACATTAAAAACGCTGCTCTGATCTGATCGAAACCGATTGATTTCTAGCAAAATTTGCCTTGAAAATAACCACAAAATCGACCGTTTTTACCAATTGCTTTTTGGGGAAGTTTCCCCCGAAAACTCCCGTGAAATCACTGCGAAATCGGCTGATTTTTCAGTGGATTTGTCCCTAGAAATCCCGCGAAATTTGACTTTTTCTTCCGCGACCTATCAGAAGCCCTGAATACTGTACCTGTACTTTTCCATAATGTAATCAGTGCAAATTTCATCCAGGGTTTGCACAGTCTTGAAAACTCAGTGAATTTTAGGTGGATTCCTTGAAAATTCCTTGAATTTCATTTTTCCTTGAAAAGTCCTTAAACTTCTGTGCAAGTCCTTCAAAAGTCCTTGAATTTTCTTCAACTTTGAATGAAGTGGCCTGGAAAGTGTTTTTTAAATGCTTTTTGGTTGTCCAAGACAGAATATAACTCATATAGCTCACAGAGAAGTTAAGGTGATTTACATAACTGATAAAAAGTTTTTTGTTATGCAAGAATTACATGTAACTATCAATTTAAGACAAGTGAACTGAAAATGTAGAGAAGTTGGCGGAGGAAACAGTTCAAGCCTAAAAGTCCAGTTAGGATGGACTGGGAATGTGCCTCTTTGCACAGTCTGTGAAATTACATTGAAAATGTAATGTGGTCCTTGAAAAGTCCTCTTAGAAAATGGTTGCAGTTTTTTGTATGAACCCTGTTATCTTTGGTCACTGTTTCCAACCAAAAGTCCCAAGGCAGTGTTGCAAAATGAGTAGATTTGATGCAAGCTACAGCTAAAATTAGAAGCTAAAATCCCCTTGAAATTAAAGTCACAACAACTATTTCAAGAAAAAAGCGGTGAAACAGTCCAGGAGCCAAATTGTTGAACTGTGCAGAACGTTTACTCCAAGAGGGTTTTTTTGTACATATATGTACGATTGCCGGTTAAAGGGTTAACGCATGGATCAGTTTTAGTTAAATTTTCACTGACTTATATACATTGTATTTGTAAGATTTATACTGTTGTACAAAGTGATACAATCTTTTTCATTGTTTTTTCTTTATTCTAACAGGAAACTCACAAAAGTTCTCAAAAGAATTAAAGGGAAAAAAAGACACAGTCATAGAAGGTATAGTGGAAAAGAACATTATTGCACATTAATTTTAGTATTTTTACTTTTTGACAAAACTTGGACAGTGCCATTTCTCACTAGGTAGTTTAATTAAACATTTAAGCCCAAGAATATATTTCTGTACAGTGAGATGAAAAATGTTGTTATTATTATTATCATTTTTTAGCAAGCAAGCATTATTATATTGTTTATTTGTGCACATACCAAAATCCTCTGCTTGCATGTAGCTTGGCTAATCGAGGCTGGCAGTGGAAAACAAAAAGTAATTCACTAGTAAGGGGAAGAAAAGGAAAGGAAGATTAAGAGCAGATCTACAGTGTGTATATTAATGTTGCTTTAGATTTTCGCTTTCGAATCATTATCAGTTGTCAAAATTCACTCCTAGTGCAGAGCTCAATTAGACACATGTATCTACTGTAGACAGCACCAGAACATGCGCCGTGAATTATGTGAATGTGTGTTGCTTCAGTTAAAAAGATTGTAGTTCTGAGGAGAAAGATATATATCTCTGTAGCCCCAAATTTCTTAATCCTGAGTACGTCCACAACACTTGAACGTGCACACTTTATCTGTGTGTGTGTGTGGCACACCATACTGTACAACCATTGTGGCATGAGTTTGCATACATTTGGCATGGCCATCCTCATCACTGTGCACAGATAAATCTTGTTGTTTCTAATATTTAATTTTAGTTTTGAAGATGAGCCAAGAGAGATGAGAGAGCAAAAAAGACCGTCTGCAATACCAACACACATTGATCACCATGATGAAGGTATACCTTATTGAATTAATAATGAAATTAGCCATAAAGTAAATTTTTGACTCGATAATGATTAAATCCTAGAATAAATTTTACAAAAAATTTGCAATAATTTTAGTGACTTGAAAAAAAATAATAGTGTGAAAAATTTTATGGCAATTAGGTAAAGAAAGGTAGAGGGTCCTTATTTCATGTCAGTAGCTCAAAACAGTCACCTGCATGACTAACAAATCTGAGGACGATGGTGCACTCATTTTACCCCCCCCCCCCCCTCTTCGTCAGTGCTCTGTTTTACGGGTATTTAAAGCTTGCACAGAAAGGAAAGAAGTTGAAAGAAGAATTAGTGGTAATCAAACTCGGGACCTCCTGCACAGAAAGCCTTGCACTAACCAACTGTGGTTATCCTTCCTCCAACCGGGTTACATTTTATTTCTCGTAGATGCTGCACAAGTATCACCCAGTAGCTTTCATTTGACATGACACTACAGGATGTCAAGCCATCAGTTCTAAAATCTAGACTAGCTGTTAAAATAAAAGCTGGGGATCCACAGGACACCTAGAATGATCACCTGTCCAAAATCTTGCAGCAATTAAAAAAAACACTTATGGTCAACGGAACGACAAAAACAATGGCAATAACGTGTTGCGATTTTTAATTTTTGTATAACAGTGGGGAATAAATAAATAATAAATAGTGATAATGAATCATTTTATTCTATAAAGTTACCCTGGATGTCAGGGTTAATTTGAAAATTATGTGACTGTTTTTTATCATTATTATGTTTTAGGAGATGAAGGGTGGGGTTCTGATTTTGATTCTGAAGATGATGAAGATCACGAGGTATGATTATCAAGCTTGATATAACTTTGTTTTCCCTTAGATCACAAGTTTAATACACACTTACATGTAGAACCTTAATAGGTAATGCATCTGCTACACTGTACTTTTATACTGTCCGTGGTGAAATATATGGCCTGCATTTATTTAGCCTTAGAAAACAGCCAACATTTCACCATCAGTGTTGGAGAAAAAAAGGCAGAGATTCCATACTGATGATGTGTCACTACTCAGAACTGGGTTTTTTTAACAAATACCCAGATCAGTATGACTGCAAATATATTATACTTAAATTTGCAAAAGATTTTTCATGGAGGAACCAATGTATAAATCCAGAGATTTCTGAAGACGTTTTGATGATTTCCAAAGGTTACCCATCAACGCACTAAACCGTTTCCATTTCTAGTTCCATGAAGTGTTCAGTTAAATGCTGTAACACCCTGGTATTAGCTATCCTTTCAAAAGCAGAGATTTCTGAGAAATTGCATTATTGTTTCACAAATTTACATAATTATGTACTTTTGATTTTTTTCTGACACCAATTCAAGTAGTTTATTTTAGGCCCAGTTCAGACGTCGAATTTCACATGTGCCGAATTTAATTGCTGTTTTAGTCGACTAAAATAGTTAAATACGGCATTTGATTCCAACGTCGAATTTATCTCACTGAACTCTGTCGGATTTAACTTTCTTCGCTGTCAATATTCTCGGTAATATAATAATAATTTACTAAAATTCATTCATTAAGTTCGGCACATGTGAAATGCGACGTTTGAATCAAAAGTCGAACCTAAGTCGAATCTTCGACTGTTTCAGTCGCAGATACGGCAAACGTCGCATTTAATTTAAACAGTCGAATTTAATTGATTCAAACGTCGCACTTCACATGCATTTAACTCTCGCGTTAAGTTCGGCACATGTGAAATTCGACGTTTGAACCAGGCCTTACATGTACTTTAATACTTGTATACTTTTTGGAAATGTCAGTTGTAGTTGTATTTAAGCCAGTTTTTCTGTTAGGGGTGAAAACGTGGACCTTGAGCTGCGCTAGTACGAGATCATAAGCATTAATTTTGATCTGCAAACGTGAGACTCATCCCATTAAAGCGCAAGAGCTGGCTTGTACAACTCAAAAGGAGACTTTTTTTTGTATTTGTAGGATGTGGACAGTGACAGTGGCTCAGGTGGAGAGTACATCGAACCAGAAGGAGATGAGGTTTTCAGTCATCACGGAGATGGTGAGTTTATTTTATTCTTTGTTGTTTAAAAAAAAAAACTGCTGTGATACATCTATAGTTAATGATAAGCAATAATTTGAATTTTTATTTTTCCTTTATTTTCTAGAATTACACAATAAGGAGGTTCCTAATGTTCCACTTGGCCTGGTAAGATATGTTAATTTTCATAAATAAGACATTTACCAGATGGTAAATGCAGTAAGTATATGGAATAGAATGCCTGAGGCACAAGCTTACCAAGACTCTATAAAGGATAGTTATTTTAAAGCTCGATATTAAGAATTGTAATTTTTTTTTCTTCAATCATTCTATGAATGAACTCTTTTCTTTTCGCTGTAAACAAAAGCTTTTCGTAGCCAGAAGTATCCTAATTTGTTGTGTGTCTGTCTACAATAAATTATTATAATGTTGTAATTATTATTACATCTTATCACTGCATGGATTTTATCTACAGACCCAGGCCCTGTTTTCAGCCTTTTAGGACATGTATATCTCACACTTCAGTTTTTTTTGAAATCTTTTATTCTCTGTATCACTTAAGGTTGCCCAGCTAAGAGCAGGTTTGAATGGAAGCATCTCCAGAAAGCCTTTTAATAGTCCAGCTCATGGTCAGTCACCTGTGCAGGTCAGTCAAGCCATTTTATTCCCAGTCAAGTGTCTTAATTTAGTGAAAGTATACTACTGAAAAGGTTTCATTTGAATGGTTACACCACAATTATTTATGCTCATGAATGTTGGGTCTAAAATTGCTGCAGGTCGACAATTATTATATCTCTCGGCAATATTTAAGCATTGTCCAGGAAAAAAACATAACTGTTTCCTAATATCACAAGTTCTAAGAGAGCTGGCTTTTAGAGGGGTTTTGGGTCATGCATACCCAAAAAATCTTTGAATGATTCTTTGATTCAGTAGATTTTATTTTCTATTTACTGGTAATTCCATCTTTTTAATGTTTAATTTTCTGTAGAAAATAGTTAAGGTGGTCTGCATATGTTCATGATATTTAAAAGTGTAATAATTAAATGCCCAAGTGTACAAAATTAAGATCATTAGAGTCATTGATGGATGGATGCAGTTTCAGTCTAATAACTTGATCCATTGGTAGATCTCTGCGATTGTATGGCTCTGATCTGCAGGGTTCTAGCGTGAGAAAACAGCCAACATTCTATGACACCACCTCTGTTTTCCCCACAAAATGATGTCTGAGAAACAAGCATGGAATTTCCATGCTGATGAAATGGCATGACCAATCAGCAGTACAACAGTACAATCAACCAGATCTAGGTAGTGACAGGTCATCACTACATGGAATTTCTGTTGCACAGTCTTTCCTCAGACGTCATTTCGCAGACTTGAGAAAGCAGTGTTGGCGTCACAGTATGTCAGCTGTTTTCGCAGGCTACAAGGTTCTTTCTGCTTAATTTACAATATTTGTATCTGATCTTCTCTGCAAAGGTGGCATTGAAATTTTAATGTTTGTGATTCAGAGCTACTTCTTGACCGTTTATATTTTTGTATGAACATGAGTTTGATTCCTTATATTGTTCACATACAGTGTGTATGGTAGCAAATCTTAATTTCTCGAAATACTGGAAGTTTGTTTTCTAAGACTGCATCAGTGAATTACGTTACCAAGTCAAATGGGGCGCAAAAAAAAAAAACAGACCCAAGGATATGTACTATTTTTTTAAATTAAGTATTCGAAAACTTTACTGACAAGAACACTGACGGCCGCTTTATAAACGTACTTTGAATTTTTATAGCCTCTTACTGTCTCAATTGCTTTTCTCTTCTTCGTTTGAGTCATCATTACAGCAGACAAACATCCAGGATTCTGCAGTAATTCGAGCTCAGGCTTTTTCAGTTGCCCAGAATGTTCCAAAAGTTATGGCAACAAGGTGTCGGGCGAGTCCGACTCATGTAGAATACCTTTTGGGGGACCCCCTTTCTTGAAAAAGGGCTCCCTAAAATTACAGAAGAGGGCCCATTTGACCCTCATTGGCCAATTTCTAAAATAAACCCTGGTTATGTACCGTCACAAATAAATGCCAAATTTCAGCCTCTAGGCTCTTAAATTACTAGGTTATTTAATTCGGGTTTTAACTGTAATGCATCCTTAAAAAAATGTATTAAACTGAAGTAAAAACCGATAACAAGTTAGTATAACATCCTGTGTTGGAGACTGTGTAAGGTGCTTTTGGTGCTTTACCCTGAAATTTTGTTGTGTTTGCTTTAAGTTTATTTCATTTTCCACATAATTTTATGAAATTCTGTAGCATTACTAATCTTCATGTAATACCACAAAATTATTTTGTCTATTACTGGTATTAACTTTCCATGGCAAGGAAGTTGTATTACATTTCATATCTGTTGGTCAAAAACTATTTGACGTGCTAACATTGGAAACTGATAATGTGTGAAGTTTAAATGAGACTGAATTTATTAGTCCTCCATCCCCTAATTTCACCATCCATAGTGTCTCTTCACATTGTCCTTCATACATTATTTTCTTGAGGTCTCATAAAGAATAATTCATTAAAGAACCAAGACAATTCATTTTTGGTGCTTTTACTTCCTTGAATCTCGTGACCTTTGTGAAGTTACAGTGATATTGTATTGCATTCAGAGGGGGAAGTTAGTCTCTGATCACAATCAGAACTTTGGGGGTGAAGCTGCATGCATGTGTGGTGAACAAGTCATGACAATATTGACTTGGTTTTGCAAAGCCAATAAATTGAATTTTTAATGAATTATTTTGAAATACGTGTGTTCATCACAAAAAAAAAATTGTATAGTAGTCAAGCTACATGTAAGTTGAGACCTTAAGCTGTGAAACTGACAGTTTTGAGGTTCAAGCGAAACTTCTCTTTGTCTCTCTCTAAATCAATTTTTGGATTGTTACTAGGTTTTAAGCAAACTCTGAAAGATAATCTTAGTAGTTTCTAACTTTATCAGCCAATGGAAAACTACATGGAAGTACATGTAGATGAGGAAGTTAATTGCTGCTCCAGGATTTTAGTAAGAAACAGTTCTGTCTCTGCTTGATCAATAAACGGGAGGCTTGATCTTAAACTTTTGATCTCTGATAAACTTTAAAGTAACTGGCAGAAGGCTGTAACATGCTGTAACAGTTTCTCATTTGTCTGACTTCAGACTCCACCAGTTGATGAAGAAATTTATGACATACCACCAGAAGAGGAAGAAGGTATGTTTGTATTGTTACGGTGTTTTCTTAGTTTAGCTTACCTTGAAATTCAATTGTTTAAGTCGTGACTATGAGTCGTGGGTCAGCATATCGGTGGAGAATTTAATGTAGTTGCAGATATGCTGATAAACAGTCGCTGAAGCAAAAAGTACAGTGTAAACCAAACGGCTAATACACTGATGAAGTTTTCCTTCATTCCTTATTCAAATGCGATCATATAAAATACGTTAATAGGGAAATTTTTATCGACTGCATTTGGTTCTTCAGTAAGTTTGGAGACTGTTACGTGATTCGTGGGTTGGGGACCGTTACATGATTCGTGGGTTTCATAACCTCTTGGCAAGCTTATTATCACCTTAGCTTTCAATTATAATAAAAAATACTGTGCGGCTTTCAATGAGTTAATAACAATTTAAAGAATTTTCGTTGTGGATTGTGAAATAAAACAGTGATTATCCTAAGCTTTGGAGAAACTGGGTCTTCAAGAAAAAATAGCTAATTAAAAACGAAAAGCATCTTCACGTGCGGGTTATCTTTAATTTATTTTAAAGCTTGGATATGACTCGCTTATCAGGAAGTTGCTCTTATTTAGGAAGTCGCTTACCATACAAATCAAAGTATGAAGTCTTTACGTCAAAGTCTGAAGTGGTTTATAGAAAGAATGCTCCGAGCTTTATGGCTTATTCAGTTAAATAGACAACCTATCAGCATAATTTATTCTTTCACAATGTTTTGATTCAGTAAATGCGTAAATTGCTCCTCACGTTCCAGAATTTATTGTTAACTTTGCGCATTTTGAACTTGGTACAAATCACCGCGTGCAGTTGAGATAATTTTACTGATATTGTGCCGTAGTTTTATTTATTGACGACTTCAATACACTTCAAGGTCATTTCTTTTCCTGCTAATATTGTCTTTGGCTTTATTCGTAAGAATATTAAGTACTTATTTGCTATTAATCATAGCAGGAATCGAGCTTTTTCAACATTCAGTGCGTTAAATATCAACTCGTTTTGGGTCCATTTATAGAACGCTAATTAGCTTATATTCTTTGTTCTGCTATCTTTTCATCACATAAATCATTATATTTATTAAGCTTATGTTGTTATTTTTTTAGTTTATGAAGAACCAAGCGACGACTCTGGATCAGGTAGGATTCAAATAAACCTGTAATTAAGACTGTTTGGCAGCCTTTACAATCTGAACTGAATTCTCGTCTTCAAAGCATATACCTTGTTCCATCTCTCAATATGAAGTAGATTTTAGCCAAGCCACAACCAATGACCACAAAAGTCTTAAAGCTGAGAATAGAAAACTTATTCAACCGACTCTTAGCCGGTTGTCTTAATTTTAAATACGTTTAATTATCTTTGATTTATTTTAAGCTTATTTTCTTCCTTTTTAAGTCCTTCTCTCCTTCTTTTTCTCTTCCCTCTGTGTTTGTTGGCTTAATGAAAATTTAGCCTAACATGTACAGTACTAAAACCGATAGACCCTAAGATCTTATGAGCATGTTTTATTGGGCGCTTTCCATTTACCAAGAAAATTCCGGGAACACACGTTTTCCTGGACGTTCCACTGAAAAGTTCCCGGGACTCAAGTGGAATTTTGAAAAGGTGGTCCTGTTTTCCCGTTGGAAATTTTCCGGTGAAAAAGCATGTTCCATTTACGAGGTTTCACAAGGAATCTGTACCACCATCTTGAATTTTGGTGACAAGAGCATAATCGAATGGAACTTGTGTCAAATGGAACACGTTCTTCACTCGTTCTTGACGCATGTTTCCCGCCAAAAATGCTCGGTACCTTAAATGCGATATTTAACATTGGCTTACATACAGTATGCGGATGGCCGACGACGACCCGAAAATGACGTCACAATGTTCAAAACTCAAGTGGAACCGCGAGCGAATGGTTTCACTGCAAAGTTCTTCCGCCGGCAGTGCTCGACACTAATTTTTTTGGACACTAGGCATTGGGCAAGTGAGTTTAAGAAATCACTAGCCCACGAGGAAAAGCCACTGGTCCAAGAGGAATTGAAGTGGTTCGAAACTTTACAAGTGTCAGATACTTGTAAAGTTTCAAATTTTGTAGCCTGTACTAGGCCAGGGTTCAGAACTTTTTTGACTCTTTATCGAGTCCAGATAGAAATCTTCCGTTCTGTGACAAAAGCAGAGTTGGAATTTGCTTATCACTACTGTTCGAGTCCATACAAGTTCCACAGTATGAATCGCAACCAAGGATATGTTTTCTTCTAACTTGGTTGAAAACGTCTCGACCGCTTATCGCACTTCTTTTTCTCTTCATGCTGTGTGTGGTCCTTCGGTAAACAATGAAAATCTGCTTCAGCATCATTGGCTGTTAAAGGGCACTTTCTCGAAAAAGGATAGAAAAAGCTTTTTCATTCTTGCGGTGAATGTATGCGAATAAATTCCTAGATGAACTACGGCGGCTCTCACCCATGGCCAGGCCCCTACTTTATTGAGTGACACGGAAACAAGGACGTAATTCCATTTCCAGCATGGCATCCGTGCTGCGGCTGGAGTCAATCCTACGATATCTCCATGGCATGGAGAGCAGTCCGTTGGCTTACATGTACAGCAAGGAGGCCAAAAGTGTGACCTCCTTTAATTAACTCACATTCTTTCATGCAGACATTAACCAATCAGCAGTCAAGGACAGTTTCCAGCTGGGAATGTGAATAAATCATTAAGCGGTCGCACTTTTGGGTTCCTTGCTGTAATACTCAAGCTATAGAAACTAACTACTGGTGAAGCGTTTTAAGGAAAGAACTTCCCAAGGTAAAGAGTTGTATTAACAACTGCGTCGCTGAGTGTAGGTGGGTGCCCGGGATGTCCAGGGGCTTCCACCTTTGGCACAGCCAGCCCCTAGACAGAGTTACGCCCCCATGGCTGCAAACCCGCGCCCTCCAGCCTTGAGCCCCCACGCCAATGGAACCAGGCACCCGTCACACTGATTGAACAGTGGAAGAATTAAGTGGGGGGAGGGATGGGGTAAAAGAATGATCCACAGGCTAAACGAAGAGAATGGCCGCCACGAAAACACTGTACTGAGCACATGGAGACGATGCAAGCAAGGCTGACCGCGCTTGAGCCAAACGACTGACCGCTGGCCACACTAGCGCTCCTTGTTGTGAACTCTGTTAAATAAATATTTAATATTTAACCTCATGAAAATTTATTTTTTCCGCTAAACTAACGGACCTAGGGGTTAGTAGGAGCACATTTTTACTCGCCCAGCGTTAAGTTTCCCTAGTCGTGGCCGCTTAGTGGACTAGCGTTAGTGTCGAGCACTTGTGTACGTTTCGACGTCATATCTATGGTCAATAAGGGTACAAACCATGGAAAGTTGTTGATTTGTTTTTTACGATAACATTGACAGTTTTTGACGTCCATGTCTCGGAAAATCTCGCCCGCAATAAAGAGAAAAGCAAATTGCGTCACCATCACTCATTGTGAAAACTACCTTTGCTATTCGCTGGTTTTGGACTGCGCGTTTCTCACCACGCATAACAAAATAGAAGCCTTGGAAAAGAGCTCCTACAGTAACGTTACTGAAATTAGGTTGATCAAAGAGAAAAGTTGAAAGGTTTAGAGAACAGTCTTTCTTAGTTGGCCAGTGGAATTACCTGATCTGCTTTCAGAACTGTATAGTCTCCATCTCTTTCCATTGGATAATCAATTTTTCTTTACTCCTGAGGTACTCTCAACTAATGCACTCTAATGTACGTTGCAGGCATTGTAGTCCGCCCCATGTCTAAATCGAAACTGATCAGGTGCCCATCTGAAACATCAGGAGAATATATTGATGCTAGGGTAAGTTTACAATACAGTAAAAACCCGCGAGTAAGAATCTACATTTTCTGGAGTTAGCCTAAACAGGTTCTTATTTAAAAGGTAGTTAACACAATTTTAGGCTATTTAGGTTCTTAAATAGGTTCTTATTCCTGCCAAAAAAAAAAATACCAAAAAAAAAAAGCTACAAAACAAGATGGCAATCAGCCTCTTGCACTTTATTTTTTTATTACATCAATAAATTAGCACTTTTATTTGCACAGCAATGCCAAGCTCCTCATTCGCCAGACAGGATTCTTGCACAGCTTTGCAGCTGCATTTCACTAATATGATTTTAAAAAACAAGAACCTGTTCTTTATTGTCTAGGCTAAGTAGGTTCTTGTTTATGGGGGTATAAATGGCAAATTTTAGGCTCACAGGTTCTTAATTTTCAGGTTCTTACTTGCGGGTTTTTACTGTATGTAGGAGGGAGTATAATCTCTGCCCCACACGCCCACTTGCACCCCAAACCCGGCGGAAGAATGCCAGAGCCTAGCAAAATACTTGAGAGCTAAAAAAGCCAAATGAAACCACTTAAGTAGAATTTTTGTCTATTGCATAGATATACAGTCAAGTGGAAAAAAATACAGGGTGTTACCATTGGTTTGTTTTGAAAAATATTGATCAACAGCATTTCTTTGTTCGTTTATTTAAACTCTGTGATAATGATATATTTTTGTTGTTGTTGTTTCTTCAGCCTCCAACGTGCAGCGACGAGGATATAGGTACTGGATCAGTTTTAGTAAATAATAACAACTGACTTGAAATTATTAAGAATAAGTGTACGGCTGACGCTTTTTTTCCTATGTCTTTTTCAGTTTAAAGTTAAAGCTGTTCTCTGTCTTTTTTAAATCATAGGTCCTAGTCCTCCTCCCCCTGCTCGGCCACCAAAACCAAGTTCAAAGGTCATCAAACCACCTTTCATGCGTCAGCCTCCACCCCCCAGAGAACCGGTTTGTAATCACGTATTGTTTTAAAATTCTTAACTTAAAGAGATTCAGTGTCGACTGGAGGCAACGACAACAATCTTTATTTGGACTGTAACTTGTGAAATAAATAAATAGAATTCCTATTTAAGGTACATACAGTAGCTGGCCAGTCAAAGTACTGATTTAGTTGGTTGACAACCATTCAGTCTCTCAGAAAAGAGGCTTATAAAATATATGAAATAAACGAAATTATACGCATTTTTCTCGTTTCATCACAATAGAGACTTACAGCAACTAAAGCGTTCACCACCTGTAGCGGTTACAGATTGTAATGGGAAGGAAGTCTATCTTTTCTCTCTTTTAATGCTCTTTCTCTCCATAACGTCATTCCAGAAACTATAAAGGGAATGGGTTCAAGCTTTCAGCGCAACGAATTTGGGATTGTTTGGGCGGACTTGCGTTGCTTATGATTGGGTAATGGTTTCCTTGAATACCATCGACCAATCATAACTCACGCTTGTCTACCCCAACGACCCCAGAAGTCACTGCAACTAAAGCTTGTACCCATTTTCCCTAGAGTTTCTAAAGTGAGGAATCGTGAGGAGAAAAGCTTTTTGAAGTTGTTGAGTTAAACAGAAACGTTCCACCCAGCTAATACCAGGCTTTAGGTTGTTGTTCATGACGACTGAGACATCAACGAGTTTGCTAGTGACTACTCTGTCCTGTGAGCTGCAATGCAGAGGCGTTCGCTTGGCACAAATGTCACAAATAACAGACAGAAAATGAATGTAAACGTAACCGTAAACCAACGTGGCATTAAAATACCGTCCAGACGCTGACTCGTCCCCAGTCGTCTCTCTCCATCTCTCCTTGGTGGCGCGAGGGGTGTGATGGGGACGAGTCAGGTCCAGACGGATTTATTTGCAGGAGAGTCAGGTCACGCCATTTTTAGGCGATTTCAGTACTTAACAGATAGAATGAAATATCAAAAAAACTGCTTCAAATTGTAGAAGAACACAAAAGATATACAGAAAGGAGAAAACGAAGCACGGGTTGTTCGAAAGGAGAAGATTAAAATTGTTGATATATGAAGATGTGACTCGATCACGACTATAAGCCGTTTGTATGTGTACTACATAGTCTATATGTATTACGTTGCAGGAAATATATGATGAAGTACCAGAAGACGACCAGCCAGGTTGTTCACAAGTCATTGAAGAATATGAACCATACCCACAAAATGAGCAGCCGGGGAATTCACATGTTGTCGAAGAATATGAACCATTTGAACCACCGATTGGTAGCTCTTACGCCGATCAAGAAACTTATGAAATTCCACAAAATGAATCACAAGAAACTTATGAGATTCCCGAACAATCGGGACAGCCGGAACCGGAAACATACGAGATACCTGAACCAGAACCAGGTAGTTATAATGGTATTAGTTAGTAAGTAAGAATAGTAAGTGAGAATGGACGAAAATACATTTAATGAGTTACAAATCAGTTATCTAGAAATGCGTGGTATCGCAGAACCTCGCGAAGCCCGGGGGAGGGCGAGAGAAGAAATATAGTAAAATGTGTAACAGGGGAGGGGGGGCAGGTTTGAACACCAGCTTTAATATTGGAAGTTGAAATGTACGCTGTACTCAATCTCCTTTTGGCTATAGTAAATTCAAACCCAGTGCCCTGGCTTGAAAAAGGATCTGGGATCTAAATGGGGTTGCTGTTGTTAAGGAAGGGTAGCCAAAGTTGCCTAGGTCTCGTGTTCACCCCATTTGACCCTCCTACATGTGTAGTTATTGTCAAAAGGTTTTAATAACATAAATTAAAGGAGCTTTTTCGTCTCGAAATTCAGACTATGGGAACTGCCAACAAATTGAGTTAAACATTAAAATAACCGCGCAAAACGATTGAAGAAGGTATAAATGAAACAGCAAATACCAAAGGAGGTACGGATTGACAAACTCCAAGAAGATTTTAAAAGGCGAATTGCAATTGTGCTTTTTGAGGACTTGTTAGCCTATCAGTTTGCCAAAGTTCATTTTTGTTGTTTGAAGTATTGCCTGCGCGGGAGACATATTTGTTTGACACGAATCTGTGATTTTGTCATTCACAGTAATTCCTCAAGTTTCATAGCGAATAAGGACGTGTTATTGGCATTATTAACAAAATGAACTAGTAAGCCATGACACAGACACTTGAAAATAGGCTAGAAAGAATGCACAAAAGCAATTGTTGACGGTGATGATTATGATTAAATATCATGATTATAATATGATGTTGGTGACAATGAAAACGGTAACATACAAATGACGATGGTGATGATAAATGAGGAGGTAATTCATTTGAATAGTAACACTATTGAGTTTTTATTCAAAAACTCGCGACTTAGACCCTGTTTACGTGGAGTGGAGGTCCCAGTTTTAGTGGGGTAGGTTTCTTTTGTTTTGTGTCCCCCAGAGCGTGAAAACAAAAGAAACCAACCCCACTAGACCGGGGTCCCCCACTTCATGTAAACAGGCCCTTAGAAAACCAAATGTGACGTTAAGGGCAAAGAGTCCCAGTTTGTACCAGTTTATGTTATAATTAAGATAGCATGGAGGATTTAGCTGATGTGTCAGTTACATCTCATGTCGCCATTTTTTATTCTTGTAATAAAAATATCGAGATTTAGAGTCGCGTTTACGGCTAACGGCAAACGTGAATTTGTACGACGTAGTGAGGTTTTCACTTAACTTGTGCTTCAGTTACTGTTCACTACTTCTACTTCAAAATCAGTAGCTTTACGTTAGTTTTGTCAATAACAATTGTCTTGCACAGTTTTAAACTTAATCTTGAATCTAAATCTCTCTATTGTTAACTTGGAAAACTCTTGTTAGCTCTGCCAGCACGCTCTCCACCGAGAGAAAAAGGATGGAACCCTTTAAGAAAGTTATCATTTACTGAAAAAGCCGCAAAACCACTTCCAAAGGAACCAGGCAAACCAGGTACGAGTTAGCCATTTGCTTCAACTTTTAAAGTAGCAATTAAAAAAAATAATGAAGTTGCTGTCGCCGGCGATCGGACTGGGCGGGGAGGGGGGTGGGGGAATTTTTTTTTTTTTCCGAGCTCTGTAATTCTCACCCCATGTTTCAATTGTCACTGAACTGTTGTTACTTTGTTTCTATAGCCAAACCCATGCCAGCGCCTAACAAACCTCATATCAATCCAAAGCCAGGAGCACAGAAGGCTGCTTCTGTGAGAAAAACACCAGAACAACAGCCTAGAGGATCAAGGCTGTATCCCAGTCCCAATAGTACAGGTATTTGCTTGATAAGTGTTAACAGAGAGGAGAAGAGTGACGTCACATTGCCATGGTAGCAACATTTCTGGGTCACAACAATGGGGAACTTACGCAACGACGACGGCGACGGCAACAAGAACGGCAAAAAAGCAATCGGCTTATATTATTAGCAAAACAACAACTTTGCACGTGCATCACGCTTTTTTTGTACATTTCTTAGCCGTCGTTGCAAGTCTGCGACATAAAACTTCTTAATTTCACGCTCCCGCTTTATGGAGTTAGCGAACGCCGCACAAAATTATCTTCTTCGTTTTCTTAACCAGATCCTTTCGGATTCAGCCCTAGACAATTTCGCCAAGATTTTACAAATTGAATGAAATTGAGTAAGATCGATGAAGTTTTAAACAGTGCGAATTCGCTGTTTAAGTGATGTTTTCGGTTTGTTGTCATCCAGAAATTTTGCTACCATGGCAACGTGACGTAACGACTTCTCTCTATTCTATTCGCCACTTTAAAAACGAGAAGAAAACTGGGTCGAGTTAACTTTCGCAAAGACTTCTGGGACTGTTACTAGGAACAGGGAAAAAATTGACCAATAGCTGATCGACGCGTCCCTAGTAACAATCCCAGAAACTATTGCGGGCCGCATACTGGTTCCAGTTTCTAAGGTAACGAATACATTGCTGGTTAGCGTTAGATAACATCGAGTGAAGCCAGATTAGACACCTTATGAATTTTACACAAGGCATTATTTCCATAATGAGACGAGACTGGAATGTAGAATGAAGCTAGAATAGCTGAAGAAACCAAAACTACAGAGCTCCAGTTATGGAGAGAACACAGTAGAGAGTTAAGCACTGATCTGCAGTGATTAGGGTTAAGCACTGAACTGAAAACGGTTAGCTTTCAAATATTGTAATGGGGTACGGCTTAAGAACATGTATATTTTAAAAATTACTGGATTTGGCAGCTATTCCTCGATGGTGTAGTGGATATGGACGTAGGCTATAAAGCAAGTGACCCGGGTTCAAAGCATCACAGTGGAGTTTTTCTATTTCACTTTTATATTACACAGTAAAGTTGGACTTAAGTTGTTCTTCATGTAATTTTACTGAAAGAAACAATCTGACTTCAGCCGATGTTACCTAATGCTAACCTACATTGCTGACTGGTAGGATCTGCTTGGGTATACCAGGGTATACCATGGTGTGCTACGTACAGACTATCACTCACTGATAGGTTGAACATAACAATAGGTCAAATAACACGTTCCATAGCTCAAAAGGGCTCTGTCACGCTATTTTCTGTCCTTGTAAAAAGCTTAAACGTGTCTGTGCTTTCTCATCCGAAATCGATACTATAATAGTACTCGCTTAAAAGAATAAAGCGCGCCCTAAGCAAAGGCGTGTATTGTCATTCACGCGAGTACTTGGGGGATTTCTCGTGCTACTGCCCTTTAAGCCTTAACTTCCAGATGTTAACTCTGACGCCTTTAACAACGGAGCGCCGCGCATTCATTTATGAACCAAAAACTGATATATCAATAATAGCTGCCAGGCCAAGGGGACATATTTGATATTTGGAATCATGCGAAAGTGAGCTAAAGTTGGTTTGCGTACATTTACGTTCATCTTTAAGTCTATCCTCTTGATTTCTAGGACCCATAAAACTTCCTGCAGCGAGAGGACCATCATCGCACGTGCTGTCTCCGCCTTCGCCGAAGCCAGTTAATTCTCAACGTACGCCTCCAACTGCTCCAGCGAAGAAGGAAGAAAACAATAACATTACCAACAACAACACTCAATCTTCAAGGTATGATTCATGTACAGGATCCTGACCAAGACTTGAGAGTTTGAAAAGTAGTGTATTGTAAACGTGTAATACGGTCGAACAGCCCATGAGCAGAGATCCTGAGACCAGAGAAAGTGTCTGCTTAGAAGGATTTCAGCCTAAGACAGGTTAAACATCCAGTGTTTGTATGTCACCTAGTCTGCGTTAGCATTCCCTCAGGATTGTCGCGTGCGCTGGGATGTTACGTGCGAGCAAGCGAGGCAAACGCGCGAAGGAGAAGACGAAGGAGGGACGACAACAGTCCATTTCCGGGTTTCAAATTTCTCACTTTCAAAACGAGGCTAAGTGCAAAACTTTTCTTGCGATAATGAGTTTCATTTGCATGAGAATAAAAAAGTAATTTTCATATCAATACCTTCGCACATAACTTCGCTTTAATAATAATAATAAGTAATGGTAACAGGACTGAGTGGAGTCCAATTCGGTCTGTAATCATACGAGTGATTAAATTTCCGACGAGCATCGCCACCCCTTTTGTATGCGGAGTCCACCCCCCCCGGGGGTGCGAATGATTTAGGAAGATTTTGTCATTTTCATTCTTTCTTTCTTTCTTTCTTTCTTTCTTTCTTTCAGGATCTCAATGCTCGGAAGGCCCACATCTGCGGCCGAAGACTCACCACCCCCACCACCCCCTCCTAGACCAGTGTCTAAAACAGCTGCTAATAAGGTATGCCTCGTGGTAGTCATGGTGCAGTCAACAATTTTCCACGCAAGTTTAGACATTTTAATCACCGCAGATAGCAAATTTGAGTCATTCTACGAAAACCGCAGTCGAATTAATCTGGGGCGTCATGTGGTCTCTGAAGGTGTTTGTTTTCGCACTGTTTTTAGTCTCAGACCCGCTATTTAACTTGAGAGAGTTTAAGTGAAGGCGTTTTTGAGTTACGCTCGTCAACTAGAAGTGGACTTTTGTATTCTTGGGCAGTGGTTTTACCCATCATACTACTACATGAGAAATTTCTGCAGTTTGATTGGCTTATAACAGTGGTATTTCGGCTTAATTTGAAATTCCCACAGATGAAAATTACAAACCTTTTGCGGGTAGTAGTATAAACAAATAATAGCGTGATTTGTACGTGATATTTGGCATAAATACCACTAGTGATATCTCAAAATTGTCTCAAATTTCACTCGCCTAACGGCTCGTGAAATTACGTACAACAATTTTGAAATATCACTTGTGGTATTTATGTCAAATATCATTACTAATCAGGCTATTACCTGTACAAATCTGGAGCAAATAGTCGTTATGATAGTAAAGACACTTAACAGTTAAAATTTGGTAGCGTCAAGGCACTCTAAAATGGAAAACGCCTTGCGTCCGGTTGGCTTGGGTAGCTCAAAAACGTCTTTGTTTAAACTCTGTTTTGTCTGTCTAGAACAGTGCGCCTTTGTGTGGTAAAATCGCACAATCTGATTCGTTGAATGACTTTGTCGATGATTGTCTGCTGATCGTCTTCGGCGTCTGTTACGTACACAAGACTCTGCGGAAAGTGCCCATCACCCGTCCCTTAGTCAAACATTTTGCCTTAAGTGAGAAATTAGTATTTTTAACGTTGTATTAGGGGAGGGATGGGTTGGCAATTTCCTGGAATGTTATACTTAATCTCTTACTCAAAGATTTTCTTCTTCCTCTTTTTTGTTGCCTTCATTGACTTCTTGTTCCTTTTTCTTCCACCTGAACGGATATTTTTTTCTTTCTTTACTTCTTCTTCCATTCTTCTTGGCAGCTGAACAGTCAGACACAGCGGTGGTACGAAAATAAACCATTCAACTGTATTTTTTTTCACAGCCTTCTCCTGCGAAGCCCCCAAGACTAAGGTTTGTTTTGAAACTTAGATAATATAGTTGCATTTTTTCTTGTCTGATCAATCATAAAGACAATGAGTATGCCATGAATTGTATTAGTAAGGACCCTGTTGTTTAGGAATCATGCCCAATTTTACTATAATTATCTATTTCAATTTTGAAAAACTGTATGATTTTTATTGTAATCCTAAACGTGAGCTTTCGGCTTTTTCTATTAAATTTTCTTGGATGCAATTCATTCCGTATTCATATAGAGATCGTTAGTAAAAATGTAATAGGGATTGTGGCCAATGTACAGCAAGCCAGCTGTTTTGAAAGGGTCAGGCTACGGAATTTGACTGAAATACAGTGCGGGTTTCAGAAAACGTTAACGGGTTACGGGATTTGATTGCTTTTGGGGAAGCGGGATTCTCCGAAATTTCGGCATGGATACGGGATTGGGAAAACGATATTCGGGATTTCGTTGACAGAGGTACGGGACTCGGGATTCTCATGTGTAGGAGTGGGAATGCGCGCGGGATCAGGACCCCCGTTCCAGACCTGAACCCAGTTGTTCAAAGGCCGATTAGCGCTAACCTGAGGTTAAATTTTAATCCGGGTTTATTTTTCTCGATTATTTTTAGAGCATTCAATTAACGAATTTATCACAACTCAGATTGTAGTTGTAAGGGTGATTAATGTGTTTTTGCCTTTATTGTTGTCTTTTCAGCGATTCAAGCAAACCAGGTAAAGGAATTTTTCAATTTATCCTGTACTGAAAATAACCAGTGATTTTGCAAAGGTGGTACACATGCTTGGGGCGGGGAAGGTGATGAGTATCGCAAGTATTTGGAGCCGGTGTGAAATTCTGCTTAATTTCTCGATTGTCTGGGATTTTCCGATATACGGAAACCAAGCTCTTACAATTTTTTTGCTTGTCTTATTTTGTGTTGTAGACGAACCTACAAGTCCGCCCAAGGGTCTTCGTCCTCTTCCATCACAACCAAAGGTAAGGTCCCAGTCTTTGTGTTAAGTAAGGTCCTCAGGGGCGGATCCAGGATTTTTCCTAGAAGAGGGAGAACCTCTGAGGGATGGCGTAAAATGCCGGTGACGTAAACAAATTTTAAAAGCGAATACGAAGAAGAAGGCTTTTGACTAGGCAATAACATCATATGAACTGCCTTTACTTGCTTAATCCGATATAATCTCGCAAAATTTTCAAAACTGCGCGCCATTGCTCATCCATTGTTGGACAAACCAAAGAAAAGAAGTTTCCCGTGACGTCATCCGTGCGTCTGTACTTTAATAGGCTGATTTAGCAACAAAAAATTGAACGTCAGTTGACGACGGAAAAGTGCATTTAAAGGAGTCGCCCAAGTGCCGCTCTCCCGTTGTTCAAGCAAGTTCTTTGTATTTGCGCGCGCTGTCATCAACTGACCTTCCCGTTCTGTTGCTAAATCAGCCTATCAGATCATGGGCAACGACCAATCACAGCGCGCGTAGCATGTGCTTCATTGTATAAAGTCAGATAAAAAAGGGGCACCTTTCATTTTATAAATTTTATTATTATCTCTAGTCACCTGTTGATCAGCTGAAAACTTCTCCCTGGTTCCATGGGCCTTTGGACAAGAAGGTAGCAGAAGATGCCTTAAAATCTTTCTCCAAGGTCTGTGTGCCTTTGTATTTTAAAATGTTTCGTTTTATTTTTCTTTTTTCTCGCCTGCGTTGCAGGCGCCGGTTGGTTGCGGGCGACAAGAGGAGCCCTGAGTCCTAATCTTCAGGTTGCTATTACGCATGCACGGCACGTATGTAGCCAGCTTCGTTTGGACTTCCACTTAGAATAAATGGGACGAATAGAACGCGCGTTTGGTCCTTCTAGCGCTCGTAATTTGTTCCTGCGGGCTTACATGAAACTTATGCACATCGTTGGAGCAAGAGCGTTTAAATCTTCGATCGTTCTCGCCTGCATTCCGTAACCTTTCGTAATTACTAGTTTTGACGTTAGTCTTCACAGAGTGCGGAGGGGAAAACGCGAGGCGAAGAGGGGGGCTCCTCTCCTTCTCTCCGTTCATGCGCGCCGGCGCGCGTCCTCGAAATCTCTCCTTTCGCCCTGAAAACACCGGCGCACGCAGGGTATCTATTTTTGCTCATTTTTTTTTTTTTCATTTTCTTTTGTTAAAATTCTGACCCTGGCGTTTTTGTAATCGTTGTTGTTTTTGCTTCACAGGATGGAGCGTTCATTGTACGCAACAGTTCCAGGGATCTCAACAATTATTCAATGTCACTCTATCTCAGAGGAAGTGTTCGGCATCTTAGGTAACAAAAACATTGCCTCTTTTTATTTGTTTTCTTCTACGATTTGCTTGTTCACCTTGCGGGCTGAACTGGACTCTATACCAACCCGTTCTCGTTAAACCATGTTGGTTACAGTTACTCAAGCAATGAGAGCTTTCGTTTGCGCCGTATGCGCTATTATGCATGAAAATGACCCGTAATGATTATAGTTAAGTGACACCTTACAGACTATGTCTTAGGCGTGGCTTGGGTCATTGCGGGTACCGCGAAACCACTTCATTGCGTTGGAGGACTTGTGGACTGACTAGAATTGGGATTTATCCTTAGCTACTAGCTTCACTTCCTTAACATAAAATCATGCTTTGTCAATGAGATGGTGGTAGTTTCTATGAGCTTAGACTATGAGAAGTTTTTTGTTTTCGTCAGGGAGAGTAGGGCAAGAAACCGCGATTTTCTGCCACCCTGGTATACCTCTTTTGCTCTGCTGTTCACAAAGATTTAAATCCTGTGCTATTGAATCATTATTAATTCTTCTCACGTTGCAGAATACCTCGAACCAAGGAAAAATTTGTACTTGGAGACAGTGGGAAAGTGGTAACGTTTTACTTTGTTTGTGTTTATGTATAAGTAAAGAAAAAAACCTCTCGGTGGAGATATGATTAACTGAAATACTGGACAACTGTCTGACTAAAAGACCGATTTTACTTAAGAGTCTTGTTAGCGAGAAACTTGCTGACGTGCCTACCAGTCGTGCCCAACTGAATGAATGACTTATGATTGACTGATTGAATGACTCACTGACCAACCAACCGTTCTTTCGGTGTTCGTGTTAAAGCCCTGCCAAGCTCTGGGTGTCGCTCTAAATGCTACCTATTGTACATCAGTTAATATCTTCAGGAGGTTTGTTCCTTTGTCTTTTGAAAATAAGAAACTCATGCGCATAACAACGCGATCTCATAAAATGAGTTATGTCTAATAGAGAGGAGAATTCGTTACGTCACGTTCCCATGGTAGCAAATATTCTGGATGACAACAAACCGAAAACGTCACTTAAAAAGTGATCTTATTCAGTTTCATGTAATTTGTCAATATTGGCGAATTTTTGGGGGGTTGAATTCGAAAGGGCCGTATCTAAGTTAGAAAAAGAAAAAGGACATTTTTTGTTGTGTTAACCTACTCTATAAAGCGGGCGCGTGAAATTAGGAAGTTTCATGTTGCAGTCGTTCAACGTCGACTAAGTAATGTACAAAAGCGTGATACACGTGCAGAGTTTGTTGTTTTACTAATTTAAACCCATTGCTTTCTGCCATTCTCGTTGATGTTGCCGTCGCCGTCAATGTTGGTTAAGCTCGCTATTGTTGTGATCGAGAAATTTTGCTACCATGGTAACGGTACGTCACACTTCTCTATTATTTTCAGGCCGGAATTATGTTAAATCTGGTGCCTGAACTCTGAAAAAAAACTTAAGTGTAAGTCTTGTGGATTGATGTATTTTTTAAATATATTTTTCTAGCAATTTGACACAATTGTGGAACTGGTTGAGTACTACAGCCAACACCAGGTTGATCTCAAGACAGGAGGCTCTACAACTCTGACAGCTGCTTGTCCAAAGAAGTAACCATCAATACTCATATCACACTAATGAGGTGTGGGAATAGTAAGATCACTGTCGCCCAGCCAGGTGTCTGCTAGCTTGAGGCTTCCTGGCCAGAGGCTGTGATGGCCGATATGCAAACTAGCCCTCAATTATTCTTTGACTGGGAATTGAATGATCAAGAATTATTTAGGGTGGTTCGGTCCAGTTAATTATAGGTTCACTGCATCTGATGCTTCGCGTTTTCGCTTGTTGGAAAGCGCCTATATTTTTGTATAGCTTAATTACTGAATTTTTTTGTCTAGGAGAATTCAAACTACAATCCCGGCCAAAAGGTTTTTGGGCACCTCCTCTTTTTCACGTCATTTTGTATAAAATTTGCAGCTAACCGGCGATACATGCTCATAAACACGACCTTAACAAGATTTTCCCCTCTACCCCCTCCAGCAAAGTTGAGATCCTTAACGTGTGCAAGATATGTAAAAGATGTTTGACTTGTAACACCCAACACTGTTAGGGAGGGGGTGGGGGAGGGAATCAACTTGAATTGCATTTTTTGGTTGGAAGGCCGAGTAATTATCAGAAGTTAGAAGTTTTATCATTCTGTGATCGGGAGAGAGCTGAACCTCCTTCAATAACCGTGCTAACTTTTCCGGTGAAAAATGAGTATAATGAAGTTTTCTGGGGTGTATATCTTTTGAGAATACACGGGAAAAACTTTAAGTCAGATCTCGTCCTCGTTCGTGAATCTAAATGTCTCTATTATCTTTTTGTTAAACGTAATTGACAGTAAAACAGTCTGTGACTGAGCGAATCTGTATTAGGACTCGTTTGTCTTTGAAATCGCTTTAGTACTTCATCGAGTTTTTCGTGTAGAGTTTAGGTGTTTAGAATAATATAAAGCAAAGTGGTAATGATCACTCTAATCTTTGAAGATTAAGTTTTTAAGTATGTTGAAGAAACCTTATTTTCACATCAGAGTTGTATTTTTGTATCACTGCAACTGTGCATTAGTATTTTGTAAGATAGTATATATTCAATATTAAGTACCTACAGTCTCAGTTAAAATTGTTGGGACATTTTTGTGTCTTCTTGTGGCCTCAATGTTGGTGTACACGATTTGGTGACTGAATCGCAATAAACAACATTGGGAGGGAAAAGGGAAGCACGAGAAGGGAAAAAAAGGCGTTTGCGTTAAAAAGTGTCCCAACTATTTTTGTCCGAGACTGTAGGTAGGAGGGGAAACTAAACAAGTATTAAAGTATTTTTGAATGAGCCTTATTGAAAAGGACGCTCTAGATAGGCGCAGTTTGCCATAATGAAATGCAGTCTTCTTAATATTGAGAGGTCATTTGGTACGTTGTAGAGATTTGTACAGGGTGAATGGGTTAATTGTGCTATGAAATATCTACGGTTATTTAGCAGTATTGTACATAGCAGATTTTAGTAATAATGCAATTAATATTTAAGTTAACTATGCTTTGAATCTGACGAAACGCTTGTCGTTGGGTGGAAATTATTGTATATTTTCTATGATTATTACTCAAGATAGAGTTAACATTTATCACTAGGCCTTGATGTGTGACGGGGAAGGGGCGTCAAAATTGTTGTTCTTCTTTGAGACGGTCCATGTTGTTAAAAAGTTGGATAGCGCCGCCGTTATCCACCGGCTAAATCTAGTGCGATTGGTTGTTCCCTGCAATCTCTTCTCTAGAAAGTGATTTATCCGGTGGATGGCACTATTCAGGAGAAAGCATGATTTTAGAAACTGTTTCCAGCCTTCTTAAGTAGCATACTCAGAATCGAGGCCTTCTTAACAGCGTTTCCCGCCTTTCATTCGTCCGAGTCCCGTTTCCCGTAATTCAAGAGAGAGTATTTGATAGTTTTGATATTTTGCATTATGTATACCTCATATTTTGAATAATAAAGAATTATATCTTTTGATAGCCACGTGACTCATCCTGACATGTTAAGCTTGAATTTCGGGATGTAAGAATGCAGTCGCCAGCATGTACTAAATCCCGGAATACCCTGAAATACCCGCAAATAGGTAAGATAAAAACGGCAAACAGACATCATTGCCCCTGATATGCAAAATATATGAAAAATGGTTTCTTTGTTCAGCTTTATTCATTTACTTTTTTGGGTTTTGGTTGGTTTAGTACATGCAGTCAGCTGTATGGTCCGAAAGCTATGTAGACTACGAGTAGTCCCCATTTTTCCTAAGGGATAGTAGAGCGAGCGAAACGCGAGCGAGCGTGAAAATCACCCAACGCGAGAAAAGGCGACACGCGGCGGGCCTTTTCTCGCGTGGGGTGATTTTTGACGCGCGCTCGCGTTTCGCTCGCTGTACTCTCCCTGAGGAAAAATGGGGATTACTCGTACTCTACCCGAAAGCTTACTCTTGTGGTTAACCCATTCGCAATAAATTGCAACTGTGTTTTATTAAAAAAAGAAAAAAACGACTGACAAGTATGAATCATTTTAAAACAGCGGAAGTTGAGGGTACAAAGTTATCGGTTTTAGAAGAAACGTCATGTGTGGTGTATTAGTATTCGCCCATTTTAGAGGAAAATAGTCCCGAGAGGACATTTGCTTTAAACTTTAATAAAGCTACTTCGTTTCTTCTTTGGCTTGCCAGTGGCCTGTCGACTTCCTTAGAGCAGGCTATGTTTGAATTCTCTATGCGGAACCATAACCAGGATAGCACCAGATGATTTGAGTTTAGTATAGTGCTAAAACAGTGAATAGTGTTTTTCGCGCCCTCTGATTGGCTACTCAATCAGTGAATATCCTGCACTATTCACTGATTTACCTCCAGGTCCTTCGAGCGAGCGACGCCAAACTCGCGTAAGTTGCGAGCAAAATGCCCTTCCGGTTTTCTGCCGTAACAAACAAAGAAATTTCGCAACTAATCGAGCAAGCTGTTCCCGAAATACACGGAGAAGGTGACGAAGTTTGGTTTGTAAGTTTTAACAGGTAAAGCTTTGTCTTTTTGACTTGCATTTATCGATAAAACCGGTGAAAACGTTTTTTTTTCTCCAATGCAAGTTAAGCTTAAGGCTTTCGTTACTTTATTTAGTTGACTTGTTCATAAATAAGGTTAAAACTTACAGAATGATTTTAAACACAAAAAGAATTCACAACTAGTGGTGGGTGGATATTTACCTCGCCGCTTCGCGGCCCCTCCTAATTCGCCCCTCCCCAAGTACTTGACTGAGGAGGGGTGGGACAGGTTTTGCTTTGGTACCCAGTTTTTCGCGGCTTTCTTTACAAAAAGACAATCAAGATGGCGGCAATGCATCCAGCTGTAATTTGGCTTATTATAGCCGCGATTGTGGGAACTGCTTTGCTTATTGCTACTTTTATAGCCAACAGAAATCAAAAGAAGAAGAAGAAGGGTAAGTATTTCATTATCCTTGGGAGATAATGTTCGAGGGAAGGGAAAATGCCGCTTTTGAACTTAATTATATCAATTGCTACGTCAGCTTTAGAAGCTCATAAGCTTAAATTCTATTGACCAACTTTCTACGGATATGACAGTAGTATACGTAACACAAGGAAATTTCATTTACTATGTCAGTGATTCAATTTCAAATACTTTTATCACAATTAACAAAATAAACGTGGGTGCTTAACAGTACTTGATTAAAATTTATATCCTGCATGCACGTACAGAGGACCATGTATGCAATAATATTCTGATCTTATTCATCACCAAGTTGCAGTGGTGGTATTTAAGTAATATACAAGACGATGCCACTATTGAAAACAATAATAAACCATAACATTTGAGTGGAAGTAAATTTATTGATCAACAAATATGCTGTCCTGTTCATTTGTAGTTTTCAACACTGTACTGTACATGTATCATGTCAGTGTTAGATGTTGAAACTGGCCATTCATTAAATGTTGAAACGGCAACGCAACCATTGTTGTGTAATCAACAAATGTTGAACTGTTGAACTCTGTGTTGTTGATTAAGGAGAGGTGATGATTGGCTCAATCATCTATGTAACTTGGGAGCCCTGTGTTTGAATTAGTTAACGTATCCTGTGAAGGTTTAAATTCTGTACTTCTTACCTGGGGTGGAGGGGGGGGGGGGTTTGAATTTAAAACAGGTTTGGCAGCATAGAATAGTCATGAAGAAGTTAGAGGGAACATAGTTCATATTATTTTGCTTTCCTTTTGTTTCCTGTTGCACAGAAAAAACCCACGAGTAAGAACCTACATTTTCTAGGGTTAGCCTAAACAGTTCTCACATAAATGGTGGTTAACATAAATTTAGGCTATCTAGGTTCTTAATAGGTTCTTAATTTCTTGCAAAAAATTATGTCGTTGCTAAGATTTTAGTGATCAGCACCCTTAAATTTGCATACCTAATGTTGCTTATATTTTAATATGACCATAATAGAGATCTATTAATTCTCACATGAATTTTAATTTCTTGAGTCAAAACAACTTTATATACATGATTGTGCGGTAAAACACAATATTATAAACATTTTCTCAATGACCTCAATCAAACAACATTTATATATGTACTAACTTGCCTTTTGCAGTTGCAATTAGTTAATTGTTTTAAATGATTTTTGAAAATAAGAACCTTTCTCCAAATTTTAGGCTAAAGAGGTTCTTATATAGAGGGGGTCTAAATTGCAAATTTTAGCCTAACAGGTTCTTAAATCTTAGGTTCTTACTCATGGGTTTTTACTGTATCTGCATTATATCTCATTCTCAATGGATGAGACATTTTGCCATGTTAGCATGTTGGTATCGTCTCTTGTAAGTAAATTCATTGGCAGCATCAGTCCAAGCAAATTGATCTTGAAGTGCAGTTTTACAACACAGAAGGAACATCTCATCACTTAAACACTGGAATCAAATTTGAAATTTTGGTTGAATCTGAAGACACTTGTAGCCTTGGCAACTTTTTATATCAATAAGTAAAAAAAGTTTCCATAGAATCCCTGAGGTTCACACTTTGCTACTTAAGTGAAGCCTTCCATCTGAATATGTAATCAAATTGGTAAAAATAAAAAAATCTTTTATTAATGCTAGGTGCATCTAGGCAGCCAGAAGGGATTGACAATGCAGGAGAGGTGGGCGGAGCAAGGAGAAGAGTCAGAAATGCTCGGTCAAGAATGAATGCCAGAAGAGCACAAGATGATGATGATTATGATGATGATGAATATGATGGTCTGTTGACTGATAAAGTTGATATTGAACGAAAATGCTATGACATTAAAATATTTAATAATATTTATGGGCCAAATTAGCCCCTTAAGCCCTGATATCTGTATACAAGTTCTCTAGACTGGTCTTCATACATTTCCTTACAAAGTTAGTTAAGAGAATTGGCTTTAAGATCAATGCGTTTTCCATGAGGTGGTCTTTGTTTTGAATTCTTACAACCCTCTCTATTGATTATGTATTGGGAGAAGATTGACATGGATCACTCTTTAGACGTCAACAGTTATAGGTCCAAAAGTGGTGCAGGGGTGAATACCTCTCTCCAATGTGGCTTGGGCTCGAACCCCAAGGGCAACACCACATGTGGTTTGACATTGTTGTAATAATAATAATAATCAACTTTATTTAATGAGGGTAACACGGGACAATAATATTTTATTTAACTAAATAACTAGTGGCCCTCAAGTAGTTGGTCTTTGCCTTGCCTTAAAGAGGTTTTTCTTTGGATACTCTGTTCTTGCTCTCTCCTCAAAACCAGCATTTTCAAATTCCAGTTTGATCTGGAATGTTAGACGAAGAACCACTTTTAGAAGTGCTACCACTTAATTGTTATTTATTCTTTTTTTTAATTATTAAATTAGCCAATCCATTGTTGGGATTTTTCTGGTGTGCTAACTCAACAAAATAATACCGGCATTTTTGAAATATTATTACTGATAGGAGGTGCTGGTGACGATGGAGGCTACTCGATGGGACTTGATAATCAGATGCCTGTTGGTAAGATTGGAGCAAAAAAACAGCGAAAGCTTGAGATGAAGGAGGAGAAGAGGATTTTAAGGGAGGTGCGCTCAGTTGTACTTTGATAATTGACATACTTAGCACACACTGTTCAAATTAGTCATGAAGATATAAAAAAGAGAGTGTCAATGTTTTGTGGCAAATTGACATTAAAGGGTCTTTCTGTATCTAAATGTACAGGACTAAACACCATTCATGTACATGTATACAGCCACACTTTTATGTGCTGGGTATAGACGCAAGATTTAACTGCCCAAAGTCTTCAAATGTATACAGATGTAAATAAAAAAGTAACACAGGAGAGACTTTATTTTCTATTGACTGCCAACATAATTATTTAGCCTTAAGAACAAACTCAGGAGGATTTTATATTCCATGCCTGAGAGTGGAGAGCCATTTCTTTGTGTTTTTCTGAGCCATACAAAGGTCTCACTGTTTGCAGAGCAAAAGAAGCGCCTTCTATCTCAGTTTATTTAAGACCCTGCAGACTGCTGCACTGCTAAGGATCGGTTCATTTGGGGCAATCCGATCAGAGATTCAAGCATCACTTGGATCTTGGTACATCAAATGAACAATAGTTATCCTTTGCCGGTGTCTATTTAACAGATCTTTTGATGTGCTTTGTTCCGAGTGATCTCGGATCAGTAATCCTGATTTGGATCATCCCAGTGGAATGCAGGCCAGAATTTAACCAATCCTGCCTAAGTCAACTTGTCTCTTCTGAAACTCATATTGGTGGTATCCTTTCTCTAGCAAATGGAGGCTGAACGAGAAGACAGAAAAGAGCGTGAGGCCCTTAGAGAAGAAGAAAGAAAGAGACTGGAGGCACAGAGAAAGAAGGAACAAGAAAGACTTGTAAGTACATAGCCTTTTGCATTTGGTAAAATAAACTATAAATTCATGGAAATTACAGAAAAATACTAAATTTAACAAAAACATGTAAAAAACATCCAATTTCTTTGAAAACTATTTTTCTTGCATTTGTTTCACAGTCAAATTAAGTTTCAAATTTATAAATAGATAATTATAACAAAAAAAATAGCAAATAAAGTCTTTTACTGGTAACAGCACCACAGAGTGGTTCTTTATCTACTATAATATTATTTAAAATTTAATTGGAATTTGGAGTCGTTGGTTTTTGAGGGGAAACTGGCGAATCCAGACCCAGGCATGTAATGACCTAAAAATTTTTTGGTCGCCGAAATCAAAGACCTCTTGTGATGTGGTTTGTCTATAGATGTCAAATTTCTTATTTTAGGAAGAGGGGGAACGTAAAAGAAAGGAGGAACAAGAGCGTAAAGAACATGAAGAATATCTACTATTAAAAGAACAGTTTACAGTTGAAGAAGAAGGTGTTGGCGAGACTGCTGAAGAAGTAAGGTTTTGTCATGTTATTATTTTACTATCTACAGCTGAAAAAAAATAAGATTGCACATGGTATGTGTTTTTCACTTCAACTTCATTTTCTATAGCAGCTAGTTTTATTGTCAAAATTTAGGGAAACTGTGATTACCTGAAATATTTCAAAAGTGTTATGACCAATCACAACTAAGATCATGACATGGGAGGAAGCCAAAGAAACACAAGCTAATTACCATTGTTGCTTGCAGTATAGTTTTCCTTGTAACACATTAAAACATTCTTTCTGGTGTTGTTGATTTTCTGAGTTTCATTATAAGTACTAATTTGCATTTATCTGATTTGCTTTAGTCTGAAGCTCTTCTAGAGGAATTCATTACCTACATTAAGGTAACTTTCCACATGTTTGTAAAACTCAACTTTGCAGCACTTGATGAGAAACAAGTTGCATTTGTTTAAGGTTGGCATCTGTTAATAATAGGTACTAATTTGTTATTTTCAATGATGTACATTGTCCTTAAAGGAATCCAAGGTAGTGTTACTGGAGGAACTAGCATGTCAGTTTGGTCTTCGCACACAAGATGCTATTGATAGACTGCAGGCTTTACAGGAAATGGAGAGGATAACAGGTATATGTATTGATTGGCTGTTGTCTTTGTGATCTGCAAACTATGTCAGCGTGCATTATGATGAGGCAAAAGTTCCATGGGGAATATCAATCATGTAAAACTTCAAATTACACATTTTTGACACTATTCTACCTCCTAGCCCTAACCAGGGCAAGCATTTAACTTCTGCAACACCGTAGCCTGAGAAAACATCTGACATTTCTAAATTCCACCACTGGTTTCCCTGCAAAATGGAGTCTGAGGAATGAGTGCAGAAATTCCAGATTGAATTTTATTGCAGAGAGGGTGAAGTGTCAAAAATTTTTGTTGTTGATAGTCATCGGTGTTAAGCATTGCCACTATCATCCTCATCATTTTCATGATCAATCTCCATCATGTACTGCACTGATAAAGCCCTCCAGTGTTGTCCACTGTGGGCATTTATAAGCATTGCCAAACTGGATGTTGCTGCATGTAAAGTTCACTCCAGATAACTCGAACCCTTGCCAACTCAAACCTCATGCTAACTCAAACCAAAGTCAATTTCCCCTGGATTTCCCTCATACATGTATAATTTGTAATTTTCCGTCAGTAACTCGAACCCTCGATAACTTGAACCTCACGCTAACTCAAAGTAATTTTTGTCTCCCTTCATATCATTTAACTATATAATTCTACCCTTGATAACTCAAACCATGTTTTAAGCGTGTGACAAGTGAAAAAAAAAAACATGTACTGTAGTCTGAAATGTTGGAAAAAACAAAACAAGAAAACACAATCAAAACAAGAATTCTTTATGTCAGTTTTTTGTTTCACCTTTTGTCACTCCAGTTCAAATTCAACATCCATCTCAGAATATTAATCAAGTTTTGTTGCTTGATTCCTTTTTCAAAATACTAATCTGCATCTCTTGCTGTCCATAAAGTGTCCATGATGGTTGCATTCCCTCCCCATCCATTTTCTTATTTCCTTATTCCCAGTTATTTTCTTGGAACTCCCGATAACTCAAACTTTTTTTGATTTCCCCAGAAGTTTCGAGTTATCAGGAATCGACTGTATTTTTGAATTTATTTCTTTTCTTCTGTTTAGGTGAAGCTATTAAATTAAACTATTTTGTTTATATTTAAACTCCTCTTTCAGGAGTGACAGATGATCGTGGAAAATTCATTTACATATCACCAGAAGAGCTCCAAGCTGTAGCCAAGTTTATTAAGCAGCGTGGACGTGTTACGATCAGTGAACTTGCCGAAAGCAGTAACACTCTCATAAATCTGCATACAGATAAGTCTCACACAGAAACTCCAAAAACTGCTCAAGTATCGGCATAGGTACATATTTTTGAGTTTTGACAATCAATTTATTGATAGCATTAGGTTGTGAAAAGATGAAAAATTTATTTAAATATTTCAAGTGAAAAGGCACTAGGCTTTTACCCGCAAAGACTTTCTGACCATTGCTTGCAAGTTTTTGAACACTAAATGAAGCACAAAACCTTTTTTGGGATTATACACCTTGTATAGTCAACTGTCATGAAATATAATTGACTGTGACCATCGTAACTCAATTGATAACAGTGCCTCATTGAAAGCAATTTTACTGTTAGAAAACATAAGTCAACTTGATGCATTATCTGCCGAGTCTCGAGCCAATCGTCATATTTTGATAGACAACACACTATCAAAGAGCAATAGAGAAAGACAGTGATGTATTAAATTTCTCCCAAAACCCTTTTATATGGTGGTATATGGGTATTTTTCTGGAAGAACTGAGTTGTTCTCATTATTAATATTAGTGGAACTCCACATGTGCCCAAGCGAAGCCCCATACCTAAGAATATTGAATTTTGGTAATCTATCAATCCAAGAAAAATTAATTTAGAATTTTATGAAATGTCAAACTTACTAGCTAGTGTGGAAGCCAGTTACTTGTTTTTAACTTGATAATAGACATCCATATTATGGTCAATTGACAGCTGTCAAAAAAGGTATCCGCTGATCATTCACATGACTGTATTCTGGGCTCAGGTGCCAACTCATCGAGGTCACATTTAATTTTAAGTTTTCTGCCAACCAGTTATTAGCTTTTAATTCATCGCAGGCTCAAGTTCATGTTTTTCAGTCACATGGTTCTCCCCTAAAGTTAAGTACAGATTTGTGGATTTCTTTGCAATGGTTTCAAGTCCATTGTCGGAAGTAAATTTGAAATGTATAAATGGGAGCTTCACTTTTAACTCTGGCTAAATCTATTATAAGAGACAAGTAAATGGAAAAAGTAGAGCATGTACTTCTGACACTGTATTTAATAGGTCTGGCATATACAGCTGTAGTTAAAAAAATAATGATCTAATAAAATATTACTGAACAGTCCTATACTCTTGCTGAAGTTGCAAGTAGCAGTTACAATTAAAATACTGAAAATGCAGTGGTTATTTTATACATGTTCTGAATAGCATATCAAATAAATTAAATTACAGTTAAAAGTTATTACATCATAAAAATCTGACAAGTAGCACATTAAAAATTTTAAAAATTAAAATGAAACATTTCAGCAGATTTGGGCTAAATGATCAGCTTTTCATACTATTGCAATAAATAGTTCAATTTTTCAATAAATAAATAAAAAATTAGAGTACATGTACCAACTGGCAGCATTTGGCTGGTTTGAAACACTAGTAAGTGTTCCACATTACAATGTGTTTTTTTTTTAAATCTGATACTGTTGTTATTTCTCTATTCTAATCAGGAAAACTGATTGCTACTTAAAACATTTCTCAGTTCTGGCATGGCAGTCAAGGTTTTAGCCAGAAGGGTGTCCAGCCATTTTAGAAACAAATACAAGGAAAATTCACTTGTTCTCTTATAATGTTATGGGAAAACATGCCTTCTGGACGGCCAGTTTTCAATGTCTGGCTAAAAACCTGATGGCAGTATTCTCTGAAATAACATATCTCAATGCCAGGAGATTATCCTGATTTTACAATGCAGCATTCTGTAGTCTTCTCCATCATTGTGCATGTATTTTTTTCAATTTGACATTGATCTGAGGCAGACAACAAAGAGTGCTCATCTTCTGCATTGAAGTCAACTATCATCATCTACTATCATCTTCAGGATAACCTTCTAAATGCCGTACATCTACAAATTTGGCAAAACCAGCTCTTTGTATTGCCTCTATGCCAATGTCTCTGAAAAAAAAATTAGATAAATCGTATGATAAACAAGTTCAAAAGTAAACTCTTTACCTTGGATGTAAATACGTGGGATTTGCTCAAATAAATGAATGAATGAATGAATTAATAATACAAACAATAACTAGCTGATATATTGATGGCAAATATTATATCAGGGTACTGAGTAAATAATATTATTATTACTACTTATAGGCAGTACATTTATGTACGTGTTTGTTTTTTGTTAGGCTCATGACAGCAGCTTTTACTATTGATATCAGACACAATGAGGTGGCATGAGAAAAGGCACAGACAAATCCTTTGACTTTTTGTCATAATGAATGAGGGCCTGTTTTGAGCATTAATAGCTTCTCAAATGGTCAATGATAAAATGATAAAATCAATGATAAAATATTAAGGTTAAAAAAGTTATTTGATTTTCCATCTTCAAAGTTTTAATGACGGAACATCCCTTTGTTTTTTTTATCACGAGCTATTAATGGTTTGAGATACTTACGAGTCTTCAAAGGCCCAACAGAACTGTGGCAACACTCCCAGCTGGTTGGCTGCTGTCAGAAAGGCATCTGGACTGGGTTTGGCATTCTCGTAGTCTTCATTTCCAACAATGACATTAAACAGGTCTCGAATACCAGTTTCCGTCAGTGCTGTACAGAGAAAATTAATAAAATAGAAATCACTAATATAGAATAATACAACATTTCTGAGCTTGCTTCAAAAAATATTTTTGACTTCTACCGGGAATTCCAAATGAGTAATGGTAGTATAAATAAAAATGTATAATCGATTTGATTTTGTGATTCAGCCCTCTAGGACTTCTACAAAATTTCCATGAGAACACTATCATACATAGATACATAATATGGCTCTATGGTTAATGACAAATGCATGTGGGAGAAGGATTTCTTCAGTGTCTATATCCAGCATCAGGTTTTTGCTGTGGTGGGTATAGGGGTAGTCTCACTCACAGTTGAACCTCCTTAGATAAAACTGTTACTGTCAACTCTCAATAAGACAGACACCTTTTCCAGCACTATGTGTGCATCTCAGAGAGGTGTACATCTCATAGAGAGTCAATCGAAAGGGGTAAAGAAAGGCAGGGACCAACTTTAGGTGTCCATTTTAGTGAGGTGTCTGTTTTATGGAGGTGTCCATTAAGAAAGAGTTGACCGTACTGCCTTAAACCTGTAACCTGCAGAGCTGGGACTTTTGCCAGCAAGTACTCCAGTAAGTAGCAAAGCTGTGAAAGTGCACTCAAACAATTTCTCGTTGTTTCCACCTCATTCTACTCACCAAAATAGACAAAATACCGTAAAATTCCGAAAATAAGCCTCAGGGCTTACATTTTTCAAAGGCCCTTTTTAAGGGGCTTATTTTCGGAGAGGCTAATATTCGGAGGGGCTTATGATCGGAGGGAAATTTGCGTTTCAAAATCGATTGGGCTAGCTTGTAGTGGGAAGGAAATTTACCATTTTTGCTTTGTTTTACTTTGTATTCGAGGGCAAATTCCAAGTACAAGCCCCATGGGGGGCTTATATTTGGACGGACGATTTAACGGAGGTTTTTTTGCGTTACGATTTTTGGGGGGCTTATATTTGGAGGGGCTTATACATGGAGGGGCTTATTTTCGTAATTTTACGGTAACTGTCAGTATTCTACCTGAGGTTATGTATCACTTAGTAAAAGACTCAGTAAAAGGTATAGACTAGCAAAGAATGATTCTTTTGTAATTGTGGCGGAGTGGAGATTGCCTCAGGACCCCTTGGACATTACTGCTTTTAGGGATTGTTGTTTCAAATGATCAAATCCCTATTTATGGATTAGCCAACCGCAGCTTTCCAAAGAGAGAAGACAATGACCGCGGCGTGGACTTTGAACCCTAAAGAACAATGAGATTGAATCGAATTATCTGATTCTTTGTAAAACACGTAAATACGCCCTAAAGCTTGTGTTTAAATAATTATCGTCAAATAATATTCTAAACGGAAAAGCTAGAAAGAAATTGAAGGAATACTTCCTTTTAGGAAGTAACCTCTAGCGCAGGAGCCAAAAATTTATGAAAAACGAAAGGCAGATTCACCCTTGACCTTCCTCTACACCGTACCTTGTTCAACTTGAGCGCGTGAGCCACCAGACGCTACAGCGGTTGGTATTCCAGTTCTTCTTGCTTCCAAGGCAAATTGAACAACACAGGGTATCGCTCTGACAGATTTAAGTCCATTGAGAAAGAAAGCCTTCTTTCGTGCGTACACTTCCATAGGATCAAGAACGATCCCTTGTTGATTTGCAAGTTTGCGGATAATTTCTCTACCCGGAACTCCCGCGAGCGCGTAAAAGCTTTCCTTATTAAATCTCAAGCCCGTTTCTCTACAAATAGCACACCAAGCGCTCCAATGTAAGGGCATAGTGTCCAGTAAAGTTCCATCACAATCAAAGATCAGGGCCTTGGCTTCCACAGGTAAATGCATTGTCGATACAAACAGTAACTTCCCGCCAAAAAAGGCGTTAGAAGGTAAACAAAGAATTCAAAGAAGTGATCACGATGTTTTAAGCTTATAAATAAGCAACAAATCCGTCCGCTTCAGGCAGAAGACGTCTTGGTCCGTGATCCTACAACGACTTTTTTAATACCCCACAGGAGGCGAAAGTTTCAATCAAGTTTCCTGAGTTGGTCGATCCACTGTGTTTATCCTTTTCCTTATCTTTAAAGCTTGAGTTTTCAGCTGTACTTCTTGATATTTCAGAAGTTAAACGATCGAACCTCACTGGATTTAGAAGTGCCTTATGTCACGTCTCTGTTCATTTTTACCCGGTAGCAACAAAATAAACTTTCCGGTCAATGTAATTCTAGAATGTTGTTGAGATCATGAATGAATGAACATTACAAAAAGGCATGGTTACTGTCACGCATATTTTAAAGCATGAATGGAACACTAGTGAGACAAGGACTTTGTTTCGTGGGATCCTCGGATCGGAAACGTAGTACAACTTATAAACAACCTCTTCAGATCACAAACGGTAGTCAGATTTTACTTCCAGGGGAAATTTTTTTCGCAGTGTAACTGGCGTTCACGCGAGAAAACAATTTGCTGTCTGACGAACAAGGCAGGGGGGTGGCACGGCACCTGACGCAGGAGGGCTCCTTCAGACGTTACTTTGCTGTTTATTATTTTTTCATTTCAGCTATGATCTCACACAATAGGTACATTTATATTTCTTTTCCGAGTAAGAGATTGGACTGTTATGCATCTAGAAATATATCCCTAATGGAGACCGTCACGACCACCCGGTGTTTAGACAATGGCAAAATTTGCAATAAATTCACACTGTAGTTATAAGAAAAATTTAGCCGTTAAGTCACTTCGTATTATTATTAAAGAAAAATTTAGCCATTAATTAACGGCTAAATTTTACTCTTTACTAACCAAAAATTTAGCCATTATATATACACCCCACGACCACCCTATTTTACGTAATCATACACGTCAATGCCGGGCAAGGAACATTTATGTGTCACGCACCATCTCATGCAACCAGTCGTTTACTTAAACAATATGTCGCTACATAATATTTTGCAATGGAACACCGATGATAAAGATAAATGCTTTTGATTTCTATAACATTTTCAATCAGAAATCTAATTTCATTGACGATCTTTGCCGGTCACGCGCCAGGGTATTCGACGTAAATAGCACGCCGTTGAAAAGGTCAATCTGTCAACAGATATCTTAATCTGTTTTGCATCCGGTTCAGGAGCTCTGTGAAAGCGTGTTTGTTTATTTGTTTTTAAAAGGATTAAGTCATAGAACAGACCAAAACATTTTAAGTAAATATTCAACTCTTGATCAATAAATTATATTGTTGTAATCTTACATTAAAATATTAGGTGAGTCACTTGAAATCTTTAGCACGTTGAACTATTGACTACACTCATTGATATCTTCCCACCCAGATGTCCTGAAAATCTTCCTGGAGTTCGTTGTGGGAGGCTACTGAGGTATTCGTGATCATTTTACGTGGGACTCGGTGCTACCCAAAATTCTTCGACTAGGAGGATGATAGTCTCCTTCGTAGCGTCGCGGGCCGGAGTAACCAAGTCACGGATTAGACTTGTTGTTTTGTAATAATATTATGTACAAACTGACTTTATGGCTAAACTTTTTCATGCCTGTAGTAGATTTCTGGCTAATTTTGAACCAACAAAAAGAAATCAAAAGTACCAACACAGCCCCTCCCACCCTCAGAAGTAGCCCATGTTTTCTTCCCCCCTCAGAAATATTCCAAAGATCAGCGGGTGCCGACACAGCCAGCCCCTCAGGTACCCCTTGGAAAATCTCATCCAAAGGGGGAGAGGATGTGGTTAATGAATGGAATGGCCCAATTTTGCCCAAATCTAAATTTTTAATGTTGATTCTTTTCAGACAGTTTGCAAGGGAAAATTATTGACTACAGCCTATAATATTTCGGATGAAAATAAAACGTTAAAACTTTGGTGTCCATATTTCTTCATTTATTTTCCATTTTGGTTGCAGCACCTTAACAAAGAGTTCATGAAAATTAAAGGTGAAACTTAAGCCCCTACATGAAATATTCAAATAGGGAGATGTTATATGCTGAGAGCAAAAAAAGATACAGTTAAATACTTATTTGATAGCATAATTTACATATGACCAAGAAAGTTAGCGTTTATTTATGAAATAAAAGCAGGCAGATTACAGCAGTGAGACAAAAAAAAATCCAGTGTCTATATTACAGACTGTGTAAATATTTTTCTAGCAGTATACCAACTATGTAAAATTCCACAAAGAAACTTGTGTAACAATTTCTAGAAAATATGACTCGAACATAATACATGTATTGCCCAGAGGTGGGATAATGTGAATGTATAGCTAAAAAATTATTCAAAGAATTTTTTTTCCGGAAAATACTGACACACCACTTTTGAGAGTTACAAGGGATCTAAAACGTCGGCCCCATTGCTATCAGTCCAGAAACCCCACGAGTTTTTATTGGTGTGAATATTTTCCAAAACCCTAAAATTAATTGATGTTTTTGCAATAACCATTTTTAAATAAATTATTAATATTATTTCCCCAGAAGAAACATTTTCATTTTTCCCATTTGTTGACCTTTTCTCCATTTCTCCTTTTGGTAATTTTTCTCTTTTGTACTTCTCTGATGAATGTCATCAAAACTGATAATTATTATAGACAATACTGAACTTATGCAACAGGACAGGAGAGCCAGGAAAGAAGACAGCAAACCTTGTGTGACAAGCGTGACAATAATTTTGTTCCAAATAATTTTCCTCCAAATCTCACTTTCCTTTAAACAGATCTTTTTGTAGAAGACCACACAACATTAACGTTAAGTAAACTGATCGTGATGTAACACTCAAGTAATAGCATGAATGGTCACAATTGTCACAAAAAAGTATCTTGCTTCTCATTTTTCTGCCGTCCACGCGTCTAGTTGCATAAACTTACTAACTAATATTATTATTCTAAAACCACAGTCCCTCTTCTTAAAAAGGTTTCTTAAAATAACTACTACTTTAAAAGCATTATTTTTCTTGTGGTGTCCTTAAAATACGTGGCTTGATCTAACAAGCAATACTTACTTTTTTCAAAGAAAGCAACAGGATTTTTTTTAGGAGGGGGTGCACTCGTCTCTTGCTCTACTTCAACACCAATAAACCACATAGTTTTGTTTTTTTTGCAGAATACCAGTTGCATTAGAAAACCGCAGGTCATCTCAGGGGGGGAGGGTGCGCGCCCCCTGCACCCTCCCCCTAGATCCGCCCCTGATACTCTTGCGACTCCCCTCTTTTCTCCTTTTTTGTGGGAAGATGTGCATGCATTGGCAGGCTATTACTTTTCAAATTTTTCTTACAAAACTGTACAAGTTGTATGGATATATAGAATAGCAGTGCAACTTCAGTATGATGCACTCACTCTAGTACACTAAATTAAAAAATTAAAATAATATTATGATATAATCACAGACATTTAAAGCAGTGATTTTTTCTTCATGGGCTTTTTTCAAGTTTAAACGGACTGTTTCAATTAATGGAAAAAACAAGGTTTCAAACCTCTGAAATTTGTGACATTGGAATAATTTTCTATACAAAAAATAATTCATAACATGTGTCTTTGTGCTTCAATAGCACAAAAATTACACATACTACCTGCATTGGCAGATAATGATTTGAATGATCACCTTCCAACAGAAACAGTTATTTGAGTAGAAATCAATTAACTTTCCAAAAAAATGTTACTGGTCTCTAGAAGTTTGCACCCGCCCCCTCCCCCCCTCCACCCAACAACTATTCCAAAATAATTTGATTTAAATAATTAATAATACAAATACCTGACTTCATTTAGTTTTAAAATAAAACATATAAACACGTCCTGTCATCATAATGAAGTTCCAGTAAACCAATAGAAGAGTTACAGTCTAAAGGGACTATGCCATGCTATTTGCAATCCTTCTGAAAAGCTAAAACTCTTTTTGCATCAATTGAACTCCAAAAATAATGGTGTGCAGTTTTGTTATTTCAGCATATTTTTAGTAACTGTGAAAGTGTTTTCTGTAGTCTGTTCGAAAAAATGGCAAGGATGGATGTGAATTGAAACTTTTAAAAAGCTGCGCCTGTAAAAAGCTATCCCTGTAAAATTACCAAAAAAATGGAAAAAACTGGTTAGTGCTCACTGATAGCCTCACTCCCTGTTTGATATTTCATAACTCTTCATAGGAGCATTTTGTGTATGGGTTAAGGCATTATGACTTCAGCACAGAATTGACCTAGAACAGCAATATCCTCGTGACATAGCCCCTTTTAAGTGCAACAAGTTGAAGTTTTACATAGTGAAGGCTCTATATCTTAGGTTGTGAAATTCATTGGCAGGATTTTGGATCACGAGTCCATTCTCATCTGTTCTGGTAGGATAACCCTCCATTTGCCGAACATCAATTACTCTGTAAAATCCAGCTTGTCTAATTGCTTCTAGACCAATGTCTCTAAGAAATAAATACATGCAAATTAGTGAATGCTGATTGACAATCAACAGTGAATCACATTCAAAATATTTTCCAGCCACTTGAAACTTGGGATTAAAGATCTGTTCAGTGATGTCAACTTTTGATATTGTGCCAAGGTGAGAGTACAGCCACCAGCTGTTAAATCAAAGAGTTTTGTGGTCTTTCCTATCACGAATAGTGATTGATGACACTGCATTGGTCATAGCATTAAAATCAATATTCAAATCCTTCATTTTATTTTAAGAAACAAGGCTAGTCAGGAGTCAGGGGTATAAAGTTTGATCATGCATGCATATATAATTTTTGCTTGCCTCATGGTGCTTAATCGCTACAGAGGTCTGTTTTCAACATATCCGGGTGAAGTAAACAAAAAAACCTCTGATACCGTGGGGTAGGTCCTTTTGTAACAAAGCCAAAAACAATATTAATAAGGCCATTGACAAAAGCACTTAATTTAAAGTACTGAAACGAGAAAATACATGGGTTATTGGATCAGCAAGCCAATATTGCAGGGCCCCTAGGCTAAAATTCTAGCATCAAAATAATCATTCAAAGTTGAAAGATTTTCAATAACTTTAAGTTGAACCGGCACATAAACAAACAAGCCCACATCTTTCAGATTGAAATCTGACTTACGTGTCCTCAAATCCCCAACATTCTTCTGGGCTGACTCCTAGTCGCTTAGCTGCTGTAGTGAACGCATCAGGCTTTGGCTTGTGCTCTGTGTAATCTTCATTGCCCAATACTACATCGAATAAGTGATCAATTCCAGCTAGCTTGAGAGCTGATATAAAAAAATGAACAAACAGGTGAAAATAAAAAAAAAATTATCATTGTCGTTTTTTTAAAGAGTTATACGCACCCATGGGTGAAGCAGAAATAAAAGACTTTAAGAAACCCATTCACGTCCATTTGAACTTTCACGCGATTATTTCAGCTCGCTTAAATGTCTTTCCCGGTGTGTTTAAGTAGCTCACAAAACGTCACTTTAGGAAATTTCACGTTGTAGTGGTGCAGTGACGGCAAAGAGACGTAGCAAAACGCGTGATACATATAAAATTGTGGTTTTGTTTACTGAACCGGTTACGAACCTAATACCCGGCTTTGACTTGTTCACGTTGCCGTCGCCATGCGTGAGGCTGCTTTAACTCCCTGTTGCTCAGGCTTTTGCTCTATTCAGTCGAGGTAGAAATAGTCTCGCGTAGTTGGCTTTAAGAACGAGGAAAATTAATGTTTTCTATGTTTTCCTCTTGATCGCGCGCTAACTATACTTGGTGATCGAAATCTCTCTGTAGTTTCAACACGCCGCGGCTTCTTGTATCGAAACGACCGGTTTCCTTTTGTTCAGTTCACTTTACTGAAGGTTCTTTCTTTAAAACTTAAGTATAGTTACAAAAAACTTAAAATGTTTTGTAGTTAAAACGGTTTTTCACTGTTGCTTTAAACCAACATCAGTAAAGTCCTAGTGTCGTTGAATAATTTACGAAAATACGACTTGAAATAAACTGTAAACATACAAGTATTTGTCACGTCCCGTGTTGAAAAAAACACATCTTAATGAAATTCTGCACCTTCATATCAAGGAAAGTTCATAATTTGATAGAAACACAAAAAAATATTGAGATATCCACATTTTAGGGGTAATTTCACGCAATTTCTTTCACTGGGATTTTACGTGCAAAACCACTCGAAATATTTACAAACCTTCGAACCACCTGGTGCGCTTAACCAATCAGATCGCAGAACTGGCACACACCCCCAACACGCCTTCATGAATTTTCCAATCGCAGAGTCATCTTCGGATGAAAACACGGAACAACAAATTTTGTTTCCCCAGCGAAGCGCATCCAAATCAAAGTTGTCAAAAATAACTATAAATTTCCAACAAAACGATCATAGAGGGGAATAAAACGGTCCTTTAACATAAAAATGCTTTTTATTTCAAAATATATGCAAAATATTTGTCTCTCAAAAGAACACGAAAGATGCCTTTGTAATTATGTGGACTTTGAACTCGTGCGTTTCGCTTTGAACATTTTAGGTAAAATGATGAGCTGGAAGTAAAACATACGCCAAAAATTTCTTCCCTTAAGAAAGGAAACTCTCCAGAAAGCATTACTCTGACTAGATCGTACTAAAGTACCCAAGAAATGATCATATACAATTCAAAACAATCTCCCAAGAGGGTATGCCGGGGGCGGAGGCAGCTACCGCCTTTAACATGGCATTGAAACTGCTTGAAAGTACACACGAATTTATTAAAAATTCCCAGTTAGAATGTTAAGAAAAAGAAATTCTAAAGTAGTTTCTACAGCTTTGGTTGACTTGATTTACAATATTTACATATAGGTAGTTAAAACACCAAGCTCAAACTTATCGATCTCTTACCTTTCTGCACTATGGCGCGCGAACTTCCCGAAGCAACGGCGGTTGGAATTCCCAGTTTATGGGCTTCTTGAGCGAATCGAACAACGCACTGGATCGCTGTAACAGACGTTAGTCCTTCTAGAAAGTATTTCCTTTTCTGGTCGTATATAGCGCATGGATCTAGCTTGATTCCTTGCTGCTTTGCCAGGACATTGATAATTTTTTTACCGGGCACGCCCGCTAGAGTATAAAAGTCTTTCTTGCGAAAGACAAGACCAGTTTCGTTGCATATTTTGCACCATGCTCTCCAGTGGATCGGCATCGTATCAACAAGAGTCCCATCGCAGTCGAACACCAAGGCCTTTACACTTCCAGGTATGAGACGTGAATCAGGAATCATTTTGTTCGATCGCGAGTCAATATCGATAAAGTAAGTTGCCTTAGTTTAATCGTTCGATCCCTCCAAGATATTTTTCCATCGACAGCGATCACTTGAGAGATCTTCCTTGACCTTCGTTAGGGCTCTAGATGGAATATGTTGGCGCAAAAATACACAAGATCGACGAGGAGGTAGCCCTCCACTGTCGTTGGCAAAATTCACTTTGCCTTGCACTTTGCCCTTCCGACACAAAACAACACTTATTGACAATGCCATGTGCAAAACCATGACGTCATATGTCACAGCCAATTGGCCAATGCGCATACAGGCGTTTTCTATTTATATGTTCATGGGTTGTCATCAGTTACGTTTCTATGACATTGCGAAAGTTTGAAAAAAATGGTTCGTCAAAAAACTTGACATAAGATAAAAATAGAATGCTTTTATTTTCATTGGCATTTATACTGTATTCCCCTCTTGTGTCTTAAAAGTTCTCCAAACCATACATTCATGCATCTGTTATTTTCCGCAATAAACAGATAATATGCAAAAGGAACATGAACCGGAAAAACCCATTGTCATCCGGCAAGTTGTTATATTGCATCATCCTCCACTTTCACTAGCAACGGATCCTCGAGAGTTTGATAAGAAAACGGTATTTTTTATTCTCTTTCAAAAATAACTTATTTCAACTTAGAGTTTTATACTTAACCTCATTCTGAATCCTTGGTATGCAACCACGTAACGTCGGTCACGGTAGGGGTCAATGAAATAATTTTTCCCGAAAGATTTACATAAAAATGGAGTTCAGCTCCCAGGGGAGAGTAATGCTTTTGTCGTTGACCACCAAATGATGTCAGTTTTGGAGTAAAAAGGGAAAGAATCCTGGCAGACTCCTATAGGAAAAAGACGAGTACCGCTTCATCGTCAGAGTTTGTTTTGTTTGTTTGTTTGTTTGTTCCTTTATCATGTTGCATAGTCGGCATTTCTTTACGCACGACCCCATTAACGAAAACCTTAATGCAAAAAAACGATGTCTTTCCGTCTAGCTTGCATAGCTGGGGGTTTCTGTTGGAAAGGGGCAGGGTGAGTGAAGCCGACTCAATTTCGCCGCTCGTTCGCGCGTGCTTTCGTAGTTTCGCCGCTCATTTCGGCCCTCGTCAGACAAAACCGCCAGCTACACCGACTTCTTTCTGGGCATCCTTGTCACTGTCATATGGGAGTCTTCCTCGCGGGGGAATGAATAAACAACACTGGCATCTGTCTTTTGGGACACGTCTATTCAGGGGACACTAAATTTGGTTCCGGAAAAAAGTTGACATAATCTTTGTATTTGTTACCTCTATTGAAGAGACACCTCTTTTCAGGGGAAAGGGACAATTTTTCAGGGTCCTGAAGCCCATTCAGGGGACACCTTAGACCCCAAAAAGTGACTGACCGCAAAATTCGTTGATAAGTTTTGGTATTCAATGTGTGCGATACGGGCACATTTATTCACACAAACATTCAATTTCTAATGTTTTTGTTTTTCGTGTTATATCATTTATGCCTTGTGGAAACTTTTAAGGCTCGGAAATTCAGCATGGAATTTTCTGGGGGTTCATGTTTGGTCCAGGGATTTTTTGGGGGTATTGTTGGAGGCCCCAGGGATTTTTTTTCCGGTTTTGATTTATGCCCCATTCGATCATCCCGTCACTTCCGGATTACCCCCACCCCACCCCCCGGGACCACACTAGCGTCAGTATGATACTATATAAGGGGCCATGACATCGGTCGAGATGACTTTCGGGTGACTTCACCGTAAACCCTTTTGCATTTTGGAGACTCAACAATTCACTCATTCAACGGGATTTGCAAAATCAAAAAAAAAAAACAATAACAACAACAACAACAAGCTAAGCCTTCCCAGTTTTAATTTTGAGTTCAGTAACACAAAGCTACACTACTTGTCGGTTCGTCTTTAAAAAAATCCATATAATCTTAAATATTTGCAAAATTATGGCAGTTTAAAAAGGGCTATCTAAGTTTTACAAAGTTGCATTTTTCGAAAGGTATTTTTTTTAACCATACGTTTAACCTTCTGGCTTTACTCGGGCTCAGCACAGGATACCAACGTATGAGCAGGATGAAAGAAATTGGCGCATTAAATCTTTCTTTCCATATGAAGACCCATGTCTGGGATAAAGAGAAGTCTCAAGTCCGTCCAGTTTTCGCAGTGTGGAACTCGGCTGTCGACAACAATGCACGTTATGCGGACCTACTTTTCTTTTGAACCAGGGAGGACTGGGTACAAATGCAGTTTGTTCATTGGCAACCATAGAAACAAATCACCAAAACCCATCCGCCATCTTGATAAACGCAATCGACACAGAAAACAGCAATCACAAGTAAGCTTATTGCTCGTCTGTGATCGGACTTATAGTCCGTAAAAGTATAACACGACGATGGAGGTAAATACACTTGTTTGCGATATTGCTATTTCAGTTATCGAACATCTGTGATCTTTCGCCAAATTAAGTCTATCATGTTGATGGCAGTTTACATTTCTTTCAGACGGACAAAAAATCACAAGAGATCAAAGAGAAACCCGCAATCGAGGAAAATGCATTCGAGGCACTCGAAAGAGATTTCCAAGAGGCAAGAGACAGCTGATTTTATTAAAGAACAGGATTCTGATGAACGCCTTTATGTTTAAGCTTGATACTGTATTAGCTAGTTGGCATTTGCAGTCTGCAAGTTACAATCCGCATTTCTGTGCGAAATAATGAAGTTATGGAGTGAAACCGTTCCAAAATGTCCTTTCATTTTGTTAAAGCTAATCATTTTAACTTTTGTAGGTTCTTGGAGAGCTCATGGGAGATAAAAGCCTCGAAAAGTTTCGTGTGGAGTATGAGAAGTTACACAGAGCTTTGAAGAAGTCTCATGAAAGCGAAAAACGTTTGATGCAAAAATGTAGGGAGCTGAACGCAGAGATTGTAGCAAACGCTTCCAAAGTTCAAACGGCTTTGAAACTTTCGCAGGAAGATCAGACGACGATTGCTTCCCTTAAAAAGGTAATCATTAATCATTTTCGAAAGTGAACTACCCTTGTAAAGACTGCAGGTATCACATAAATTTGCTAACTAGTTGCAGAATGGTTGAGATCCTTCAGCAACAAAATAATACTTTTCATAATTCAGTTAGCCTGCATCACAGATGTAATCTAACCCCGGGAAGTAACATCTGTGAAGCAGCGTTAATAACCTTGTTCCAGGGCTGCAATGGACTCAATGAATTACCAGTAATCAGTTTCAAATTTCCCGTCAGCCGGATTGGCAAATCGACAATGGCATTTTCAACAGCCCAACCATGGTGCATACTCTAATCATGGTACAAAGTTGGGACCCAGAACAAGGATTTTGGAGCTGTTTCACAGACAGACTTAAAAAGATGTTTAGTTCCGTGAGTGAGCCTAAGAAGGGAGCATCCATCATTTACATGATGTAGTGATCTACGAGTAACAGCCAATCAAATCATTTACCACACATTCCAGGAAAAATCACATGGCCTCCATACACGATTAGCAATGCCAAATCGCAGATGCTCCTTCTCCAATTTTTCTTGAGAGAAGGGGGGTCTGTACACAGGCTAGTAAGAAGATCATAATTATGTGGGCAAAACTCATTCCAGCACTATTAATAAATTGTAGAACTTCCTTGGAACATGTTAGTTTAGTACCAAAGTATCAAGTTGTAACAGTAAAGGAAAGTCTTAGCCTAGTTAAATGTATTTTACTTTCATGCTAATCAACTTTTGAAAGTGCAACTGCTTTTAGAAGTGGGTAAATCAAGCTTAATTCACAAAGTGCTTCAAGAATTACTTGTTATCATTCTTAGTTTGTTTCTGTTGTTTTCTTTCTCTTAGGAAATTGAAAAAGCATGGAAAATGGTTGATGCAGCACATGATAAGGAGCAAAGAGCAAGAGAAACTATTCAGTCTTTGAAACTTGAGATAGCAAACCTCAGTAAACTGGTGGAACAGGGAGCAGGCTTAACTATGGGTCAAGATCACAGGTAATGACAAAAAGATACGAACTAAAAGTGTATAAAAGAGTGTGTGTGTCCAAGTTTGGTTGTGTATGTCTGCACTTATTTTGCAGTTAAACCCATTCCTTTCTAATGCAGGTTCAGAGCCACCTTAAATCTGTAAAGGGTGAAAGAAATATACTAGTGCTATGGTTCGTTGTTTTGTCATACAGCCTTTTTAATAGCCATGTTGGCATTTGGTTCAATGTATGACCTTGGGTGTGCTTGCATTTTAGTTGTCGACTTTTTTAACTTAACATGCCAGAAGACAGGTTCATTTGACTGTTTTGTTGAAATTTTATGTTATGTTCGCTTTTCAATTTTAGTGTTAATGAGCTGCTCAAAATCAAAGATGAGCTGACAAAGGAAAGAGATGAAAAATTGTCTGAGATTACCAAGGTTTGAATTTTTTGTTTTGTTTAGATTCTGACTTGTTAATTCATGTATGTCTTATACATGTACATGAATAACTTGATTGTAACTCCTGGCTTATGTAAACTCAATGTTAAATTTTTTAGATGAGAGAAGAGCTCTCTAGTGCAACTACAAAACAGCAGAAGGCTGAGCAAGACAGGGAAGAAGCTGAGATGAAGATTGCAGAAGTAAGTTACATGTGCTCATAAACTCATAACCATATCCATAGGTACTTACAAGTATATTGTACGTGTAGTATACATGCTACACCGTAGATACTAGTGGTGTGCCGATCATCGATAAAAATCAAATCTTTAAGCAACGTGACAATCAATTATGGATGATGACAATCAATTATCCCGGACAAATGAAAAAGAATTATTGATGACAAATTTTGATGGACTTGTAACAGCAGCTTCCACTGAATACCTCTTTCTCCTACATTTCATACATTTTTAATGTTTTCCAAAACTCGGTGAAACACACTCGCGCCAGGCTAGGTTTTGCATTTGGTATTTAATATTGTTCACATTTGATAGTACGTATTTCAAATGGAAAAAACTTACCTTGATTGTTCTCTTGGAAATTATTCTAAATTAGTAGCTAGCCATAAAATACATTTTTAGATCTACTACTGTGATCAGAAAGGTTACAAGAGTAGATGAAAGCAAAACAGATGTAAGCAGCTTGCGGAGATCGAAGTGAAACTCAAGTTGGGTTCCAGGGTCCTCTTCTGATTGTCTCAATTTAAGTCGTCCACAACAAACGAGGTGGCTGAGTTTTTTATCAATAGATTTTTATCAATAGATTTTCCGATTATAATCAATGAGCTATGGGTTGGGTCAATCCAATTAATTCCGATGACTCGATGATAAAATCTCAGCTGATTCCCTTCACTAGTGAATACAGCCAACTGAATCACCGCCATATAAAGGCTTTACCGACTCAGCTACATGTAATGTACTCATTTGCAAGACAAAGTGGCATTGATCTGTTTTGGTAGTGAGATTGCCAATCTACAGTTGGCTACACACATTCAAATCTACTTGCACAATAATTTCATCCCCAAGGCTAATCTAAGACCATGCTTTAGAGAAAGATATGATGGTTTGGCTGATGGTTTGTTTTCCCAGCTCAAAACTTTATTCAAATGGTTAGTATTTGTTATCATGTTAGCATACAAAAAATGTCAAGTGTTGCATGTAACTTATCAATAATGTTGTTACCTTAACGGCATTGTATGTGTTGCAGTTAATTGTTTATTTCAGTTAATTCTTGATTTCCTTTGTTTTCGGGTATGGTAATGTATGCCAATGAATTTGGAACAGAGGAAAAATAAAAGTTAACTGCAACATATGCATTGAAGAATTATGGAATTAACCTTTAATGGTTGTTTTGATCTTCTCTTTTGATTTTGAACTCCAGCTTAAAGAAGACATTCAAGTCCGCAGTAATGAAGCACAGCGAGAAGCCAGGAAAAAGGAGAAAATTGAAAAAGAGTTAAAGCAAGCCAAGAATGACTTGGAAACCAGAACTGCCGAGTTGAAAACAAAATCAGGCAATCTTCAACGAGCACAGGAAGACATAACTAAGCTAGAACAACAACTTAAAGAACAAAGGGTAAGTTCATAACAAGATAAATTGCATATGTTGATTATCATCATCCTTGTCAATGTTATTATTATTATTATTTTTATAGGTCATTATTTTTTTTAACAATCTCTAAATTGTTAACTGTAGTAGTAAGAAAGTGAGTGTTGTATTTGGTTATTTAATAGAGCCATGATTGCAATATTGTTGAAATGAAACCATAACAGGATTTTGTTAGACTACGAGTAGTCCCCATTTTTCCTCAGGGATAGTAGAGCAAGCGAAACGCGAGCGCCTATGAAAATCACCCCACGTGAGTTATTCATATTGATGGAATTTGAAAAGGTACTATACAGCCCAGACTTAAAAATGATACTCATTTTTCTTGTCACGAAAGTCTTCCAATGGTCAGCGACAAGCCTGGTGGCCTAAGTGTGCAGCCACCCCTCCCCCAGAAAAATTGGCAGCCCAGTTAAAATCACCTCTTGGCAGACTACTAGTAGTCCCCATTTTTCCTTAGGGATAGTAGAGCGAGCGAAACGCGAGCACGCGTGAAAATCACCCCACGCGAGAAGAGCCAGACGCGGTGGGGCTTTTCTCGCGTGGGTTGATTTTCACGCGCGCTCGCGTTTCGCTCGCTCTACAATCCCTGAGAAAAAATAGGGACTACTCGTACTCTAGAATTTTGTTAATTGAAATTTTTTGTATCTCTCTTACCAGCCTTCTTAACTTAATACATGAATCCATATCTGCCTTTTTAATACTGAAGTTTTACATGTACACATGTCCTTTTCCTTCTGTAGATACTAAATGAAAAAGCCATGAAAGATACAGATCTGCTGAACGCTCGACTCACCAAAGTCCAACAGGATTTTGATCAGCAACTGTTAAACTGTGATCAGCTTGCAACGGAAAATACACAAAAAGCTGCTGAGCTGAAAGCCAAAGAAGATGAAATCAACGGCCTGAAACAGGACACAGTGCGACTAACGAAAATGAGAGAAGCTATCCAAAGAAAGCTTCGAACCATTGAAGATCAAAAAATTGAAGTTGAGCAGCAGAAGGAAACACTCAAGGGGCAGATTGCAGGGTTAGAAAAAGGTATTAAAACTGGAGAATGTTTCTGGGAGTTTTGAGAAATAGGAGGAGTACATACCAAATAGACCCATCCACTTATTGATGACTTGAAAATAAGCGTGGTAGATTTTTGCAGCCTGTTTGCATATATGATCGCTGTGATACTGAAAAAAGTTCTGATCCAAGCAATCGTAGAGATTGTGGCAGCCATGTAGAATTAATTAAGTCTTCCTTAATGGCCATTTTAAGGTTGTGAATGAGACTGAATCGGTGTTGTGTCAGATTGCAGGCATTTTCAGTCAGAGATCGTTGTTTAAAACTGTGAACAAAGATAAGGTGCCGGATGAGGCGAAGTTGCGGGATACAAGCTGTATGATTCTCGGTTAATCTTCCCTCGTTTTGATTTTATATGACGTCAAAATTAATGCAAATGTATTTGTCGCAAGGAAAAAAAGGTGTCATTAAAAAACATTTCAATGTGGTAGCGCGTGATTAATTCAAGCTAAAATAGGCGATATTTCCGCACAATTCATCTGTTCTCTAACGTTATCCTATCACAGGACAAGTAGTGAATTTGAATATATTATTTTCTTCCCTTTACTTCAACATCTACACAACATTTTTTCCAGAACTTGAATCGAGCAAAAAACAGGCTGAAGCCGATAAGAAGGCCATAGACGATCTTGTTCGTGAGCGGGACATCCTTAACAAGGTACGTCAATATGTCCATACCTTGTATCTTTCCTAAAACTTTGGTTTCTCTTCTAGTATTTATAAATTCTAACACTTATTTGCTATTTGACTTTTCCAATGTAGAACCTTCTCAAAGCAGCGGGCGCTACACAGAAGCAGCTCGGCCTTGTCCGGTTACACGAGCAAACCAAGAAAAACTTAGAGCAAGAAATTCAGGTGAGAATACAGTCGTAACGAATATGCTTTTTCTTTACTGACAGCAGCGTAGTTTTCTCGGGAACTTTGGCCAAGAATAACGTCCGTATTGTAGCTCTTACAGAACCTTTGTGAGTGTGAGCCGTAAACAAGATACCGTGAAACCTCTATTAAGCCCCCCTCCCAAAAAATCCCCCTTTTTCAGGGAAAGAAAGTTATTAAACCCCCTCTCTTAAAAGCTCCCTCGTCTTTCCTTTTTCCCGGGGGCTTAATTTAGGATTTACGGTCGGTGATTTGCAGTATTTCTCCTTGACAACTCTTGATTGTTTGAAAGTATAAAGCTGTCGCTTACCCCGTTTACCTGGCGTAGCCGTTGTCACCTCACACAACATCTTGCTGGCTTCTATCCATAACTTGAAGTCTTTTGAATGATTTTAGCTGTTATCATTACCGCCCTTTTCGTGCCTAAACATTTTAATCACTTCGTAATTCCAGAACTACAAAGATGAAGCACAGAAGCAACGCAAAATTATCTACCAACTGGAAAAGGAGAGAGACCGTTACATCAACGAAGCCAGCGAACTCACACAGAAGGTTCTGCAGCACATGGAGGATGTTAAAGTCCGTGAAATGCAAATCTTCGATTACAAGAAGAAAATCGCTGAGGCTGAAACGAAGCTGAAGCAGCAACAGGTGCGTTTCAATTTATGCTACTTGTATTGCTATGGTAACCCTGTTCAGGAGGCTTCTATAGGAAAAAAGAACCCCTTACTGAGAAGGATTAACACTTCGTTTGTTAGTTTTATAATGAGGAAGTTTGCAAACCTCACCCTAAGACCTACGGCAATTGCCGCTGAAGTAAATGTGTGCGTTCATAAAGGACGTTCTGTAATAGGGATCCATAACCAGTGAGATCCGCATACAGTGTTTGCAATGACTACATTGTAACGCTGAGCTCTGTTGATATGTCTGGTAATGGTAGGCAGCTTATCCCAAGGAGATATTGGAATCGTGGAAACTGGATTTGAAATTTCATGGATAAACATTCTCATGACGTTACCCCTCACCCCCTGTACACCTGCTAAACAACGTAATGATATCCCTGGCATGCATTAAAGGAAGGGATAGTTTGGACAGCTTATTTCTAACGCCCCACTGTAATGCATCGGTTTGTTTGGTTGGGAAAATGGAGTATTACAGTTTCTTTGCTGATGTTGTTCTTGATTTTCTTTTTTCGTGATAACTGTATGTAAAAGCAGACGGTGATGATGTTTATGATGTGTATTTAATCGGCAGAATCTGTACGAAGCCGTGCGCAGTGATCGCAACCTGTACAGCAAGAACCTTATCGAGTCCCAGGACGAGATCACCGAGATGAAACGCAAACTGAAGATTATGAACCACCAGATCGATCAACTGAAGGAGGAAATCATGGCTAAAGAAGCGGCGCTTGTAAAGGAACATCTGGAACATCAAAGAGTTGAGAAGGAAAAGGATGCATTGAAAGCTGAATTGCAGCGGATGAAGCAACAGGCTGCGGAATCCAAGGCTTATATTGAACAACAAGAGGTTGAGGAACGGAAGCTGTTGAAGATCATATCAGAAGCTGATGCTGAGAGACTCAGACAGAAGAAAGAGCTCGATCAGGTTGGTTCTTACTCCCTGCTAGCATAGGCTCCGCCCCTCGCACTTTTTCTCCTTTCACGTGCGGCTCTCGCGTGACTTCTCGTGACTTCCGCAAATGGAGAACTTGCTCGCAGACTATTTCTTGTATGGCCCCAATTGCACGTTTTATGTAGTGACTCCTGCACATTTTTTTAGGTGATTAGTGAAAGGGATATATTGGGAACACAGCTTGTAAGAAGAAACGACGAGTTAGCCTTGTTATACGAAAAGATAAAGATTCAACAGTCTACTCTCAACAAAGGTACGTTTTTCTTAATCCCCTTTTAAATATCGCCTCTGACCATTGACACAAACTAAAATATCAACATTGTTGTCTCGATCAATGCATAGGTAAAGGCGCACCCGAGCCAAAGGCCCACGCAGCCGGAGCTTATACCGGTTTCCGTAGCATGAAGCAAGCCTAGGAGTATTGCTTCTCCCCCCTGGACGGGATGCTAGTCTATCGTAGGGTTAACCCCCAGCAGTATGTTGCTGGTACCCATTTATACACCTTGGTGAAGAGAGACAAAGTGGAGTAAAGTTCCTTGTCTAAGGAAACAACGTGACGGGTGAGGCTTGAACCCCGGACCTCCAGATCTGGAATTCGAGGTGTTAACCGCTCGGCCACACACGCCTCCATCCCGTCAATGCATAACACCTGTTTTTTTGATGAAGACAGCAATGTGCCGTTATATTAAAGTTTTCCACCGTGAAAGCCTCCAAGTGAAAATAAAGTCTTCGTAAAGCTTATGTGCTGAAAAGAGAACCGTCAGCGCATCCTCTTACTGATGAAACTAGCAATTCGCAACCAAGTGTTTTTCCTCGTAGATACTATTTTAATATCCCCAGCGTCTCTTTGTAGATGCTTGAACGGTATCACAAGTTGTTCTTTGCTTATTGGGTTTTGTTTTTATAGGTGAGATTCAGTATCGACAGAGGTTGGAAGATATTCGACTGCTTAAACTTGAAATCAAGAAACTTCGCCGTGAGAAGAACATTCTCACAAAGAGTGTGGCGAATGTGGAGGACTTGAGGTAAACAATGTCAGTGATGTTGTTGATGATCTTGCAATCCCAGACGAAAGTAGTTGGGAAGGTAGTACAAATTAATAGTAGTCTATTTTAGTCCTCAGAAAGATAGTTTTCTCTTTTGCTAATATCCCCCGTCCTCTGTATTCAGTGTTGGGATATAACAGAACAATTAGGCGCACAAACATAAGTTTTGCTCAACATTGGGTCAGGGACGGGGAGAGGAAGGAAGAAAGAGGTTAAAAAAGCAACCTTCCCTATACTTTTGACGATGATTGTCTGAGTACAGAAAATCAACTTTAAACGCTTATAAAACGTGTCCTATTTAACATTTGACTGAGATATCTCGCCCTGGAACTGTGCTGTTGATGTACTTTCTTTGCTAAATACAAAATGTAATAAAGGTTACATTTCGGTAAAATCGCAACTATGAAAATTTTGTATCTGACGTGCATGGCATTCATCGCGTGACCACAAAATCCAGTCGGTTCCAGCTGGAATAAACATTGTCCTTGTAGCCAACAGCGTTACAAACACCAACGTCACAAACACCAGAAACCAACTATGAAAAACTGTAAGGCAAACAAATTTTCAAAAGCTACAATTGCGCTGAATCCGTTTCAATCTACTTTAAGTTTGACCATCCGTGCCGCCTCCTTTGGTATTGCTGTGTTCTTTATAACCTTTTTTCACGATGCTCTGAGCAGTTATTTGTATGGTTTCTGAATTTAACGAAATTTTGTGACAAAGCTCTTTTAAACGAGTACTTTGCACTCAGGGCATAAACGCCGGACGTTTGGGTCAATGCAGCTGTTGACCGACGGCTATGCCATTCTGATAAGTTATGATCTTACAAGGACGAAACAGCTATCCATGGCTACCACTGTTTGATTGGGTTTAACTGATTAGTTTCTAAAAAGGTGTCTTCTTTTACTGTTCGTAAAGGCGGGAAGTTTATCACACACAACGTGAGCTACTCAGAGAGCGAACTAGATGCAAGGCTCTGGAAGAAGAACTTGAAAACCCAATGAACATTCACAGATGGAGGAAACTCGAGGTACGGTAATACCCTTTTGCTGCACTATTGAATTCCTTGAGAAAACCTGTGCTAACTTCTTCTATTTCTACGTGTAGGGAAGCGACCCCAGCACATACGAAATGATCCAGAAGATTCAGACCTTACAAAGACGATTAATACAAAAGACTGAAGAGGTTAGTTTACATCGCTTGGTCTTGCGCGCGCGAATTGTCTCATAACACGCGCGCGTGCTTAAATTTTCTGACGTCATAATAGGAAGAAGTTCGCATCTTACGCACAAGAGCCAGAAAATGACGTCTTAAATTCTCGCTAGGGAGTGATACCTTTCTTGTGTTTTCTACTCTGGCAGTGATTTTGATGCTTCTCTTTAAAATCCGCTGAGCGTGAAATGTTTGTAAAAGAATTGAGTTCTCTCAGGGGGTGACCATTCAACTTTGGAGGGCAGCGGTGGGATATTTCAGAACAAACACATTAGAATTACATTACATTAGTAGTCGTGGAGATAAAGCCTTGCCCAAAGTGAATCACCCATTCCCCCTCTAAAAAAAATGAGTGATCAGCCCCGCCCTAACGAGTCACATTCAGTTGGGTATGATGTGTCTCTAAGTACTGAAGTTCGTCTGAAAGTGAGAAATCGTTTGCATTAGTTTATCTTGTACTATTTAGTCATTTACCGAATTGTTTGGACTTGTATATCATTTACTTTGTTAGGTCGTGGAAAAAGAGCTGCTTATCCAAGAAAAAGAAAAACTTTACATGGAACTTAAACAGATACTCGCTCGACAGCCAGGTCCGGAGGTCGCTGAACAACTCAGTATTTATCAACAAACACTCAAAGAAAAAACCAAACAAATGAAGGGAATGTCATCGGAACTGAACATGTACGAAGCACAAGTTAAAGAATACAAGTACGAGATTGAGAGATTAGCAAAAGAACTACAAGAGGTCAAGAAAAAGTTTTATATGCAGAAAAGAAAAGAGCAGCAAGCAAGGTACACTAACCACGTCTTACGTATTTTGTCAACGTACTAGCACTGTACCAGTTATCGTATTCGACTTAGATTTTCTTCTTTAAGTTTGAGTGTGACCTCGAATAAAGTTAGTTCACTAAGATACATAGGACATTCTTGTCTATATTGTTTAAAGTCCCTCGTTTTGTTGAGACGATCGTCGAGATTCAGAGAGTGTCAGATCTACCCAGGGAGCGGAACCTGTGGCGGGGAGGGGGAGCTATAAAATCCGATGCCAGCACGCCCCGTTTGAAACCAAGTGGCCACCTATAACAGCAAGCGCTCTATCTCGACGATCTTACAGAAAAATAGGGGACTGTAGACAGTCTATCTTGTGTCATGCACTCGTATTTCTCATAAACGTTCCCCTTTTATTTCAGGGAGCGAGATCGCGCTTACCAACAGGCTGCCGGACCCGCATTCTCTCCTCAAAGATCAGACGGACCAAGATTTACTGGTGGAGGTTTCAATCTAAAGCCACCTCAAAAAGCTGCCGCTTAATAGTCGAACAATCTATTTGTAAATAGTCTGAATAAAACTTTTGTACATAGAGTTTTTTATCGTACCTCAAAGGAAATGTCTATATAGAGAATGAACTCATGGAAGGAGTATGCTCGACGCGTTTTAATGTTTGGAGACTATTGTCATGAAAGTTGGCAAAGGTTCAAACAAGAGAGCAACACTGAGGTTTTTATAAGTAGAAAATCGTTTGACTATCATTCTCGCATGTTGGGTTGATTTATTTTGATTTTAAAATGATTTGATTATACATAAACTATTTATACATGCCGAGAATGTCTTTCTAATGTCTCCTTATTGGACACTAAAAGGAAGCTTGAAGAAGGGTAGTTTCCCCGAGGCCTCTTTCAAATTAACTGAAAGACCACACCTTTCATTCTAACAAAGTCATTCACGAAATTGCAAGGACAAAAAAATGGTTCCCGGTTTGACAAAAGACGTCTTGAATTCTTAAAACGTCTGGAAAATAGAGATAATGTCCGGAAAAATGGTACACCAAGTGCTTTATAAGTAATATTTTCCCGTGGTCAAATATTCAATCCCACCCGTACCAAAGACATTTAATCACGGATTGAGAAGTTTGTTCGCAATGTACCGTGGTTACTGTACATTCCAGTGGCGTATCCAGACTTTCAGATAAGGGGGGCCCTGGTCATCGAGACCCAGAGATAACGGGTGGGCGGTCCCCGAAAAAATTTCTTTCGGCTCTTCGGGCCTCAGTTTGGTCTAAAATCAAAGGGGTGGCCCGAGCCACCCCGACCCTTCCCTTGATCCGCCACCGCATTCTCAGGGCATCATGAAAGGAGCTTGGTTACTGTGATTTTCATATGGTCTCTTCCCTTTATTTGATAATCTTCAGTCTGGATCCAAAAATCTGTAGGAATCCTTTATTTTGTATTCTGTTAAAGAGTACAACTTAAACTTCAAGCATGGTTCAAAGTACTAACCATTTTAGTGCTTGGGATTAACCAGCGGGTCACTAAGTTAAAAAAACACACACACACGCATAGCTGATTCAATGATCTCCAAACCAACTTTTTTCGAAGTAGTAATATAGCTGATCCAGGTTACTTTGGGTATTAGGCAATTGTGTTCTGAGAAGCTCTTGTTTGGTGGTCACTCAAGGACCTCAAGCTATGAATTGAAATGAGTTCCGTATGCCCAAATGCCAATGACCAGTTGCCAAAGCAACCTTAATTGAATTAGGTCTATATACACTTTGAACTGTCTGTAAATCAATGTGAGTTCTTTGAAAAGCTTATTCAACCACACTTCAAGTGCTACCCTACACGTCTGCTTCACACATACGGTATACTTTTTGAAGACTTTTCTTTTTGGTGTTAAAGTTGACACTCCAGACATCTTTAGGGGTTACCTTACAGGGCGACAACTCGAACCAGGGCACTTTAAAGATTATCCAATGACAACGTTTTTGAAAACAAAAGATTCTCAAGTTTCGTGGCAAACGGACAAATAACATTCATAAATGTGAGGGCTTTTTCCAGAGAGGCTGGGTAAGTTCAAACGGTTTTAAAGTTTTTAACAGCTACATAGTTCTCCTTGAATTTTACCGGTCCGGTTTGCACAAATATTAGAGAATCTTTTGTTTTCAAAAAATGCTGTGATTGGATAATCTTCCAAGTACCCTCGGTTCGAATACTCGCACTGCAATTTCCTCGCGCAATCGTTCTCGGGTCTTAAGCTCCCTATTAGCAAATTCTGAATGAAATATTCTAGTGCCCTAAAAGGAGGTTGGTTTTGAGCACAACGAATAAGAGAGAAAAAGAGAAGAAAACAAAGGGTAAAAAGTCTTTATTAAAATCTTTGAAACAACTAGCATCTCATACCTACATACCTAACAAACTATAGCATTGAAAATTCAATACAATTTAGGCAAAAATGTCTACGAGACAAGCACTGCAAAGACGATATATATGCACGATATGACACCACACAACCTGACCAAAAATGCATTATCTGATGCATCTCATTCAGTATTTGAGATAGTGCACAAATCTTTAATTTGCCTGGTGAAAATGTAAATTCGTAATATTTTACAAATTATCAAGAACCACAGCAAATTTGACAGCAGGGTTGTGTGGACCATTTTGTAGACACAGCAGATCCCCTTCCTCCACCCCCCCCCCCCCCCCCCCCTCCATCCAACCCAATGTTCAGTGATTGTGCGGACTTCCAAAATCAGTCTGCGAACTTTCAGACATCTCCTTGTCGGAAATATTCCATTGCATTCAATAAAACTGAAAAACGGGACTGTAGAATAGCATTTTGAGAGTGTTCTCTAGTTGATGAGTAGATCTAGCTCTAGTTAAATTGTCGTTGTCCCAGCTAAACAATTCCAGCGTGCTGAATTGATTGTGAAGTGGTGTAGCACCTCACGGAGAATCTATACAACAATGACCTTGTAGAAATGTCTCCAAATAAGCATATACACTTCTGGATATATCCAAACTTCGAACAGCGGCTGACTCAGTTCTTTCGCGAATTATCTGCGTGGAAAGAAATTCCTTTTCCTCGGTCGATTATCCGTAAGGAAAATCCACAGTGTAGTCTGGCAACGGTGCTTATTGCATATTGCAAACAAAAATAATTCAAAGAACGTCAAGCGATAATGAGATTGGACATGTCCAAATCTTTTGGTCGATATTTACTAAATATCATTTGAACGTAGCACTGTACGCTTCGTGGTTCAGGCTTTTTGAGTCTAACCATATCTTCTACATCAAGGAGAGCAGGAATCCCAACAGAGCTGTGAAGAAAAAGAAAAAAGGCTAATCATCGGGTTGCACAGTACAGCCAGTTCCTACTGACCACATCATCCACTTCTCTGTGCGCGCTGATTTTGATTGGCTACCGTGAAGTGTTCAAATATTTCAGTCGTACGTGCATCGCCCAAGATTTTTTTTTAAATTTTTGGTAAGCGGTTTATTATGAAATTGTAATATTCAGTGCCTAGTTATTCAATTGCGCGGTAAAATCATTAATTGTTTCGTCATCTAACATCAATCGCTTACGATTCGTTAGATTACTTTATTTGAACCCAACTATTCAGTTTCCGCAAAGTTTGTAGTAAAGAACTAAGAAATATTTTAAATGAATGACAATCTTCTCGATCTGCATAATTCTCCACATTATAATCAGCTGAACATTAAATAATTGTTAAATTTCACTACACGAAAGCAGAATTCAATAATTGCTAATTAATTTCTATTCCGCAATGCAGTTGAGCAAGAGGAACAATACTGTGGTCTGAACAGAGCTATTTAAAAATACTTACATCCCGGTCTCAAACGCCAATTTAAAGTTGTGTTCTCTGTTTTCCGCGGAAAGTAAGTTGTAATCAAACTTGTCCGGGTTAAATTTATGTATTAGAGCACAGAAAGCTAATCCAGAGCTGAAACTACCACTGAAATTCGTAATGTTTACCCCCTGTAATAAAAGAAAATAAAGAAAATGGCAATAACTTTTAAAAGTATTATTTATGCATCCCCCTCTCCTTCTCAACCCCCTCTCAAAAATCAGTTAATTGGTACATCCTTAACGAAGTCACGCCAAGAGGGATTTTAAAGTCACACTTCACCATTTTCTCTCTTTTTCTAAATTCCAGTGCCTCCGTCAAACTCAAATTTTCCGACCTTAAAGTCGGTCTAACATGTAAAGGCGTTTAGGGGATGCCCAAAACTGCCAAAGGCCGCTTCATGTATAAGCACAATAGTGAATTCAAAATGACAATGTCGACTAGAGGCAAAAACTAGTGAGACAAGAGAGAATGATTCTCTCGAGTGAGAATAATAATAATAATAATAATAATAATAATAATAATAACGTCTTTATCAAAAAGCATCCGATAAAATTACATATCTGATGTTACAGTAAAAATATATATCGATAGAAAAAATTACAATGACAAGATGAATAAAAAAGATCAAATTGATTAAAAATACATATGGGGTATTTACACAGCTAGATTATATTTAAAAATTAATCTATTAAAAAAGCTATCTTTGAAACGTTCAGTGTTAATGCTGGCCCTTTTCAAAGAATTATATAAAACACTGGCACACTTGCAAACAAATATGTAAACGACATATTTCAAGCACCCCTATTCAAAGTGTGGTGTTGTTGTTGTTTTTTTCTTCTTTTTAAGTTTTCCCGTAGTCTCACCTCGGGGATTGGCTCCAGTAGTGTACATCAGAGACTTAATGAATAATCTATTACTTGATAATTGCTAAATGAATAATTTACCTCGTACTCTTGAGTGACGTCTTTACACCACGTCAGGATCAGCGATGACACAGACATTTGTCTTTTTAACTGAGGTTTCTTTTTCAGATCTCTAGGACTGTAAATAAAAGAAATGACGTCGTGAAAAATATCAATTAAGTAGTACGCTTTTGAAGACCATGAATGAATTTCTCACCAGTGAGAAGGCGCATTGCTTGGGGGAGCGATGGAGGCAACCTCGTTCCCAGGGTCCTCTCTCTTTCACCCTGGGAACGAGGTTGGGATGCGCGCAGTTTTGCCGGGATAACGTGAACATGCACGTGAGTGTCTCGGATACTTGACAATCGTTCCTTCTTCTTACGTAAACGAAAGCAGAACAATAAAGAACTGTAAATGCAAGCTATGAAAATAACGAAAAAACAACGAAAAAAAATCGATTCTAACGTACGTCTTGTTTGGATCCGGTGCCTTCTTCAGCGATACTTTCTCTGTAGGGCTTGTAGGAGTCGTTGCACTTGTCGAGCTATTTACAGCTGTCGAACCGGTTTGACTGGGTGGCGTCGTTGCTTTAAACCTGTTCACAGGAGTAGGTGCACTTGGCGCTCTGTGTACAAACTGTTTCGCCTTTGCCTTTTGCTCTTCTTCGGCTGCCTTTCTAAAGAAAGCCATGCGGTCTTTCACGGAACCCATCCCACCAGCGCCTTGACCAAATTTAGGGCCCTGGGAATTAAAAGGAGAAGTGCTCGACTCAAATGTGTTAGTTTTAAAAGTAAGTATTGTTACAGCTCCCTTATTAAACAACTAATAGTCCCTCTTTTTTCTCAGGGATAGTAGAGCCAGCAAAAACTCGTAACGACAGCCCGTGAAAAAATCAACACTCGCGCGAAGCCCTAAGGAAAGTGAGAGACTAATAGTATTCTTTAATAAAATGATGAAATCTTGTAAGGTGCTCTTAATTTTAAGAATGACTTCTGAGTTTTAAATGAATAGTGTGGTTATTGTATAGTACATCTGTACTGTATGTTTTCCAGCATTTCACAAAATTAGATTTGGAATTTTGTTGAATTCCTACTTTGTCCACTTTTGGTCAAAAGAACCGGGCCAAAAGCGGCAGTATCATGAGACATATATCTTAAAGTGCATGCAGTATAATCAGAACAACCTGTTGTCTTCTTTTGTTCAGAAGTGATGCAGATGTCAGATGTAAGTGGCAAGCGGCTTCACCCCCCCCCCTCCCCCCCCCCCCGCCAATAGGCCACCAAAATACTCCTCTGAGGACGTTTGCTCAATTTTTAGAGCCCATTCTAAGGTAAAACACATTATTAAGTAAACAACCTTAACGCGAACTGCAAGCCAGGTTGTAAGGGGAATAACGGTTAATAGAATACAAGTCTCTCGGCAAAAGCATACAACTTACATCATTTTTGGGCGGTAGAAATGAGTTGGGCCTCCGCGGGGGGCCTGGATCAGACCACTGCCTCGCTGCGGGGCCTGGTTTGGGGGGTTCAGTCCGAGGAGGCGGCTGCCATATTCTGGTTTTGGGAGGTTCCTCTCTCGTAGGAGGAACATTCATTGTCTTTTGAGGTTCGTCGCTTTCTTTAGTAAGACCAAATTTTGAGGGAGCGTTCGGCGACCGAGGGCTTTCCTGAATCGGCGAGAGCTCAGTTTCGCCGCAGGCGCTCACGGTGTCGCCTTCAATCTTGATCTTTTCGTGGCTTTCCTTTCGTGAAGTGCGCCGTATCTTTCGTTGCTCCTTAGCTTGTTCATCTCCTTTTGAAGTATTCACCAGTTTGACTGTGTCTCCACTCTTGACGTACATTAGGCCGTCCAATTCCTCCTTTCTCTCGATCTCGCGGACCGATCGTCTTCGACCTCTCAGCCTCCCAAGATTCTGAAGTAGATCCTGCTTCGTCTTCATATCTTGATGCGTCTCTAAAGGTTTCCGGTGTTGAACGGTTGGCGAAGATGAAACAGTCAGCTGATGTACGGGAGGGGCTGTTGAAGGCCTTTCCTTTTCTTTTCCCGCCTGATCAATCTTAAAAAGTTCCGCTAAAGATGATCTCCGGGACATTCGCTTAGGAACTTCCTCTTGTTTCTCTTTCTCCATCTTGTTGTTATTCATGTCTTGATCCTTTCTCGGCTTCTTCTCCTCGATGTTTGATTCCACATGGTTGGTTTGATGCCGACGGGGGTAGATCTCTGTCGCACGGGTCTCAGGTGCCTTCTCTTCAGTGCTCGCCATCTTAAAGCTATACGTACTCCGTGTGTTTTTCGGTTTTTGCGGAGCGACGTTCTCTTTTCTAGCTGGACTTTCCTCTCTGTTGATGCGGTTGGTTCTTTCCAGGTATCTGTTTCTCTCAGAACTGCCCAAAGACATTGTAAACTTGGACGACATTGAGGGGGCTTTAGTTTCGTTGCCATTTTCATCTGTCAGCTTTTCCTTCTTCTCCTTAAGACCGCGCAATTCTGCACGGAGTTTTCTTCGATCGGAGATATTTTTAGTAGTCTCTAACTGAAAAAAGAAAAAGAGAAGATTTCAGTCGGAATACCCAACGGGCTTTTGCTGTATAATCATTTCACCTTTTTCGGCGAGGTTTAAGATGTTGTAGTAAGTGGGAGCTCCGTTTTTAGGCTTGGCTAAATCTTTATGTTTGAGATAAACTGCGAAAATCACGAGACTGCTAGAACTATCTTTGATCATATTTTTTTTCAATATACAGAGTGCAAAGAAGTAGATTTGTTTACAGACGGTCGTGAGAACAAAAACCTAAAAATCAGATTTTACGTAGACGGAAGCAGAATTTTAAACTTTGCGTCGTAAAATTGTTAGCGTATGGTTAGGCCATAAAGTGGTTTTACCATAGCGTCTAAAGCCCATACTTTTACTCAGTAGCCACTCATTGATTTTAGCAAAGGAATATGGAAAGGAAAATTGACGCATGAAGAGGCGCTAACTCATTAAATCCTTCCCATTAATCACAGCGCGAATACAGAGAAGCGAATGGGTAAGAGTCTGTCGCGAAATTGTCGAACAGTAAGAAACAAATGACCGCAGAGGTTGTGAAATCAAACGACCGCTATAATGAAATGAAAGCTGAATTAAAAAGGACATACTGTGAATTATTTGGCTCATGTTATGTCAACCTTTTGACCGTATACATATGAACCTTATCTTCTCGAGTATAAATGTGGAAAAATATTTCTATCAGGTTCAGTAAAATGTGAGACAAGTAGACTATTCTTTGCAATTTTTTGAAGTCAGGCACTGAATCACCGCGTTAAAAAAAACATTACTGCGTTTCACCGATTTAAAATATCTGACAATTACAAATTAAAACTAGAATTCTAAGGTGATATCTGGATATAAAGCTGAGAAGATTAAAATAAATAGTAAATTATTATTAATTATTATTACTTCCGTTTCGAGTCGGAAGGATTTCATGTTTGTTTGTTTTATTTATTCACTTTTCAAAGCCAATTTGAAAGAGAAACTGACGGTCATTCTCCGCTGCTCAGAAATGCTTAAAGTCAATAACAAATGATGAAGAACTAAGTTCTGTCAAAGCTAATCAGACCAAACATTTAGCAGAGGATGATCCAGCTAATACAAAAATAACTTCGATGACTGATCATCTTGTCAATTGCATTTTGATCTAAATATTGCTCTAATTAACTACTAATTTTAAATGTAGAGATAAAACATGCTTCCGTTCTTTGAATAATGAATAGATTTGACAAGGATAAAATACCTTGACTAAGGATGGTCTCTAATATACCAACAGCGACAATAAAAATGTTTAACGTGGGGACTTAAGAGCGCGCAAACTGTCAGACAATAGCATCCACGATATATCAGTCGATAAGAAGTTACGATAGTCACCGATAGCGTAGGTTAAAAGGTTCCCTTTTTTATCCCAACGAGTTTTAAATAGGAAGAGTCACTGAATTTGGCCCGGTAGTGGTACTTTTGTGCAAGCCACAGTTAGTCATTCTCGTGGCGACAGTTCGGCTGGATTTCCGCCGCCTTCTCGGGTCCGCCCCGACGCCCCGAGAAGAGGCTTCGGTGGAGGAGCGCGGGCTCGTTTGCCGAACAGCGGCTGGTAATCGAATTTGTTCTCGGTTCTCCTGGTTTTCTGCTGTGTAATGAAGCATATAGGACTACCCTAGGACTACCCTAGGACTACCCTAGGTGGGGTGATAGCAGAAGATGGAGATGTATGATAACCCATTCCATTACATATGAATGAACAGGCTAACTTCAAAAGAAACTGAGATGGGCGATGACAGGGACTCTTACTACTCAATATACCACCGCAAAGATAAGCTGATGTTAAGAGTAGTGCTAGCCCTGAAACTAGGTGAATCAAGAGACTCTGAGCTGTACACTGTAGGAGTGTGGTTGATACATCGAATAGTAGAATAACAATGATGATGATGATGACGATGATAACGACGACGATGATGATGATTGTTCACGAGATTGAACTATATTCAAACTGATTGTACACAAACTCTTAGCTTCGAATTTTACAATCTGACCGAATTCAAATTCACAAAAAACTACCAAGCGAATTCAAAAACTATTAATCGAATACAGGAGCCCATCAAATTAGATGGGCTCCTGTCGAATAAACGAAAATTGTCTCTCTGTCCAAGTCCTTCCAAGTTCTAAACTGTTCTGACCTATATTTTTTAACACTAGAGTTTTTAATCTCGGTCCATGCAAATTTCCATCACACTTCATCCAATCAGGGCTCGAATAAGTCCCTTAACGCACGAATGTCTTTCTCCACCATCGCTGGTTCATTAGTCCTTTTGTCCAACGATGATGATGATGGTGATGGTGATATTTAAAATTATCTAAAATTTTCAAAGCGCAAGCATCGACGACACAAATGTAATCAAAACTGAAGAAACGATATTGACGGGGGGTGACAGCTCTAACAAGGGCTGTTTCGGGAGAAAAACAAATTTATTCCAGGAATCTGGAGATGTTGCCGGGAATCGGGAAACCTGGCAAATTTTTCGGGAAATATGAGATATTTTCGGGACATTGAGCAAAGATTTGATATTACATGTTAGCAAACAATACATATACAGTGATATGCACCCAGTGTATGCGCTGTATTCTATGTATTTTGACACTTGAAAAAGGCTGAACTCCCCATGATATGAAAAGACCAATCAGCAACGTTTCCAACTAAAATAGCATGAAGTTCGAGTGCGATTGACCACGTGCAATCCCCAGCGGATTGACACAAGAACCGTACCGGTGCAAGGCACATACTATCAGTTCACACCAGATCCCATCATTCATTAGTTCAGGGGTATTTTTACGCTGCACGTTAACGAGTTTTAAGAGCACATTCCACTGATTGCATACTGGAAAACTTGAAAGAAGTACGTAAGAAGTATGTAAGAAAAAAACGAAACTCATTTAACCTTGCTAAACACAAATGAGGCCATAAAAAGTAGTATGTCTGTGAAGACTCTTTAATCACCCTGATCTTGTCGGGATCCTTCCGATTTTGCTCGAAAATCCCGAATCCCGATCAATATGCGCTCGGGATAGGAAAATTTCAGATTTCGACAGTTGTTCTGAAATTTTCAAATGAATTCTTATGATACTTATACAATGACACCACACAGAGCATACTTAGCTGAAAGTGATATCCAGAGCAATTTCAAAAACCGCACAACTTGTATAAAATAAAATTGACTACTTCTACGCGAAGTCACGCCAATAAAAATAAGCATAAAAAGGACAATTGATTTAGAGAACATTTTGGACAGAATTTGTCCTCTCAGAACACTAGAAGTGGCGTTTCAGAGCACCAAGATTTCAAAATTTTCTGGGGGAGCATGCCCCCAGACCCCCCTAGAGGGGTTGCCCCCTTCACTGCTCACCTGATTCATCGGTAATTAAAAACCAAAACAACACGATTTTATATACTTAAAAAGTCTCTCTGTGTTACGAAAAAATAACTAAGGTTAGATAATTAACAAGTTAGATAATTAACAAGAAGCTGCAAAAAATCTCTAATCAAAATTTTAATTTTAATTGTTAAAACAATTTTGGGAAGTTAAACATTTATGGTGAATGCCACCGAAAAATTCGGGAGGGTCGACGAAATTTCCGGGAGGACATAAAGTTATTCATAGGACTGCCCAAACAACCTTTGTTGGAGTTGTCACCCCCCGTATATTGCCGGGAATAATTATTATGCTGACTAACATCAAAAAACAAAACAAGAACATCAGTTCAAATTAAAGGCGTTAATGTTGTCAATTGCTCCACTGTTCGACCCACAAACTCTTGATTCGCTCTGCCTAAGTGCAAGTTGGTGCAAGAAATATTACCTACTCAATTTTTTACGGAGACTACTTGACTTAACCAACTCCGTCGACAAACAAATGCATATCCGCATTACGCTGTTAATACAGACACTGAGAGGGATATTGAAATTGTCCGTATTAACAGGGTGTCTGTATTGAAAGTAAACTGTACGTAATAACTGAGGTGTCCGTATTTAGCGGGTGTACGTCAAGCGAGGTTTGACCGTTCACGGTGTCAGGCAAAGAGGTTTAAATTCCGCTGTACCAGTGTCATTGATGGACAGTGAAAAGTCCGAAATCTCATTTTACACATCTGTTAATGAGAAACAACGAAGTAAACAGGGGCAGCCATCGTCAATTGTCGGAAAATATCTGTTCGGAACACGATCTGAGATCTAGAATTTTCGGAACATTTGTAAAATTTCTTGCTTGTCTGCCTCTCCTACGACTTTCGAACATCTAAAAAATGATAAAATTGCCCATTTTAACGGATTTTTACCATAAAAAGGTCACCTAGAATTTTCGGGAGCCTTTTTTCTAGCAAAAATTTTCGAAAAGGTAAGTTTTGATCCCTAGAATTTTCGGATCACTAGACTTTCAGCTAGGAAATCCGAACAGATGAAAAATTTTTAGGGGATAAAAATCCTATATCTACTGTTTAAAGGGAACCTCCACTCTTACTACAGAATAAGTTTAAATCGAATAAAATTATGTCGATAAACAAATTTGTTCGAAATTTGTCTTAAAAAAAGTGTTTATATCAGGAAAAGTGAATTTTAAAATCGCTTATTTTCACTTTCAAATTTCGCGGGCGCCGCCATCTTGACTAATTGTGACGTGTAATGGTTGCTCTGTTGTTCTGACACAAAGAGCTTTTGTTTAATAACAATAGGGCAACCATTACACGTCACAATTATTCAAGATGGCGACGCCCGCAAAATTTGAAAACAAAAATAGGCGAATCTAAAAGTTATTTCTTTCGGATACAAACGCTTTCTTTAAAAATATTTTAGATTGACTTGACTGTAACATTTATTTCCTGTGATTTAAAGTTATCTTTTTGTTGAAGTGGAGGTTCCCTTTAAATACTAAAATACGTTTAACATGGTACGTTTAAGTGGTTTTGAACTATAATTCCATTGGGTGCCCCTGAAGTAAAGCTCACTTGCAACCGCAAGCTTTCTCTTTTTCAACGATTCCTCACCCCTTTTAAGGCTTAAATGCTGGACGGCGTTGAAAGAAGCGAACTTTTCGGTTAAAATCCCGGCTGAGACTAGTCACTAAGTCGCGTTTTCCCGTAATTGCCCGAGTCAAGTAGTGAAAATTTGGTGAATGACCTTTTCGTAGGCTGCGACGACACGCGAACATATTTTAACTTCATAAAATAGTTGGTCATAGTTAACTTCGAGCAACAGCCAGTGATTAGCCCACACACCCACTCAAGACTACCCAGAGCTTTATCTTAATTTGCAAGCCATTCTCTGCTTGTTTCTGTTTCTTTCCCAATTTTTAATTATTCGTCGTCTGGCGACAATGCGCACATGAAGGTATTTTAAGATTGTTGGAAACTTTAATGAGAAAATACCGTAAAATGAATCTTAAGTGGTAAAAAAATATGGCATTCATGAACTTTAATCTCTCTTAAAAACTACTTGTTCTGAATGTGTCGTGAGTAGGTTAAGTGATATCGTTGTAAATGTTACAAGGAAAGCCGTTGGGTCGAGTGTTGATGGGTCTTCACTGACGGCAGACCATTGCCATTAGTCGGTGGTAAAATTCAGACGCACGGCTTGAACAAGGAGTACTTACAGTTAGTTTTGGAACATTAAACATTTGCTCGATGCCATCGCAACGTTGCCTCTAGAACTGTTGACAGCGACCGAAGAATGAAATTTACAAGCAAAATACTACATGTATTGGGTGATGTCAATACACTGGGGGAAGTTCATCGCAACTCGGAAACAAAGCACCGATGACAGTTTTGGTTCGCCCTTTCCCGCTACAAAACATTTCAAAAGGGAAATGCTCTGGACTGGCTACGTTTCAGCTCATGGTTCGAAGCCGCGATATTGAGTGAAATTTTGTGCCGAATACCATCAGAACCATTTTACGAGAAAGATCAGTTTATTTTCCCGAATTTCACGAGTCTCGAAGGCCTTAGAAATACGATCGATAACTTCGAGCCCGGCTTTCGAGACATTTCGACTCTTTAGTTTTCGGAAATATTAGCGTCCTTTAATAGGAACTTAACAAGAACAAAAACAGCTTAACGTCTGGAAAAGCCTTCTTAAGCTTTATTAAATCCACAACAACAGACTGAAAAGTATTAATAACTAGAATCAACATCCTGAATTTACAAAACTCCGCGTAATGCGGAGAAGCGACACGATCATTTTTCCAACAGATTTTGTCAGCATAGTTACACGAATTACTGCAGACTCACCATTACAAGTTTTTCCACTCAGACAGTTTTTGAATTTTATGCTCTATTCTGACTGCCTGACGGCCCGACTTAAAAGGCCCTTTCCGACTCAATTCCTTTTTTTGCCGTATTGTTTTGTTCCCCTATAGAACTCGCGGCAACGCTTTCGTAGCCTCAGTACATCAGTATATCTTGACTAAAGCGCCGCAGGGTCGAAACACAAGTAAAAAAGGTGGTGATGGTTTGGGAGAAATTCTAGGATGTTCTAGATCGCATCAGTCATCAGTTCGTATCAGTGCAGGACAGTTTCTTCAGAGAATTTCAATCACGAGCTTTTTTTTGGTTCAGAGTTGAAACGGTCGGTAGATGAAGCCGACCTTTTAATACCGAATTCAAAAGTGGGTCCCGATTCAGATAACACTAGTTGCGCATGGATTTTCTGCCGTGATTGGTTTTGTTGTCTAGTGGTTTATTTGCTCTGTTTTCTCCCTGTTTCGACTTGAATGCTTTAATTTAAGTTTGGCTACGTGCAGCGTCAAATAACCCATACCTTATCAAAAAAATAAAAGAAATAATCAAGTTCATCTCCACTGCTTTTCAACTTCTGGGCTGTGAGTAACAAATAATAATAATAAAATACGGAACGGTATCTCACCTGTCATTCTTTGTACCACTCTTTCCGCGAAAAAGCTGCTGGCATCTATTTTTTGTTTTTAATTCACGATTAAAATGAGAGCAATCAATATGCCGAAATATAAGCGCTAACCATGGAGTACTGAAGTGAAATTTTAATACTATTAAATGTTTTCATTTCACTGCAGTACTTTATAGTTAGCGCGTAAAGTTGAGGTCAGAAAGATAACTGAGAAAATCTACGACAAAGCCATCAATACAGTACAACTTCAATAATTTCTTACTTTAAATATGCAAATAATAATCATCATGTTTCAATGAATCCCACGAATTCAATATGTCCCAAAGGAAGTCTTAAAATGTTTTGTTCAGTACATAATTGAAAAAGGTAAAAAATCTAAAGCAAAACAATAATCACGATTAGAAAACAGCCGTTGAGTACATTAGCGCGTCAGGGCTTACAGTTTATGGTCAGTGAACCAGAAAAGATTTCTTAGGTTGAAAACAGTGGGATGCTTAATGACTTTTATGCAAACCCAGCGGTAGACCACAGAGAGGCCAGTTCTAAATATACCTGAACTGGTTACTAGTTCTCATTATGTTCAACACTCGTATTTCTAAGAGGAGCTTTTATGAACAGGGTCATTTAGGTCACGCTGCGAGAAACAGGTATTCTTGTAAATACCACAACTGCTTTCTCCAGAGTTGCACGCAAAAGTAAACATCACTCACTAAAGAGTAAACAGATTGAGAACAAAAAAGATAACTAGTCAAAATAAGACTAGTTTAAGATTATCCGGTCCAAGGGCGACATTTATTTTCGATTCGGAATACGCTATGTGCGATAGATAGAGATCATTTGATGATCTTGTGTTCTATAAGACCCAGCCCCGAGCATTTCTCCAGCAATAAAACCTGTTTTTGAAAAGTGGCAAGTATTTCAGGCATCACCGTTCGCCGAAAGCTCGCCTTTCATAGCGAACGATTTTGGGAATATTCTATTGTACTTTTCAACTAATACATGCAACAAAAGATCAAAAGAATGAATCGGCCCTAATTGAGATTGATTTCTGCTCAAAACAGCTACAATATGGCAGGTCTTCTGAAACAGTACTCCGGCCGCGTACGACAAGCTTTCCCCTATTAAAACCGTGACTGCTAACGAGACTTATAAAAACGTGTAAATTAAGCCTGAAAACAAAAGATTATTTAGGATTCATGTGTTTACAATACAAAAATCACCACTCACATTTCGTAATTTTTATTGAAAATGTCTGCAGCCTTTATGTTTCGTCCTTATCAATGACATTTAAACCACGAATCATGAACAAGGCTCTTGTGTGCGTCCATATTTAATAGCCGGCACAAAAGCACTTTAAAGTTGTATGTACAAAAAGGAGAGTCAGGATTTTTTCAAAGGCGCAGTGTTCTTATCAGTCTCTCTTCCAAATAAGGGGTATCAACCTTCAAAATCGGATTTAACTAGCAAACTAAACACAGTTCTTTAGCGAAAACGCATGAAACTATTAACCAACATTTGCTCAATTACATTGATATGAGCCTTAATTAAGAAGTAAATCTTGAGTGCATAAGAATAAATGGACATTGCAAAGAATTGCAATGCTGGGCTTATATTTACCGATATTAACTTGTAAGTCAGTCGTCTTGGCGTGAAGTCTCTCGACTTCAATGACATAAACAGTTCAAAAGGAGCACCCGGTGATTTATATCTGCAGGACTTTAAATTTAAAATCGTAGCATTGAAGCGTGGAGTAAGAGTCGTGATGTGTATCCACTGTGCGGACTTGAAAAGGTTCCCGGCAAGCTAGTCAGCTCCAGAGGACAAAACAGACTGTCAGAGATCGACACAACTCGATCGGAATCTAGACGTTCCAAATGCATACAGCAAAAATATTCTCGAATAAGTCGAGCCGGGATTGTTTGGTATTTCTCTCATCCTAACAAAGATCTATAATCCGTACTTAGAAGCAACGCGCGAATGAAAACTAACGTCGCGTGCATTGTAGATTGGGAACCCGGGAATAGCCCGCGCCGCTATCGAGATGAGTCATTTTACCACATAGGTATTCACCAAAATATTCCGTTATGGAATTATGCTTTCCTGACTCACTTACGATTTTAACTTTCATCAGCAGTGTTCAGTCAAGTATCAAACCTCATTAAGAAATATTTTCGTAGCGAAACTTTGAACAATTTCGCGTAAGTCTTGATTATTGCAGCACGGGTACGCTGTTCGCGAAATAATTGGTCATGTTATAACGGCATTTACTCCGGGTATCAAGCTAGCGGCATCATCTTCTCGCTAAATATCAACGGTGCATCGTTTGCAACAAATTTTCGCCGGCAGCCACGCGATGTATCGATCAATGTTGGCACTAAAGAATTCCACATACCTGTTGCTTGAGAAGCGCTTCCTGGCGATTAATGTCCTCAATTGCAGCCATTTCGGCGTTCTTCAAGCTCTGGCCCCTGCGCAACAAACAAGAGAATGTGAAACAGCTGTTGCTATCGATCCGGGCGCTCTTACAACACTACTGCATTCACAAGCGAATTATCAGATGGAGAGGCGAATTAAGCTATTACCGGAATGCAAATCAAGAAGCTTGTTTGTTTTTTATGTCGCTTTTGATTGAGCGTACAAAAGAATACAACGCAGCGGACAGTACACTGAAAGAAACTGACGTGCGCGTGACGTCAACAATTGAACTTAAATGCCTGACGTGACAAAAAGCTCTGCTTGTCGAACTGATTAAAACGCTTTTTGTGACATTTATAACGCTCAGTGCGCCTGTTTTGTAAAGATTCTCTTGTGTACCACTTAATCCCGTCTTGAGGTCATCCCACTTAGCCGACAGCTTATTCGTGATAAGCACCAAAGATGGCTATTTGAACAGACGATCTCGAAGGGAGCATTTCACGGTTCCCTCCACTTGAAGTTGGACACATGTCAGAGATAATTGTGTGAAATTAAGACAGCTGACTTTTGGTGATCATGACCTCCAAAATTCTTAGAGACAACTTCAACAGAAAAAAAAACACTCATTGGCCAGAGGGCCAGACGGAATTAAAATGTTAAAGTATGGATGAGGTCCATATTTTAAGATAAAGCCAAATTAAAGAAATTGTGTACATACACCACCTCGTTACTGGCACTGCAAACGAAACTGTTTATCCACAGTTGGTTTATCTACTCCCCGTTTTTAAAGACAGTTTTGGCTGGTCGTGACTTTATAAATTTTGTGGCCGAACTAAAATTTTTTCAGCGAGTTTCGAAACGTCGTTACTTGTTATCAAAAGGGTACACACTGCCCTTATAAGAAGCCGTCGTGCTACTGCGGTAACCAACACAGGAATCGATACTTTACCAGTACACTTGCTACGATGTCAAGAAGATGACACTCCTCCGAATTTTGGCATAATGTAGTTCTAGAGAGAATGCCTTGGTTATTAAGCTTGCTTACAAAAAAGCTTGTTTTAACTTTGGTGCATTAAAAATTTATTAATGTGAGATCAGAAAGTCTTATCATAATTTTCAGCAGCCAGGTGGGCAAGGCCTGGACGAACGTTCTAACTTGGCGGGAGGAGGCGATGTGATGTCCTATGATACCGAAACGTTGTTAAATTTAAAATGGGCTTAGCAGGCCTGTATAAACTTTACCTTATGTTTTGAGGAAACAGTGATACCAGAGCCAAGCCAAATATTTAATGCAACGCTGAATTCGTTATGGTAGGCTCGATTTCCGCCAGAAAAGAAGCTAGTAATCGACAGTTATAATTGTATGTTATTGAGATGCTCTTCAATATTTTTTCCATTCTCGATTTCGTAGTTTTTACCGAATAAGTTTCTAATGATATATTAAAGAATTTCATCAGAGAAGGCCCTATCTTTAATTCAGTCATGAAGAGGATTTAGAATGACTGCAGTTAGTCGTGGCTTTTCTAACCCAAGTTTCAAGCGTGACAACTGCAAGAAAAAAAAAACTCTGAAGACTTGACAACCCACTCGCACACACGAATGCTAATGATCTTCACGAGCCTTACATGCATTAGAATTTTTCAGATATGGAACATGGTTCAATGTCCAGGGGGTTGAAACGGTTCATGACTCTAAGAGTATGTTGAAAACTTCAGAGAGTCTTTCCAGTTTCCTTTGGCCGGAAACTTACTCTACCACCGTTTTCAAAATATCGTGGGCTCAAAGATAGCTCAGTGGATTTTTAGACCAAACTAGACAGTCGGCTTATGTATCGCTGTCAAAAATTGAAGTTAGCTATTCTTTCTTCAGCACTTTTGTCTTTTTTTAATGTGTTCTTTCCATGGGTAAATTGCGGGGCCGGAAACAATCTATCGGAGTCATAAAGCTTTATCAGATATTGATCAATATCCTAAACTCACTTAATAACCTTTTTCCCGAGTAAACGTCAGATACTTTGCGAGCAGAGGTTTCTTTGTTACATGGCTTTTAGCATTTACTAAGTCGTTAGCGTCGTCATGCCACAGAGAAACTTCTGCTCGCAGGGTAAAGTCAGAACGAAGGCTACCAAATCTCTGTGCAAAACAAGGCTGTTATTTCGGCAATTATGAGATAAAAAATCATGATATTTTTTTCTGCATAATACTTAATAATAACAGTATATGACCTGAAAAATATATTCCAAAAGAAGTATTTTGATAAGACTGGATTATGCCGCTGCGGATTTCTTTAACTGAGTTGTTCTCGATTTTTCAACGAAATCATGCAGTTCTTTCACTCAGTCTTTTTAAATTGCGCAACACAGCAAAGAAATGCATTCAGGTGATGGCAGAGATAGAAACGGTGCTTACATAAATTGTGCGGAAATGGTCAAATCTTACTTCCCCCATCACAACTACTTGAACTCTGGTCCACTTCAAAGACCGATTGTCAATGGAGTTTGAAATACCGTATCCATCCTTTCGGCTAGCAAGATTAACATGTACAAACACGTTTATCAAGTCTCCGATTTAGGCATGCACTAAATTATCAATTTGAAAAGGTTAAAAGGTGCGTTGCGACAAAGCGCTTGAGATCAGTGCCGTTATCTATGCACTCAACTGCAAAAGGACCGAATTCATTAAGATAGAAATCAATGAAGATAGCGGACCTTTTACTTACCGATGTTTTTCTTTCTTAAAACGAAGGACTAAAATATAGAAAATCATCAATATCCGCAACCCGCTATACATTGCCGTTTTAGGAACAAAAAAATGGTCCACAGCTAACAATGCAAAATGGATTCGTTCAAGAGATATTTCGTGTTCTCCAGATCTTTTTTCTAGCTTTTTCCTTTAGCAATCTTGACTATTTCCTATTATTTTTTTCATGTTTAATTCACCAGTATTTATTACCAAGCATTCACTATCATGATATATATTTATTTTATACTTTACGACCCTTGGCGGGGCCTGTGATGAACTGCATAGAAAAGACCCTTCCTTCAACTTTTCAGATGGACCAGTTAGGCAAAATTCGTCGACACCACTGAACACAGCGCCTTAAAATTAGTAAAATTGCAAAGTTGTAGCTATATCTGTGTATGAGTTTTCAATGTAAACTTGGCCGCAATTTTACTAGACGTTTAAAGGTGCTGTTTCTAGCGGAGTTGACGGATTTTCCCTAACTTAATTGTCCTTATCATATCAATTCGCTGAGGGGTCTATCCAGAGCGATTGTAAAAATAATATTTAAATAAAATATACTTATAGTTAAGATACACTTTTATATAACTGACTTTGTCCAGCGCCTATTCTTTTGCCTTCGAACAAAGATTTTGTGTCCGTTCCGCAGGTACAGAGTTGAATTGTCAAGTGTTTCCAGTGATTAGCTAGAAATTTTCCGTAGGTTAATAACGCCCATGTTTTCCAAATCAATCCTACCGCCATCCCTTAAATCGTTATAACGCGTTTGACTTAAATTTCAAAATAGTAGTGAGAAGAAGAAGAAGAAACAGGTTACAGTAGACCAAGGCTGTGTAGCGCATAAAAAGAACGTAAACTGTATGAGCAGTTTTTGCGAATGCGACAAAACGGGACGCTTACTGACGCTGACAAAGGGAACTAACTTCAAAAACCAACTTTCTACAAAATCCTAGGAGAAATTCTAATTATCTTTAATTAAATTTAGGCTGAGAGAACACAAACTGTTTTCATTGTCGCTCTTGCATATTTCAGTGGTAAGAATAGAAACCTAGTCTTGCTACTTATATGCCTATTTGGTTTCAAACTATTGCTTTCGCATATTCTGCCATCGAATAATCATGTTTTTACAAACCCCGGAGTGCTGGAAAACCCCCTTTGAGCGTCTTAAGTTGTAAAAATCGGTAAATCACCTCGGCATTATGTTTCAAAGAGATCAGAATCTTCTCGCCTACGCAGGATACCTGCAAGATATTTTACGTCTTTGGATTTACGATTTTTGTAAAAATATGCATCGTCACGTTTCTAGTGTTTGCTGAGGTCGGCTAGCTTTATAATTCTACATCTGCGCTTACCTGACCACCCGTACTGACGCATAGAAGATGGCGTGTTTCGCACATTAAACTCCAAGTACCTCACTGACGTACAGTGTATATCGTATCAGTGAATGCATGAGGGAAATACAGCAACTGGCCGTAAAAGGTGGGAGTGTTACGTTATTTCTCAATGTTACGTTGTTTGGTGCAACTGAAAAACCTTTCGGCGAAAACGCGAGATTATTTTGTTTTTATTTTGTCGCTCGCTAGGAAAGCCACAGTTTTCTTGTCCAATTAGAATGTATTAATTTTTAGGGAAGAAAAATTGTTGTTGCTAACCCACAAATACAGTTTGTAGAGCCAGGTGCTATAAGAATAATCAAAGTACTAGAAAATTATTGACGAAGTGTTATTTCGGGTTTTGGAATTCCAGCTGAAAACCAGTCACACAACACAAAAATGGTCGTCTTCGTTTAAACAAATTTTAAACCTTCTTGTTGCCTCAATGGCTACTGTAGCACCGGATATCCTTTAAAAAAGAACCAGACAGGATCTAGAATTTGTCGCTAATTCCAAATTTGTTTGCATCTTTAGTCGAAAGTGTATTTAGCTTGTAACCAAACTTTGCCAACCGTTGAACCTTCAATTAGCTACTGTAGCACCGGAATAGTGTGGGTGATTATACACTGGAAAAAAAAAAAAACAGACAAAATCTAGAACTGAAATTTGCAACTAATACCAAAATTTTTTAAAACTTCATATACTCATTTTCATTTTTTGCAGCCTTTAAATCACATTGAAGTGTACTCTTCTATTAGTTTGTAACGAAACTTTTGGCAAGCATTAAACCTTGCTTTAATCCCTTCAATAGCTACTGTAGCATCGGAATTCAGTGGGAGATTATGCATTGAAAAAAATACAAAACAGACAAGGTCTAAGACAGAAATTTGCACTGAGCTAATTCTCAAGTTGTTGTTTAGTTGTTGTTTTTTCAGCCTTGCGTCACACGTGTAATTGGTTTGTACCCAAACGTTAAACCTTGGTTCAATGGCTGCTGTAAATCCTGAATTCTGTGGGCGATTATACATTCAAGAAATTCAGACAAGATCTAGAACTGAAATTTGCAGCCAATTGCAAAGTTTGTTAATTTTCTGAATTTTGATTTCAATTTATTTTGATTTGCAGCCTTAACGCTGCACGTGTATTTGGAAACCTTTTACAATCGTTAAACCTGGTTTCAAAAGTCGGCACTGAAAACCCGGAATTATGTAGTCGATTATGCATACCAGATAAAAGAAATCAGACATGCAAGGAATCTGCAGCTAAATCCAAAGTTTTTTTAGCAGCCTTTAACTCATACTTAGGCTCAGTGGAATACAGTCAATAAATGCTCACCTGATCAACTCAATTCAGTGCAGTCGAAATTGGCTTTTTGCTGGTGTATAGAGGCTAGAAGCTCTGAACTCCGTGGTAACCACACTCAACAATAGCAAAGGTTAACTGTGCCTCTACCTAGTATTGAGCCGGATTAAAGAGGGCGGTAATTGTTTCCTGAGATAGTATGCCAAACCGGATGAAAGTTTGCCTTTGTCACGTACAAAAAAATAAAAGCCATTGTAGTAGGACCTATCGATGATGAGCAAGGGTCGCATAGTTGAAGGAATGTAGCGTTTGAAAACGCCGCGAAAATGTTTTGCAGTTTGCCGATAAACTGGTTGAGCGTAAAGAAAACAATGCCGGCTTGCTTATAGTGGTCCTTATTGATATGCGCTTGTCTAGTACTGTAGGCAGTGAAGCAACCAAGTGCTCTGGACACGATATGAGGGCAACTGGTTTATCTGTCCAATAACTGAGATCTTTCCAGGCTACCAACGTGTTCTAAAAAGGTGTTAATGAAATCAGACCGCTTAATTCAGTTAACATAGCGTAACAAGGATAAAATAAACAACCAACAAATTGAGCAAATTATTTGCATGCACTAAAAGAGCTCTAAAAAGGCTGAGCACGAATGGGATAATAACCGGTTAGTTGAAGACTGATAAGTCTGATAGCCAGGTCTACATCGAGGCTTATCTACCGCCATGTCTGCACGAAAAGATGACGAAAAATAATAGTTATTGTAATATTTTCATTTGATAAAAATGACAGTGTTCGCTCATTCACTGATCGGCAGTATTCGGTACTTGTGATTGACTGTGGGTTTTATGATCTGATAGCCTTAAGCTATACCCTGAAAAAATATTTAATTGTTGAGAATTGCATGATGTTGCAACTGTTTCCGAAACCGGTTCTCATTAGTCTTTGTTTTCTCGTGTGTGTGGTTTTGTTACGTTACGATATATCAGACTCTGATGAGATTAGTGCCCCGACTGAATGTCTAGCTGTTAAGAAAACGCTAGTAAGTTGTTACATTATCAGCAACGTAAATGCATGCTACCAGGATCAAATCGTTTGAGTTTCTGGTGTCATACAAAAGGCATTGATGCTGGTGCGTGTTTGGTTTTTCTAAACTAAAGCTTTATCAGGGAAAAATATCGCAGTATGATTAGATCTCTTGTCATCAAATCTAGTGAAGTATTCAATCGACACTACTTACTATTGCTAAGTAAAAACTTAAAGGCCCTTTTAATAAGTATTGAGAAACCACCGGTAGCCGGCTGACAGCACTAAGTAAGATATACGCTGATATAATACAAGAAAACAATTGAAGCTGAGATTCCTCGGTCTTTCTAGATCTTTGCTCCGAAATCATACGGAAATGCTTTCTAGGGAGGATTAAATTAGCTGGCCAGAGCGGCACATTCATCGCGATAGACTATGAGCCAGTCTTCCCGTGGCAGGGGATGGGAGAGGATCGAGGGTTGGAAACTCCCGTATAAAACCGTGATGCTAGTCAGAAAAAAATAAATGAATAAACTAAATGACAATAAATAACGATATAAATCCAGGTAGCGTAACGTATTGGTTCTTCGGTCACCGAATTCCTTATCGAATAGCAATTTAGAAATGTTGGTTTTTGAGGAGAGGGGGAAAAACCGGACTACATGATGGAGGAAAACTTCTCAGAGCAAAGATGAGAACCAACAACAAACTGAACCCACATAGGGCTTCATCGCCTAGATTTGCATCTGGTAAAATTGGTGGGATGCGAGTGCTCCCATCACTGTACCACCCTTGCCTTCCCTAAAGAAGACCAATCTACAATGGGCGACAAAATGAGTTGAGACACTTCGCCCTAAACTGGGCTTTTTTACGTTTTACTGGCTTCAAAAGGAGGAAATAGCTACATGCAATGTTGTACCGATGTTCGAGCTACCTACAGAAAACATCAAACACCCCAACTTAGAATGGAGGGGACAGGGGAGGGGTGCGGATTCTTTTGTTCCTTGAAGTTACCGTATTTGAGTACAATGCCTCGACCTTTTTGTCGCCGATTGTAGGCGTGACTCAAGCTTTATTTCCCCCATAAGGGGGCCTTAGATAAGATTGCAGATAAGAGGCAACGTTTCTGGTTGTGCTAAAGATATGGACATGGAATGTTGCCTTCAGCACTGTCGGATCAATATTTGGATGCCTGTACTGGTGAAAATAGACCTTCTGTCCCCGCCGAATCTGCAGTTTACAACCCTAAACTAGAGGACAAACATCACCACCCATTTCATATGGTGGTCATTCCACGCAAGTTTTGGAGCTATAGCTGCGAGTGACTTATGGCTGATGTATTTTTTACGGAGTTTAAGAGACCATTCAAGTTTCAAAGCACTGTCGACGTAAGCCGTTTCCTAATAAAATCATGAATATGTTACCAACCTAGGTTACAAATTTTTAACCTGAATATAATTTTTACCTGAAACAAATGCATGAAACACAAACATTATTTAGATTAGTCTCCCTCCACTTCGTGCACCAGGGGCACCCAACGACTGCTTTCTGTAAAATATCTGTTCGGAGAAGCAATATTGCCTAGAATTTTCTATTACTTGAGGACGGCTAAAAATTTCGCCATAACCGTTCCATTCATGTACAATTTTCGAAACTTTCTCATAAATCCCCTACGATTTTCTGAAGCTTAATTTATCACATTTCACTCCCCAAGTAAATAGAAAAACGAAACATAAAACTTTCAGATTCAAAACTGTTATTGAGAGAGGAATCAGAAAAATTTTCACATTCGTAAAAGGATAAATTGCATCTAAAATTTTGAGAAAAATAATTCTGAAGCCCTTGTAATTTCGAAAAGACGCAAAGTTCCCTAGGATGACCGAACAGAATCCAGTTTTATACCGCCACTTAGAATGTATTTCTTGAGATCTAAAACTACTCTGCATAGCCTAAAAAGTGTTTTCAACGTATTTAGAAGGAAATCGTCGTTGGGTGCCCCTGCTGCACGTTTGTAGTTAACTTCAATAGGACAATTCTTTGACCTTGTGCTTTTAAAATTAAATACAAATCGTTTCTTCTAATTATATACTTGCAAATACTGAAAAGGCTGTTATTGACAAATACAGCTTCGGGGCAAGTTTTGCATGTGAGTGTGTAATATAACCAAAGTCGACAAGTTCGAATGACGTTTTATTTCATTATTTGCACAGTAAAGCTGGCGCCGCGGCATAGATTTTTCGCATAGTCAAAGTAAAATGCAGAGAAATGTCCTCCTCGCTTAAATATCCAAAGTGAAGTAAATTAAAACAAAAGAGGACTCGGCGGCCGACAGTACATATCTGGAAAAAAATTCAAACACTCTCCAATTTGTTTAATTTAGGATAGGGTAGAAGGTCGATTTTCCGTAGAAAGTGAGATTGAAAAAATGTTAATATTGTTTTAGCTGTTTCCAGATTATTTACGTGTTAAAGAGAGAGAACCTAAAGCATTTTCTACGATGATGATAAGTTTGTCGAAATATGTACTGCCAATTCAAACGTTTAGAACACTCATTTTCAATGACGCGTCGCGTTACTTTTGAACATAAGACTACTATAACTACCGGCGTTCATGCGAGTATGTTTCTCATACCAGCCACAGCCGAGTAATTTCCCCTCATTTTAATGTTAAGGAAACTGGCACTGACCTTCAAACAGTCGAGTCTGCGCACGTTTATTTGCTGAATGTCAAATCACTGCTTAAGTAGGCCATGTTGTTAGTACTTACTATAAGTACATGAGAGAACGAAATGAAAGAACCTGGTAGCGACCTCGTTGCTAGTGTCTTTGTTCGGTTTGCCTGTGTCTAAATCTTTTGTCACTCCTTCCCAAGTCCCTGTGCGGAGACTTCCCAACCCTTTCCGGTGTCACAGTGATATGGGCATCCCGCACGTTTTGGGCATCCCCATTCCCAAAACCCCAGGGGTATGGGCATCCCGGTTACGCTAACCCAAATCGCTAAGGTAATGCCCATATCGCTAGGGTTTTGGGAATGGGGATGGCGAAAACGCGGGGGAGCCCATATCACTGTAACACTGGTCAGTTCAGTGACGTTAAGTCGACTTAAACACGTGACCCGAAACGCATAGGTCATGCGGGAATACTAAGGCCTAGAGGTTAGTAGGCTCGATTACCAGCCGCTGTTCGGGAAAATGAGCCCGCCCCGGGAGACGGCGGAAATCGAGCCTAAGAGGTTAGGCAATGTCTTGGGCTATGTCTCCCCAAAAAGGATCGAACGTTTTTTTGCAGCCTTTTTTCCAGGTTCCGTCTTTTAGAAACGCGAAGATATCAAGGGAAGAATAGACGGTTCACAGTCCTCTATTTTTCCGTAAGATCTTCGAGATCGAGCACGGGCTGCCACCTTGCGTTAGTGTCAAAACTACTTAGGGGGCGGGGGCGCTTTGGGAGGAAGCGAGAAAAATAGAACATGCACAAGAAAACATTTTCCTAATCAAAATACCAAAAATCCTTCGTGTGTTTGCGTAAGATGTGCCTTATGGTATGAAAGCGTACGTTTTATGTAAACGTCGACTTGTCAACAACTCGTCAATGTCTGCAACTTGGATTAAACCCGTTGTCAACGCAAATTAAGATCTATTGTCTAATGACCAATCAAAAGCCTGCGTTGGTACAACGCGCTCAGTGAACGCGAGCTGCAGTGATGTTATTACAGTCCCTCTATTTTTCTCGCCCCTCACCCCCCCCCCCCCCCCCCCCGCTCCCCCCAAGAGCTATAATCCCCGACGCCGGCCCCCTCGGTACATTTAAAAATCAAGATACCAGTGATGGTAAGACGCGGTAAATCTAAACGATCTCACGAAAAAATAGGGGACTGTGCACAGTCTAAGGGAAGAAAAGACACCGAGAACGAGGTTGTGTGACTAAGTAAGGAATCCTGGGACCCACAAGGGCTTCAAAAACAGAAACAATGAAGGTGAATAGCAATCTCACAGCCTCCTACCCATGCTTCTCTCCTGCTCGTCCTCCGGAGCGTGAGAGGGGCGCGGGTACTCAGGGACACGAGCTTGCCAATCTCATACCCACAATCCTCAAATTCTAGATTAGCCGGAGGTCGCTTTAAGGCAGCGAAATGACCAGTCTGGCCCCAGAAAAAAAATCCACGAATGATTGACTTGTTTAATTTATAATCATAACTATAACTAAAATTCTCAAATCTGATTGGCTATCAACTGCCCTGATTTCAGCCTTAATTGGACAATTTAGTAGGACAGTACTATGCTTATGTATAGAGTGTTTTCACTCACGTGGCCAGCATCTCTGCAAATTAATTGAAACAAAAGAAATCATTTGCATGAGAAAAGAGTTGAACTCCCCGCGGACTGGTTTGGGACACCAACATGGCCGCCGTTTCATTGTTTTGGGACACCAATATGGCCGCCGTGACGTCATGTGAAAACACTCTATTGGACAGTACGCGCCACCACGTGTGCGCTTAAATGGCATTTTTTTCACTACTAGCAAAAAAAATTGGAATTTCGTCTGTTTTGATTTTAAGAAAGGACCTTATATATCACAAATTTTGTTAAAGTTATGATTAATTGGTAACAGAACTTCGTATCGTCCAATTCAGTCTGTAATCATACTCGTGATTAAACAAATCAGACTACCGAAGTAGACTCCACTCAGTCCTGTTACTATTACTAATCGCAAGAGTATAGGTCAAGTAGCGTTATTCTCTCTTGATATCCCTCATTTTACCCTCTTTTCCGACAAAATGCTTATGCAACATCCCTTAACGTTTCTGCAATAATCTAAAATGAAAATATATATATTAAAAACAAAACAGACAAGCCGTAAAGAAAAACAAAGACAAGGTGAGGTGCTTCAATACCAGATTCTTTTTTTTGATTAGTTTACATTATAATATCAACGTATATAATTTCTTTACAAGATTATTCAAACAGGTTTAGTCTCAAGATTTCTACACTAACTATAACATATGAAAATATCTCGTTTAATTGGTTTGCCAGTAACTTACAAACAACCTTTTTTTCTTTATTTCACATTGCTAGTTCTCTTTAATCTATTTTCATGGCAAATTTTTCATTCCCTTGCTGGTTGATTATATTGCAAACAGCAACCAGAGAAAACGTCTTTCAAAAGATCATAGAGCAATCGCTCTATCTTAAAAATCTGTATTTATCTATATCTATATTTACAAGAAATTCTCTTTAAAAATTTACACATTTCTAAAGTAAAAGACTTTAACTTGGACTAAATAAATTAAGCTCAGAAAGGCTTCTATAGAGATGGCATAATACTTACAATGCCCTTTTTATCAAGTGATAAATGATGTAAACTCAGTTATGTAAAACATGACACTGAGGTATTCTGATTAACAAAATATTGTCAACAGCGATCGGCTAATGTAGAACTCCCTCTGGTACCAACATCTCAACCAATTACAATGAAAGTCAAAACCATTCATGGAGTCAAGTTTTGTGTTTATAGACTTGACAACAATTTGCCACTTCAGCAACGAGAGGGAACTGGGTTTAGTTAACTTTCGCAAAGACTTATGGGACTGTTACTAGCGAGTAGGGAGAAGGGAAAAATGGCCAATAGCTGACTGGCGCCTGCCCAGTAACAATCCCTGAAACAATAATTATTGCAAGTTGCATTTCGGCTCCAGTTACCTTCTCGATTTTAAAGTTACCAATGAGCTACCCTTGTAAATTACATCGCAAGTTCAGTGTTCTCACACCTAAAAAAAGAGCAGATATGCAAACCCTTGGACACCTGGAAACTGTCTCTTTTGTAGTACCTCCTCAACTTCAACCATGCACCCCACTCTCCATAAACACAAATCGACCCAGTCCCCACATTATAACATGGGCATAGCTCAGGACATTATACATGCTGTAATAATTCACTTTTTTGATAAAATAGTCTTGTCATTGTCGAAATATGCAAAAAAATGCCACCCAAGGCACTGTACTATGATCAAAGATTATTTTGCATAAAGGGGAAAATTGGGCTAAATTCCAAAATAAATTTCAGGAAAACTCAAAACTCAATTCCATGCTGGAGTTTTGGACCCATATGGGAGACGAGGAGCTTCATACCATATTCAAGAGGCTCGCAGATAATCTGGCAAAGATAGCATGCATGTAATTGTTTCACTTAAAAATTGACCCATGACTTGCAGAGACAAGCAAATTTTTTCTGGAGTTGCTGGCCACCAATGAAAGTGGCTTCAAGATGTCATTCTTTCAGCTTGTGGGTAATTATCAGAGGCTTTAAGATACACTTGTAGCAGATAATCCTGGTAGCCTAGCCATTTCTTCAGCATAAGAGACAGTCAATTCATACACAAGCCATAAAAGGATTATCTGCTACAACTGTATCTTAAAGCCGCTGATAATTACCCACAAATGAATTAATCAAGAATTGGTGATTATACAGAGTAGCTCCCATGTCTTTAAAACTCCTGTGAGTATTCCAGTCAGTCTTTAGAAAAGCCCACATCCTGAGGGCCGCATTTAACCTTGCAAAATAAGCCACTCATACATCTAATAATAAAGGTGTTCTTTCTCCATCTGCTGATGCACCTCCATGCCTACAATTACGTTGGCATATTGGACATGTTTCTTTAATCTCCATCCACTTCATAATGCACCTAATTTAAACAGAAAAGTTAACCTTGTAGTTCCTAATCTTAAAGGCTGATTTAGACAGTACGATTTTTACTTACAACTGTTGTGCCCAACTAGCATATGTCATAACTTCATGTCAGATCGTGTTGTGTAAATTAGTCCCATGAGATCCGTACGACACGCGTGGATGTCGTAAGTGAAAATTGCGCACGTGTGGATGGTTGAAAGTCATGACGTATGCTAGTCTCGCATGATAGTCATAAGCAAAAATCGCACTGTCTAAATTGGCATTAAGAGTGCCCAGAGAAAAAATGCCACTAGCCTGCAATGCTGGCATTTTCTTTGGGCACATGAATGTTTTTGCTTTTGAAAGAGCCATGTTCAAACTCCAAAAGAGAGGAGGAAATGGGTTGAGTCAAAGGAAGTGGGGAAAAGGGAGAGATGGGCAGCCTAGCACACACCTAGAGGGTTGCTATTTCTACTATCCCCACTCTTCCTCTATCTGAAATTTAAAAAAAGGTGGCTATGGCAATACGAACATTAACTAGCAGCTTTTTGCTGGCCTAAAACAAGCCTAAACTGCAGGCTGAAATGCCACAATAATAACATTATTTCACTTACGACGTGGAACAAAAAAGACCACCATCAACCATGTCAAAATACAGAGGTTCAATATGAGTGGTCGTACCATACGGTCTTGCTCACCGATTTAACAGTTAGAACTACTGTGCCTTGATCCATCAGTGACTTAAAGACGGACAGGTTATACAACTAAAATTGTGCTTACTGAGAGGGTTCCCAGGCTTCCACTATGAGCAGACTTTTTAGCATGACACTCTCACCTTTTTGCTGAGGTGCTATATAAATTTTTACAGCCATCTCTTGCTGCAGTTGCCATGGCCTCTCCCTTTTGGTCAGGATTGGCCCCTGAAAGCTGTATAATACAAGCTCTAGGAATTATTTGAGAGGAGGCTGAATTGAATTGAATTGGGTGAGGATGATGGATGAAATGTAAAAGCTATTGATCACTTTCTTCAAGAGGTCCAAGAGGTACTCATTGCTAAACTATTGAGAGCCTCCATTTCACCAACACACGCAAAAAATGAGATAACTCATGCAGCCCTAGCTTAAGGCGAGGAGGTGGGGAGTGAACTTCTATCTTATTTTTCTCCTAAGTTAAAAAATAAAAGAAATAAACATTTGCTTGACCTACTTGTGGTGATAAGCATGCCCACATCTACAAATACTAATTTCCTCCTTGTTCCTAAAATCATCCAAACAAATTGCACACGTCTAAAAGAAAGAAAAAAAGCTGTATTAATGAACTGAAGAGTGACAAAAAGAAACAAGAGACCAAGAGAATACACTGGAATTCCAGAAACAACAAAAGTTTGTCAGTTATGTTACACAATATTAAATGTCAGCAAAACTTGTTCTTATTCTACTTACATCACTCTTCAGAGAAACTTTCTTCAACCATTTCTTCTTGTAATTTGTCTTCAACGAAATAAAATAGCAGAAATATTTATTTAATAAAATGAAGTACATAACATACTTGAAGCACGACAAGCTTGTAAGCATTCCATAGCTTCCACAACAATAATGCCCATTGTATTTAAGGCATAATTATTCAGATTGGCTTATTGCTGGATTGTTGGCGTGGTTTAAATCAATTGTCTGGCTGGCCAATGTCTTAACTGAGGTTTAAGTGCTACACGTAACTGTTCATCAAGCAAACTTTACTATATGGCTCTGATAAGAGCTCTGCATGAACCTCCTTAGAATCCACTAAAGAAATGGTAAAGGTACAGGGTGCAGCCATCCAGTTACTGGTGCACCCAACAGGTTATAACACCCTTCTTCCTTTTACTGTACTCATCTGAACTTTTTAACCTTTTTTACCATAACATTAGTGTATTTTTATCTGATGAACAATAAAGACACATTATTACTAGAATCGCTTGGGGCATACCCAAGAGCAACTCTAGCTTCCACAGTGCTTAGCAAACCTTCTCTACTAAGGGCATCCATAACTTGATAGTTGCACAGCCACAACATTTACCATTTCTTTTATAACAAAATCAAAACAGAACAACTTTTAATTTTGCGCATAGATAGCAGGAAAATGACATGTGAACTTTGTCATCTGCCTGGCATTATGGCACCGGCAAACAATTTTTTTTACAAGTCTTTTTCTTTCATGAAAACCTTAGCACTGAATAAGTAGTTTTCCACCTCAGTTTCTTTGACATTTTTTTAAACTTTCTCTCTGTATTAAAACAGAAACCTTTGCAAACTAGGTGATAAAAACAAACTGTAGTTACTTAGCGTAGAAAGTTGACCTGTACAGCTTTGTGCACGGGCTAGCTTGGTGCCAGCATTCACCCATGGACAAATAGTAAATTGGGTATTTAACCAATCAAAGTGTGATTTAAAAAGGAGAAAAACTTATGTTAAGTTTTCCAGTTTACATGAGCAACTTTTCTTTTCAATGTGATAGCTACTAAATAAGCAATTATTGAGACGATTACTATATATCAATTTTTTTATCATTTCGTTTAACACCATTCAAATGGGAAAGAAGAGGAAAACCCAACGGAAACTATTCTGATCTCAAAATCTCTAGAGTGAGGGCCATTTCATGTGCTTCTTTCAGACAAGCATATAATTTTTTGATATACACAGTCATGGATTTTTAAACAACTTGGAATCTTGTCTCAGATGTACCACAGCTTGTAGATATATATAAAAAAAAAATTGCTAACTGGTCAGTCCATAATTTACTTTTTTAAGGCCTTCATAATGAACTCTTCTTGAAGACTCTAAATCATGCTGGGGTTCATCAGATGTCCTGTTAGGAAAGAAACATACATGTTCATGACGGGATGTAGTTATCGGTTGTCAGTTACTCTTTCAAAAGTCATCATCATCCTTCTTCACACCACGTAGGGATTACTAGGGCAGGAAATAATATTTCTCCCATCAATACAGTTCTCTCCTGGTTCTATTTTTTAAGATACGAGGGTTACTGGCCCCAAATCATACCCCCCAAACCCAGTGGACCAGAGGCTTTTCTTAGTCTGACCTCTCACCATTGACCAATCCCACATGGTTTGATGGTACTGTTAATGATCGATTAAACACCACAGCCCTTATTTCATTTTCCCTGTTAAAGGTGCACCGCTTATTCAAGAGCGATGCTTATTTGAGTGTGGTGATTATTTCAACTATGGGTAAAACATTGAAAGGAATATATAAAGAGAGAGTTGGTCGTGATCTTATTTCGTAGGCGATATGGTTTTGATATCTCTTATACCAAGTGCCGTAACAAAACTGGGGAGTTTATTTATAAATACCCAAATTAGCACCGCAAAACTTATGCAAGAGCGACCCTTATTAAATTGTTTTCAGTAAATGTGTGGTACTTATTCAAGACTGAATTTTGTTAAACTAGGAGAAAACTGATGCTGGTCGTTCTTGGGACTTAAAGGGTCATAAAGACAAGCAAACTTCACCACTATGACAATAATTATTAAGGTGACAATGCTAGACTAAAGAGTAAGAATTTAAAAGTTGACACATTATTTAATTGCAGACTCAGAACAACACCCAATGAATACATCTTATCTCAGCTCGTGTGGGAAGAAATTTTCAGTATAATTACAATATTTTATTCTGACTTAAGATCTACAAGGACCCAGGTTCATTGTTCACTTTCTGAGTGATATTAGGGACTATAGGATCCGACGACAGCAATGACAAGGAGAATGTCAAAAAAGCAATAGGTTTAATAAGATTAGTAAAGTTACCAACAATTTGCTTGTGCATCAGACTTTTTTGTGCATTCCTTTGGAGTTTTGTTTATGACTACAACGTGAAAATATTTTACACAACTTCCTGTTTTATGGAGGATGTAAAAAGCACCAACAAAATTTTACTTCTCTTTCTGAACTTGGATAACGCTGTTGGGAATTCAACTCCAGAAGAGTTTGCCTACATTTAAAAAAGTACGCCAGTTGGAATGATCGCAATAAAGATCGAAAACTGTGAATTCACTTTTTCTACAACATTTTCCCTGCTGCCACCGTCCACGCATCTTAAGGTCCCTATTGACATAAAAGATTGTCTGCTTACCTCAAAAGATAACAGCAGAATGCAAAACAAAGTCCAACAATCAGGAAACCAATGAATAGAATTGGTAACAAGAACAAAATTGGATCTGACACATTAAAGTCCATGCCACTCATGGCTGGCTTCAGATTCTAAACCTTGGCTCTACCCTAAAATGAAATAATACCAATGTTAAATGTTACTGAGTGACACTTTGCACTTCTGTTTTGGTTGTCTCTGATTCAGGTTAGTATTCAACTCGTTTGTCGGCCCAAAATAGAGGCCCTGCCAGGGGAGGGGGGGGGGGGTCCTATGTCACTCGTCCGAATTTTAAAAACATTTTATGTCAATGTTTGTGAATGCTTCACGTTGCTGTCGGGAATTGAACAAAAATTCTTTGTCTTTGTTGAATTTTAGAAAAGAGGGGATAGCAAAGTGTTGCAAAGAAACCATTACAGTTCTGCAATTTCTCAGTTAACAGTTCGCATATGGAACACCTATACATTGCTATTCACAATTAAGTGATCCACGTTCAACATGTTTGAAGACTAAAGTATTATAACTGACTAAGGAAAATTGACGAAAATTACTTCTTCTTGGCATTCAGACTGGTGGAAAATTGGCCAAACCACCGTTCTTTTTTCCTTATTCTTGGTTTTGCTGTCACTGTCGCACTTTGGCTGAGGGAGGTTGTCCTTGTCACGATTTCATTTTACGCTCTGTCACTACTTTTTGGGCCATGTGGCTTGTTGGAATTTACCATGGTAAGGCCTCACAATAACATATTTAGGTACAGAAGTTTGGTGCTTTATGTCTAATGGCTGTGTAGACCTCCCGTTGAGAGAGTGTATTATATTTTCATTGACCAGCAGAAATCTGCCATCAACTAAATCTGATCAAATTAAAACACTAAATGTCCATCATTTCAAGCAAAACTTTGCAATCCTAGCCTTTACTGATCGTTACATCTTATATTTTTATTTCTACTAGCTACTAGTTTATGGAATTAAAGGCTCAACAAAACTTTCTACCTAGACACAAACCCTTCATTCTTTAGAGGTGAACTGGGGTGATTCCAAGCTCAGCTGTGTATAAATTCCAGTATGCACAGATTTCACTGTTTGCTTTTGGCATGACTAGGCTGAGTTGCATGCTCTTAACAATATTCATACCAGGTAGCAGTGAGAACAATGCAAAGTTACTTTATAACACTCAACTTCCTCAGAGACCCAGGGGCGGTCAGTCGGGCCAAGAGAAAAGGCACAACGAAAGTTTTCAAGCACGTGCAGAAGAGCCCCTGGATACCGACTCTCACCGGACAATTTCCAAAAAGTCAAGCGAATGCTCGCTCCTGGACTACCCCTGGGTCTCCGAGGATGACTCAACTTCAGCCTCAATATTGCATGTGAATTTGTAGGTTGCCATTACAACAAATTGATGTTTACGATTCATACTTGCTTGTGCATGCTACTGCAGTCGCATAAAATAAAATATTATTTGTTTTTAGCTTTAAGATGTGTCTTTTGAGGGCGAAAAATGCCTACCCACTGTCGACATATCCACCTGTTATAAATTTCAAAAGAACTTAACTGATCACATGAAATAAGTTTGACAGCTACATGCATACCTTTTTTCAAGAAGGCCTGCGCTTCATTTCGCGAACAGAATTCGTTCCTTTTTTACTGCATTGTTAAATATACAAAAAAATCTAGCTATCTGAGACATTACTGCTGCATTTCACTATCCCATAAATTCAGAAAATACGAACGGGACTGATTTCGATAGGAAAATGAAAGGAGCCAACCCCCAACGCAAGGAAATTTTTAATTAGTTCAACACGCAGCATCACGCTAAGCTTTTATCTAACGAATTTTCCCGTGCCGAAGGTATGGCAATGTTCCAATCTATGGTCTATTCCACTAGAATTTTAGCCTATTAATCTATAAAAAACGTAACTTAGGTGTTTAAAGCACACTAATTGAGAGAATAAAAACAAGCAGCCTTCCTTTCCATAACTATATAGGTCTGACCATTGTTGTTGGATTGAAACGATCATTGAAAACAATTGCTATGTGCTACTTTCAATAAAACAAAATCCAGCTCAAAAACACTCAGGCTCAATAAAGGAACGGAGATGAAAGTGAATAACCGACCTGGTTGAGCCATTCTGATGAAATTAGCTTTCTCAGAAAACAACTTGAACTTCTCTCCGAGATTTGTTCTCTCTTTCCCTTCCCAAAGTGCTTACAGGGAAGTGACAACAAACCTAGTCGGGGCGGGGGAGGGGTAGGGACATACATCTGTGTTCGCAGAAGTTCGCACGTTCACGCGGCGGACAATCATACTCAAACTACTTATGGGTTTAAACCTAAAAATAATACATCCATAAGGTGCGTCTGTTCGAAGTACTAATTTATCAAATGTCCTACCCTTCCACATACTTCAACTCGTGAAATCCCTTACCTATCATAAGCCTGAAAAAGCACCCATATTGGGTGGTGTCTCACCTTATAGACTATCATAGGTAGTATTCCCCGAAATTAAGAAAAATATATAATTTTTTGTTCAAACTACATGCTTTTTTGTGAGTATTCAATGTAGACGATGTTTAAATACTTTGGTTTGGCCAAAATGAAAACCAATGACCTAGAACGCGGTTTAGTCAGTACACAGTGCAGGTACCGGTACGTGAATGACATAAGTTTTTTTTTCTTTCCTCATTTCGGCTGACGTTTTCTTTCCTAATTCTTAGCCTGTGTACAACTCAAAATGAAGCACTCAACAGTACCTCTATACTATTATATAAGAAATTTACTTTCATATCTTTTTGACGGCAAATATTTTACCGTGTACAGACCCCCCCCCCCCCCCTCCCCTCAGTAAAAATAGGAGAAGCGCCCCTTCTCCGATTTTTACTGAGGGGAGGAAGCGGGGGCTGTACACAGGCCACTAATTCTTGATGGTTCGCGGCAAAGCGGCGGCAGCGTGTCGCGAGGCACCGAGAAAAACTAAAAACCGTCCTTCTAGGGAGCTTTATCAAACGTACTGTGCACACGATCCAGGCAAGAGGTCAACTTCCAAGAGGTCACATTCAGACGGCCATGACACAAAATCGGTGACTACCCCAAAAAGCTGATGTTAAATCTGTAAAAATACCATCATGAAATGAAATATGGGCAACTGGTCGAAACTGGGCTTAGGTTGGCTAAGAGTACCAACAAAGTGGTCATCAAAAAAATTAAGCAAATCCTTTTCCGTCTCAGTGTTTTACGTGAACAAGGAGAGGTCTCTTAGCACGCGAACCTTTTTTAGATATGACCTTCATGTGAGGATGGCATCTCGCATTAAAAAGGATTAATGTTCTCTGAATCCATTAAGGTACCGATAAGGTATCAAAACATGGTGGAAGGCATAGCGGATTTCACTATCATCGCGAAAACTAAAAAACCTATGCTCTCAATAAGTCGAACTTTATATACTTCTTATAAAAACAATACAAAACATTCAGCCGAAAGCTAACCAGCTCTTGCTATATCTCATGAGGTCTATGTCCAGTCGAACTTAGGTGGTATGCAACTTCCGTTTGTAGTCCAGCGTTTTATTGTACGCCATATAATGTTCACGGGGATCAAAAAGCGCGTTTTCATGGTCCCATGCACAGTGTCAAAACCAACCCATTGACGCTGAGATTATACGCCTTTGAAGAAATTTCAGAACGACTAACGCGACAAAAGTCTTAAACACTATACATTTGCAACATTTGGATATAAAAAATAGAACATGTATACGTTGGCTCCAAATTACACACATGCACAGTCAGTCACATATTCAATAAATATTAAAGAAGAAATATAATTATTAGTTGTTTTTTTTTTTACAGTTTGCTCCAAAATTTTGCGCTTTCTGATCGACAGAGAGTAGGTATGAAAGTTAAGTTGTTGCTGAATTCAACCGGACAGAAAATTTTTGCTCTCTGAGCAGCTTACCTCAGTTGGCAACTGAAAGTCACTGAAGTTCTATCAGCTCAATGAAGCTGTTCGAAGTACCTAATACCCTTGGCCAGAAGACGGGGAATGTTTCCTTTGAATCTCTGTTGCATTTTCTCTCCTTGATCTGTCCCGCCAATTCCCAAATTATTTTGCAATATGCGGGAATTTGTTTGTCATATGATAGCCACGCCACAAGCATGCAGCTTCCGTTTTAAGCGTGAATCGAATCACGTATTTGATAGAAGTCAGCTAGGCGGAACCCAACGACTGTTTTCTTCAAAATAACTAATCGGAGAATAAAGAAAATATTGCCTCGAATTTTCCATTACTTGAGGACGGTTAAAAATTTCTAGATGACCGCTTCATTCAGGTACAATTTTCGAAGCTTATCTAAGGATTCAAAAATGTGATGGAAAGAGGACTCTCACTTTCAAAATACGCGCGTTAAATTGCATCTAAAATTTTCCAGAAAATAATACCGAAGGACTCGTAATTTCGAAAAGACTCAAGTTCCCCTAATACAAGATTTTGACTCCACTACACAACATCAACAGACAAAACGTAATGGCAAATAAGTTTATTTTGGGACGGCTTGGCGAGAACCAACCCTACAAAGTATTTATGTAAATACAATAATAGGTGAATACTGGTGAATACCTAATGTACAACACTTGTAAACTAGCTTTCACAAAAAGATAAAACTCGTGCGAAAAATGGTCGCTCTTGACCTGAATCTCCCATTTAAGCAGGCAGGCTTAGTGCCAGGTAGGCTGCCAGTCATTCTGGGGAAACTAATTAATAAAACTCAGACAACGCATAACTGGCACACGGAACACGGTAGTAGCACAGAGGCTAAACAAAAAGAAAAAACTCCTCACAACTGGTCGATCTCGACCTGAATCCCCCAAATAAGCACACAGGCTTAGTGCCAGTTAGGCTGCCAGTAAGGCTGGAGAAACTAATTAATAAAACTCAGACAACGCATAACTGGCACGAGGAACACGGTAGGAGCACAGAGGCTAAACAAAAAGAAAAAACTGCTACAACTGGTCGATCTCGACCTGAATCCTCCAAATAAGCACACAGGCTTAGTGCCAGTTAGGCTGCCAGTTAGGCTGGAGAAACTAATTAATAAAACTCAGACAACGCATAACTGGCACGAGGAACACGGTAGGAGCACAGAGGCTAAGCAAAAAGAAAAAACTGCTACAACTGGTCGATCTCGACCTGAATCCCCCAAATAAGCACGCAGGCTTAGTGCCAGTTAGGCCGGGGAAATTTAATAAAACTGTGATCAACGTATAACTACTTCAGGAGCACAGAGGCTGAGTGCCAGGAAAACTGGGAATTATCTCCACTAATGTACCCAACAAGGCACGTAGCCCAATAACCAGTAAGACTGCCATAAAAGGCTAGGGCGGGACATTGAGGGTAAACAATGAATAACGACCCTGGCTAGAGGTCTGTAACATTGCCTGCAACCTAACTGCGTCAAACGAGACTTACGTCGCCTCCTAAAGAGCGGTTCCGGGACAGTTGACCTAAGCATACATGGAAACTAAATATATCAAGTAAAGGAGCAGGTGCAAAACTGAGATAACTAGTGTACAAGTACATAAAATAAGAAACGGGAAAAAGGCTGAAAACTAGCAGAGCTGAGCTACCGCTTACAAACTGAAGTAAATGCGGTCAGACGGAGGCCAGAAAAAACCTGCCCAAAAAAACCCCGAAGGGAAAAAATGCGGGCAGGAAATCTGGGTAGGAACCAAGGCTCAAGCTCAAAGCCCTTCCTACGGGACTTTACAATGTAATCGAGAATATGTTGCTCCTAAAAATAAATAAAACAAAAATTTAAGAAAAACCAAGGAGAGGTTGGTTCGTAAGCCTAGATGACGAACACGTGATATACGCAGCCTTATATACCCCCGATATGGCTACCCATGGTGCACCCGGCCTAGTACCCAGGCCCTGTTGTATCTCGAGCCGTCAAAATATTTATTTCTGCCTTCTTCGCGGGCTCATTCGTCAGAAATAACATTTTCATAGCGCCGCTTAGAATGCTTTCCTAGAGATCTAAAAGTACTCTGGATAGCCTGAAAAGTGTTTTCAATTGCTTCGCTCACCGACTGTTTTCATTTTGCGCACGCTAATTTTTTCCTCCCTTTTTCTCACGTGCGGAGCCTGGTCCAAGGCTACGTGCCCCTGAGAAGTTCCTCGACTTTTGAAGCGGCAGCCCGCGTTTAGCCCGCGTTTAGCCCGCGTAGCAAGCATTTCTGTCAAACTCGCGCGGAAACGTTTGCTGCGCAGGCTCCGAGGAAAAGAAAACTGCATTTGTAGAACTCTTATAAATTATGCATAAGATAAGAGCGTTTTAAACATTTTGCACAAGCCTTCTTGGACAGCATATATAATGTGTCAAAGTGGGACGTTTATTCTATAAAATGGCACTTCTCCAAATGTGGGGTCGATGAGGTTAAGTCGGCGTACTTCATCGAGCCGAGCTTAAATTTAGCCCCGGGGGGGGAGGTACTGCCATATATGGGCTATATAGGTATGTGCCGCTGTGAAGGGTATGGTTTTCAAGCAGTTTACTCTAGGATAGGGTATGTAAATCAGAGCGTTAGGGTCTAGAATAGGGTATCCTTTTTCAGGAAACTGATCAGTTGGTTGAAGATTTATCTAGACTAGGGAAACAGCAACTCTAGGATAGGGGGGATTTGGGGAGTTAACTCTAGTATAGGGTAGCAAAATTCAGCTGAACTACAATCTTGACAAAATAAATGGAAAATCTAGGACCCCCCCCCCTCCCCCCCCAAATCAAGGATGGGAAAATGGTGCGTTTTTGCCCTTCGCGCGCCTTCATCCTTGATTTGGGGGGGGGGGGGGGGGGATGGGGGTTTGCTGTTCCATTTTATTTTGTCCAAGATTGTACCTCTTAAGGGTTCCAGGGTCCCAGCGGCACTTCCCCACTTAGAAATTCCTAAAGTACCCCCCCGGGAATTTAGCCCGGACATTGTTTGCCAACTCTCCACTCCAGGTGTCAGAAATGGGTACAATTTTTTTACATATTAAATCTGTAGCATTTTGACGTATAACTTACAGTTTTACGACCAAGGATACATCGTCTATGCGATTCCCGTAACCGATGAAAGTTTTTGTCAAGTATTACATGTAAATTCACGTTCAAATGCAGATTATTATACGATAGTGCAAAAACTTTTTTGCAGGTAAATCCTTGGACAAGCACGAGATAAAAGGACACTGGGGTAAAGCGCATTCTTTCATGTTCAAATAAAGTAAAGGAATCATTTATTACAACAGTTTTATGGCGAGAAAACACGTAAACAACAGATCCAAATCTAGACGAGGCAACTTCAGAGCTAAGCCCTCGATGCAGATTTTTTAAAAACGTTGGACCTAGTACACAGAGTACATAAGAGAAAGAGTTTAACATTATTTTCAGCAAAGTGGGACCAATCTCCATTTACTACTTAGGTCGAATACAAATTAGGAACATAACCTTCCTATCTAAACTCTAAATCAAGTGACTTTCAACAGGAGCCTAAAACCCGGAGCGTGTGACTTCCATGTACCCGTGTCACGACCTTTTCACCGGCCGAGCAATTTTGGCGCGCTTAGGCACGAATTAAGAACATCTTCTAAGTCCCACAAACCAGCCAGCCAAACCTACAGACCTGAAAATGATACTTTGACCTTTCAATGACGTTTAGTTTTCCCTTTTCAGATCGTAAACTTCGAGTGAGCTCATAAACGGAGAAGAGCTTTCATTTTCACGGGGGAAAACTCCTCTGAAATTTATCTAAAAATAACCCGCTCTGTAAAAGGTAAAACGCCGTGATATTAGCCGATTATGGTAGTTGCTCGCTGCAGGTTATGGGCTCCTGGTTCAATCCTTGGCTACAGAATATTGGTGCTCAGTATTAGCACCAACGAAGAATACATGTGGAACAACTGTGCATTTACAACGTTACATTGGGTACTGATCGTGAAAGCCGAAAACGCCATCAATATATTGAATTCGTGTTCTCTCTAACTCTCTCTGCCCCACTAGTGGGGCAGGAACGTGTGACGAACCCCAAAAAACCTCTGCGTGGGAGGCTACCAGTTCTCATAATTTGTCACTTCAATGTGTCCTTTCCTAGAGCCTAATTAAAGGAGACCGCATTCAAAGAGAACAGAGCAAGCGAAAAAGCTAACAATCACGCTGAACGAACAACCTTCATCTGTAAGGCCAGTCAAGATACCACATAAAACCAGATACTTCTCTAAAATGGACATCTAATGTTGGCCCTTTAGAGCGTGTAGCTTAGAGTGAGCTGCTGTATCACACGGTTGTTACAGAAGTCAGTTTTCAAATTAAATTGCCTGAATTTCCTCTGTCGTTAGAACAATTTCTCTTACAAACTAAAAAAATAAAAGAATGACAAATATGGCAGCGGCCTCCCCACCCCCATACGCAATTACCTCGTCTTTCCAACGAAACATAGCAGTGACCTGAAACGTTCCTCTAACCCTAATTAATCCGTGCTGTTCAATTTAACGATGTGCCCCGACTTGGAATAAAATTCCCTGACCTGAGACAACCAGGTATTACATGTATGTTAGCAAGTTTTCATGATTTCAAATGGTAATCTGTGGCAAATGATTTAACTATCCATATATAATGTCAATCAACTAAGTCCTTTACTTTCACACCGCTGATAACAGGGCAGTCACATTCCCTGGATACTTCTTGCTCTGGGGGCGAGACCCTGCTACACCTTGGTCAGTAGCTCAACGAGTTCAAATGTCTCATGAGCAAGTTTCTTGGAACAGAACAAGTCTTTCAAGCCCAACTAGATCAGATCCAACCAGCTTTACTGTGATCACTCAAATTGCAGACAGCAGAGCAGTCACATTCTCAGCATACTCCTTGCTTTGAGCGCCAGTCCCTGCTAGCTTGACAGGTTTGAGGGCTTCATGTGGTGGTGTTAGTTCTTCAGGACAATACAAATCGTTTAAACTCAGCCAGATAAGATCAGGCTCTACTGACGCAAAGTTGTTGAAGGTGGTGATAACCATCTGCAACAAAAACACACGAAAACAAAAACATTGCTTTGGCTATAAAATACCTAAAATTATTATCTTTTAAAAGGCGTGAATTTCCCACTTCAGGAATTCTAAGGAAAATGGATACAAGCTTTCTGGCCTTCTAGGATTTCTTGTACCCAAACAATCCCACAAATCATTGCGTTCAAAGGTTTCCCCTATAGTTTTTAAGTGGGAAAGTGTGTTTGGTCTAAGTAGCCCCCCAACAATCGTCGTTGCTGTCACCATTTGTCGTTGCACAAGCTTAGCACCTTGTTGGGCAGGAGGTTATCATCGTACTTCAAGAGTCACTGGATTTATTAATTTTGTAATTATTATTTGACTTTTCCTTTTTGCCGTTGGCGGAGACATCTTAAGAAACGTCCTTAACAACTTTCTACCACACAAAAATCTTCATTTCATCAAATCTTAGCAAATATTTCACTCACCTGCTGAAGTTCTTTAGGCTGCCGACAGCTTAGGTACTGGCTACAAGTCCAGACCACAGGACTAAGACTAGCATCAGCGACCTCCAGCTGTTTGCAAAGGCGGCCCAAGCTCCTCAATACAGCCAACTGTAGCTTGAATGCTTGAGACTGCGAGTAGACTGGGCCTGCTTTCAGGCTTACTGCGGCCTGTTTATCCAAGAACTGGATCATGGGAGGAATGGCATCTTTAACCACTCGGCGCTGCATGAAGGTGCCGGATACTTCAGCCATTGAGCTCAGCACGTTCACAGCTTTGATGGTTACTACCTGTTAAAATGTGGGAATAATGTAATCATCTGTGAACAACGAACGATTGAGGATGTTTTAGTCTTCTCTTTGGTTGGGAAGGAGAGATAGAGATTAACACCAATAAAAAAAAGTTAACGTAGTTAGATATAATCTTGGTGACGCAGCAAACACTGGTGACCGCAAACATTTAGGATCTTTTAAGAACTCATTTTCAAGAGTTCATGATTCAGAGCAAACTAGAATTTGTAAGTGTTTGTGGTGTTTTGATATCAATATACCTAGCATTGGTGAAGCTCTTAATAACGCAATAATATAGCCCTTATATTCATAATCAGCAACTCTAATTCATCACAGGTAAACAGCCATTATGCAAAATATTTTATTAGAACAGTTAGGAGAACAAATAAGACATCCAGAAATACGTGGGTGTGTTAAAGTATCCATTTGATTTCAAGATGGACATTGATGCATTGTCATCCACTCTGAATAAATAGCTCCTTTTGCAGACTAAGAATTCTCTTCATTTTCGACTTATTTATACTTTTCATGGATCTAGATTGCCTATATTTACAGGATTAAAGTATCGCAATTGATCAACTGCAGAATACTTTTCCAGTCCTGTCTTTTCTAACCTTTGTAAAAGTGGCAGAATAAAAGATGCAGAGATGTTACTGTATCAGAAACATCACTATGACCTCAATTTATATAGAAAGAAACAATGAACATAAAATGTATTGAGAACAAGGTGAGCAAAACTAGATTACCTGTTCATCGTCTGTAAATCTTTTAACCATTGGTGGCCATACACGATGAATCATGGGCAGAAGCTGATCTTCTGACTGTCTTAGAGCAAGGACACCAGCTTCTACTGTGTCCAGGACCAACAGACGCAGCCATGGAGACTTTGAAGACAAGAAGTGCACACATTTCTCCAGTACCTAAACATGAAGGTATCATAGAATATAATTTAACGCAGCATATACTAGCACATACCGCGAGTCATTTTCATCAGCCCAAAAAATTTGTGAGAAGCAGGATTAATAATTTTTTAGTTATTTAATTCAACCATTAGTTATTTGATTACTTGCTTTATAAATTCATAATGTAATAATAAGTGTAATAATTTCACTTTGTCACTTGAGCTTAAAAAACAGCTTTACCAACCTATAGCTACAGGAATTTATTGAGAATTTAAACAATTTGTCTCACAGTATTACTGTAATTCCAAAACTTCACTTACCGATCGGGCAAGTTAAGAACATAATTTACTAGCCCGATAGCAAAATCCACTAGCCCCAGGCTACTGGACATGACTTTCTTTGCACGCTGATCATAGACAAAGAATTAGCTAATAACCTTTAGTGTTGTAGATGTTTTGTCTAGGTAAGGTTAGAAAGTGAAATTTGTAAGGAGTTTAAGGGTAATGCAGTGCATGTAGCCTCAAAATTTAAACTGCTAAATCCTCTGGAAAGCTCTATTTTACAATAATTGTACAGAACACTACTGACATTAAAAACCTGTCCTTGCAACAAACTTGCTAGTCCAAAATCTATTCATAAAATCCATAACGAAAATAGTAACAAAAACCTGTTGTAGATTGCTAAAACACCTGGCTATGCCTCGTGTTTTTTGCACCTTTATTTCTATAATTGGAATGAAAGATTTAAGTATGGAAAAAAAAAAAAAAACAGTGAAGCTCTGATAATGTTATTTGGAAAGTGTTCTCCATGCATACCTGTGTAACATATTTGACATGTGTTGGAATTTCAGGCTTCTTGTCTGGTGCAAATGAATCTTCCACTGCTCCCTCCCTATCAGGTTCTGTTGTCACTGATTCGTCATTGTCACCATCCAGGTAACCCATTGAATGTTGCTTTCTTTTGTGATAATCCTCAAAAAACTGCCGTATTTCATCTGCTGAGAACACTGTTTCTTCTTCACCTTGTTGAGTTTGGTTTTCAACGTGATTGAAACTTGTTTTGTTCTTGGAAAGAAGATACAAAATTTAACACGAAAATAAAATGGAAAGAACTTTCTGCAAGAAATAGTAGGAATGAACATATTTTACCTTGTGAATGTTTTCTGCAGGTGCTTTTAAATCTGTTGCAGGAAACCACTTTCCTATCATCTGAACCAACACATTCAGTACTTTCATCAACAAATACAACAGCTCATCAGGATAGAGATCAATCACGGAAAATACATCCTTAAGTGTGTCTTCAATGATGGACAATATACCAGGATTACTGTATTGGATCATGACTCTTAAAACACAAGGTGCTTGGCTGTTCATGAACACATACTTGAAATCCAAAGAAATTGAATTCACTAAGTAGTCTGCATTCTTTGCAATTAGCTCATCCACTGATACATAACCACAGCTCTGACAGATCTTTATAAGAGTCTCATAAGCGGAGCGACTAACAGCAGCATTATCACTGCCTAGCTTCGCCATGACAGGGTAAAGAACCTTCATGAGATAATGCTCAAATTGTGAGCCACACACCTTTGAAAACATACCAATTGCCTCTAACATCAAGCAGTTAAGCTGAATATTGCTGTTAAGGACTTCAAAGGGAAGAGTCTTGATTGGCTTAATGTCTTTTTTCCCTGAAAGAAAATCTTGTGGATCAGATGATGTTGGTTTGTGCAGCAGTGGAGGGTTGGAGGTCACAAGGTTCCAATTAACATCAGAAATGTACTCTGTGATTAAAATCTCTACAATGTCCTGTACTTCCAGTGGATTTCTTCCTTCAATATCAGCTTCACTCGTGGCATCTTCATTGCCTGTAAAAACATGTTAAAATCAAAGAACTTATAGAAAATAAGTGAAGTAAAAAAAAAATACACAGCATAAATACAATCAAACCCCACTTATTATTCAATCAAAATATTTCCCCGATTCTGATTGGCTAAAAGCACACGCATAATTCACCATAACCAGTTGCTGATGACCAAATTTGGAAGAATTTTGTGTTTAACAAGGAAATGACATCAAAAATGCAGCGTTTTTGCAGGTTAATGCACCGTTAACCGAGAAGACCTAGGGACGACGTTGAGTGGTTTTGGTTGTGGAAACAAAAATGACAGACAATTCACTCGTTTCAAGAGTAAGAACTAGGCGAAATAATAGCTAAAAACATGGCAAGAACAGCAAGAAGACAACTCGAAGGGCGACATCTGCTATTTGGAGAATATTTTGTGGAGCTGAACAACCCTAAATGTGCACTATCAAAGATGAACTTAACATCGATAGATCAATGGAGGTAAGCATGTATTAGCTACATTTTTAAACTAGGAATATTATTATTTTGAATGAATAATAAAACAATTAAAGAATTTGGCTTTGTATCATATGAAGAATTATGGAGATCTCAGAGGGTGTTATCCGTCGAAGCGGATAACACCCTCCTCGATCTCCATAATTCTTCATAAGATACTCAGCCTCATTGATTAATTGTTAATTTACGGACACCTCGTTAGTATGGACAGTTTTCCTTGTCCTGGGCCCTTACATTTTCTCTCACCTCAACCTGATAAATACAGACACACTGTTAATGCAGACACTTTCTATGGCCCCCTGAGTGTCCGTATTAACAGGGTTTCACTGTATATAGAAGAGAGATTTTGCCTCTTATTCACCATTTTCCCAGTTCTGCCTATAATACAACTTGATTGCCACCCCAAATGTTGCATAACCCCTGTTTTTTTATTTCTCTTGGGTATTACAGTGGTCCCTGAAGACAATGCTTATATAAAATTTTTGGGGACAAACAAGGCGTAGTATGGGCGATGTGGAAATAATAAGCTGTTGCTAGGAGTTATTAATAATTATTCCTCAAGCCCGAATGGGCTCTGAGCCAATAGCCCATGAGGCCAAAGGCCGAATGGGCTATTGACTTGGAGGCCATGAGGGCAAAGGAATAATTGTTTTAGTAAAATCCAACTAGTTGGTCAAAAATGTCGAGAATGACAAATTTTTGGCTAGTTAATAGCTAGTCTTTAAGCCCTTTTTGCTGCCAAAAAGTCCGTGGTTTTCACTACTAGGGGGCTATAACATATAGCCTAGTAGTAGCTCAACCAATCAGAACCCAGCATTGATAATAGACCACTAGTTGGATTTTACTAAATTGTTTTATTCTAAACCCCAAAACTTGCCTCATAGAAATTATTTCTCTAAAGAATGAAATTGTGTTTAGAGAAGGCTAAATATCAAGATTAATAGGAAGAATAAAAATGAAAAGAAGCACGGAATTTCATCATTACTTAAATCTCAATGAACATACATGTACAGTTGCATTTTACTTTTAAGATCCATGTGTTGTTTCAGAAACAACTACATTTACCTGCTCATAAAAGGTCAGAAATCAAAGAACCCGATCTGATTTGAAAATCAACGCATTTCTGTTCCTGTGATATGCAATTTACAGTGTATAACTTAGATCACTGCTTCTAATGATATGAATCTATAGATTTACAGTTGAACCTCTGCTAACTGTCAGCCACCTCTCCACAATGGCTACTTTTTTTTGTCCCAGCTGACAAAAAATCCATGCATTGACTCTTGTGTAAAACCTCTCTACAACGGCCAACTCTTTACAACGGCCGCTTTCTTCTGTCCCCAAGGTGGCAATTGTAGAGAGGTTCAACTGTTATCATATTTCAAAACTCTGTGAAACAGATTAATTTGAGGTCATCTCAGAAAGCACCAAAGATCAGTGATATAATATAATGTGTGACTTCTTACCATGACAGGTAATAGTTTCCAATTTGATAACTGTGTTTCTGGAGGAACCAAACACAATCTCAGTCAGGATGTAAACAGCTTGCTTCTGGTAGAGCTTTGACTCATGAAACAAGTCCAGGAAATAATCACATATAAGTGGAAGGTTTCCATAGTAACCAAGCACATGGCATACTTGGTTGACAGCCACCATAACTTTCTCATCAGTGAAATGCTTGAAGCGGTATGTTGGATATTTACTCCCACTGAACTGGTCTGCTGGATAAGACATTGGATTTTCCCCTTTTGTTTCAGAAGGTGCAACTGCAGTTTCTGAAAAAGATGGTGTCCTTTCTTCTACAACTCCAACATCACCAACATCAAACTCTAGCACCTGCAATAACATTAAAATACACAGTTTATAAATTAGTTATAAACTGTAAGCTGAAAAGTATTAGCTTTAGGAGCTGACTAAATTTTTTCTCAGCAGTTTCTGAACACACATGTAGTTAGTAGACTTAAAAGTCCTTTATTTTTTCCTGATTGGTTATGCCATTTTAAAGGACTTTTACTGCCTGTTTGGCGCAAAATTCAACAACACCAGTTGAAAATTCCACAAGCGACATCATGACAATTGACCGATAGGAGAGTGAGTGATATTGGACACCAACTCCTGACACAGCATATGTCAATCATTTTTTCCCACATGAATTTATTTAATATGATTCAAATTCATCCAGATGAAACTAGTCGAGTATTAGCAACAATGCTGCTGAACCTCACTTTAAAACTCATTTCGCTTGCTTTTAAGAACTTACACTAATTATGGGAGGTCAACTTGAAGTTAGGTTATATAAGTGGCAAAAAGTTTATGTTGGGAGCTCCTTATAAGAATGTACAATGTAACTGTCAATTAGTAATATCAAGGTTCACAAAATTAACCCCAAATTTTCTAAAATGTTATTGTGCTGAAAATGAAAAAAGCCAATCAAACATGAGATACATCTGTACGTAAACAACAAGCAGTATTCAACCGTTAATGTCCCAAGAGTGACCAGCATCAATTTTGTCCTAACAAAATCAGCCAATCAAGAGTGAAGGTTACTAAAAATTAATTACTAAAGGGAGAATGCATTGATCTTAAGCCAAATTCTCTTAACCATTCTTAAAAAATGTATGCAGATCAGTCTGGAGAACTTGTACATGTGGATCTTGGGGCGTATTAAGGGTTAATTGGGGTTCCCTATACCCCATTGCCAAATGCTTTCACTAAAAAATATTGAAAATTTTCATGTATCACAAATAATTCCAAAAATTTCTTCAAATTCACATAAAAATCTAGTAAGTAAATAGATTCATGTGCCATGAAAAATTGAAAAATAACATTATTTTAATTCACGGATTAATGTTTCGTATGAAGGACTCACCCGATCAAAAAAAGCAAAATTAAATTTTGTACACTAAGCTCTGTTACCTGCACCAGTGCAAGAGAAAGCCTCTTGAGATGTGAAGATGAATTTAGCAAACTGTTCAACCTGTTTCCAAGAAGATTCATGTAGCCAAGGACAAGATTTAGACTTTGGATTTTTTTGGCATCATCAGCTGTTCTCATCAGTCTTGGAAGTGCGGTCAGAGTTGAATGAAGGTTCTCTTCTAGCAATGCATTCAATGTGCTGGGACCTTAACAAATAAATGTGAAATGGTCACCTATACAGATTAAGTACCTGCACTGTAGACCCTCCCTTCCTTGAGGAAAAAAGTTTATAGGTCTTGACTGCTGTACACGTATGCGCTCTCCTCCTCCCTAACTGTTTCCCTCAATTAATTCAAATTTCCAAACAACAGACTGTACGAGTGTAAAATGCAGTTAAATGTGGTGGGGGGGGGGGGGGGGGGGGGTATATGGTTGGTCTCTCAAGTTACTGCAGTGAGGTTCAATGGTGCTAAAGGTACAACATGAAGATGCACATGGGCTATATGACCAACATGGATGGAGATGTTCCTGAATTCTGTAACATGAGGCATCTGAGAGTATCGCAACTCCCCCACTAAACAGAATGCTAGTCTATCACAAGTTTTCCCTGCAGCATTAGAGCATGTGTGTCACTTACAAGAAGGGATACATAATGGAGCAAAGCTTCTTTTCCAAGAACGAAAAACAATAGCAAAGCTTAACCTGCAGGACCTACAGATCTTAAGTTTGAGGTACTCGCCCACCATGTCTCCACTCTGTTTCAAGGATCCCAATAAACTGACTGGATGTCATTTCATTCATAACACTTTCCCTACACAAAGCCTTTTTCCTCTCTGCTTATCTGTCCATAGGTATGGCTGAAAATAATTATATTGGTTAATCTGCCTACAGGCTGGTAAAGGGTTATCCTCCTTATTTAAATGCATTACATGCCTCCACCACAATGGCTATATTCACACTAGAGACAGATTATCCATCTGAGACAGGTTATCTGTTGGATAATTCACGTCAGACAGAATGATAATACGTCTTAATTTTGGATGGAGGAATCTGCCCAACTTTATCCATCTGTTTTTCCCTCAATTTTGATGGATTTTGAAGATGGATCATTCGTTCATATGGATAATCCCTCTCTAGTGTGAATATGGCCAATTTTAATAGCACCTTCTCTTAACCTTATAGGGTTACATGTGATACAAGTTGATGGTAAAACTAATTAACTTACATTTTTCTTACCATTTCCAATCCTCTTGGATAATTTATGTAAGGTAGTTTTACTAACTGATGCAACTTGTGAATAGTCATCTTCGATCAAACCCACTAGTAAATCCACCATTGTAGAGACACAGGTTTGTAACGACCCCAAACAGTTTGTAAACAGCTTGTCACAAAACTTGATGAGTGAAAGTCGCACTTTCCAGTTAGGATGCACTGAAATGATCTTCATCCTGTCCATGACAATTTTCAACTTTGATGCTGTGTCTCTAAACCAATCAGCAGTCCTGTTAACTTTCAAGCTCTGAATTTTATCTTGCTTTTCAGGGTTTGAGTCGGGAATGTTTGCCTTTTCATTCGCTAGTTCTCCAACAGAGTTCAATTCAGTTGTGAAAGAAAAAAGTTGTGAGATAACATCTTCATTCTCTGCTGGTTTAACTGGCACATACTTGTCATTCATCACAAGAGAGAGAATGTCACCCCACAGTTCAACTGCTTTCATGATAACTGCATGTCCTTGCTTTGTGTCCCCAGTGATAACTCGACACAAAGCTATCGATATTCCAGGAATAAAGGAGGCGAAGGTAAGGGACAATGAATCCTTGATTGCATTTTCCAATGCCTCTCTATCTTCATCTTGCTTTAAATGTTCACCACTCTTAGTTTCACTGCAGAAGGAAAGGTTAACCAGACAACCAAGAGCACTCAATTTTAAGTTTTTAGCTTTCTCTTTCTCAGCTAATGCAAGTAAAATACTGACTGAGTGTCCAAGGACAGGTAAATAACGTGGTGAAAAGAAAGCACCTTTAACAACCAGAGAAGTGTGTTGGATCAGACAAGACAAGCAATTTACGATAGCGAGTTTCAGTTCTTCTGGTATATCTGCAACTTGATCGAGACCATTATCTTTTGAATTCAGAAGCATACACAAATAACTAAAAATCTCTTCAAAAGTCCCCAGCTGGGAAACACAAGCTCGCGTAAACAGAGTTTCCATGCATCCAACAGCGGTTTCTTGCAATTCATTTGTGGCATTAGTGCTCTGTAGCGCAAGTTTCAGTGGAAACAGTACATACTCCACTAGCTGGGATAGATGAGTGGCATCTACATTTCGTAGTTTGCATTCGAGATCCTTTATGTTTTGAGAAGATGGCTCCTTCGACAACTTAATGCATATGGGACGAAGTTGTCTGAATGATTCACTTGGATCAAGGCCCATTTCAGTTCATCACGATCAGCTGCTCAAATCAACGAAGCCACCATACTGGATTTGAATGACTAGTACTTCATGGAAACTTCACCAAGTTTCTTTTGCATTCACCAGGGTACGGGCGGGTTTATTAGGATGGGGTGGTAAAATTGGGAGGATACTGGAAATAAATATTACTGGTCAAACTGGAAACAAAATATGACGACTTTTAAATTAACCAAGATAGTGACGTTTAATGGTTTGTTTGCAGCCAGAACTCTGTTCGCTTATTTATATGACGGAAATAGTAGGATGTGCCCCGGGGGGGGGGGGGGTGGGAGGGTACTCCCATACATTACCTATACGGGTATGTGCCGCCCAACGGCGTCGTGATTTCGAAGCTCCTGATTTAGAACGGGGTATCCATTTTCAGAGGCGTTTTCTAGAACGGGGTATAAAAAATTGTGGATCACGGCTTTATCTTCTGCTTAAAATTGTTGCTGATTATGAAGAAGCATTTATTTGATGTATAAGTCGAACAAATAAAGAAATATCTTTTTAAAAAACGGGGCTATTTCAATTTACAAACTTTCTAGAAGGGAATATAAAAATTTGGCCCATTTCTAGAACGGGGTATCAGTTTTAGGGCGAATTCTAGAAAGGGGTATAAAAACTTGGCCCATTTTAAAACGGGGTATCAATTTTAGCGGAAAGTGTTTTTTAGAACGGGGTGCCAATTTGGAGTCCCGGGCGGCACATACCTACCCGAAAAATACCCAAGTGCCCCCCCCGGATGTGCCCTATCCCCACCCGGCCCCCTGTTAGCAAGCTAGACCGACCGCCACGTGGCCCCCAGAAGCCTTTGTGGGTTACTAAACCTGATGCAAGATGTATGAAATTAAAATAAGCTAAAATATACAACTTCCGCGATTATGAGAGGTGGCTTTTATTAACAACTAGCTGCCTGTTCTATCCACATAGAAATGGCTTTTCCAGTCGTTAAAGGTCCTGGAGGAAAGAGGTACGAACTGCTTGAAGGTATGAAGCAACACTTTTTAAGTTTGTACGGTGAATGGGAAAATGGAACGATCATGTGTCCACCTCTGTTTCCAAGGGACTTTATCAGTCCAGTCGGCGACCTTCCAGGCGTAGCTCCGCTCAAACCACACGTACTTGACACGATTAGGGGAGATGACGCCGAGGAGAAAATCTTTGAAATTTTGAAGCAGTTTGGAGAAAAAGAGAACCAGCCGATGTTTGTCCTGACCAAGCTAAAGTTCACAGAATTCATCACGTATTGTATCCCTGCTGGCCAGACGATCGAACTTGCAGAAATTGACTTTGCGATTGTGCACTTGAACATTGGTGTCATTCTAGTTGAAGTCAAGGCAACAGAAAAATGGCCGAAAAGAAAAGCTTTTAACCAACTATCGGAGGGGGAGAAAATAATCAAGGGCCTTTTACACGAGGATAGCCACATTCCAGTTTATAAGGTCGTCGCCTTGCCAAATATGGATGGCTCTGGAAGTTGTAAGGATGATTTTGTTATTCTTAAGAAATCAGATGTGGGGTCTTGTCAAGTATTTTCGCACTGGATGCACTCCCACTTCGATGCGGGAAAATGTGGCAGCCAAGAAAAGCAAGAACTTCATAACTTGCTTTACAAACTTGTAGGACAAAAGACCAATGTCCGTTCATCACTTGAAACAGTAGAGTTCTCAGATGATGTTCATCCTAAAAAAGTACTCTCAAAACATTATAAAAATATTTGCAGCCAGACCTGTCTTAGACAACGCTATGAATGTTCAGTAGCTAAAGGGAAAGGAGAGAAGCCAACAGGGCTCGTGAAAACAGCAGATAAAGCTGGACTCGCTGAATTGTCAGAGGAAATTATTTTCCTTAATTCTGAACAGCTTTGCATTTGGGAATGCTCAAATCACCACCAGCTGATTTCTGGTGTCTCAGGTAGTGGGAAATCAATTCTTCTTCAATACAAGGCTTTAGAATGTGCAAGGAAGGGAGAAAAGGTCATCATATGTGCGCCATCTCCTTTGAACAAAAAATATGAAGCTTTTTTTGAGGCAAAAAACATATCTAGTGGGGTCATTATTTACACATTTGAAAATTTTGTTCCAAAGAGTGAAGAAAAGTTTCACCTATTTGTTGATGAGTTACAAATTCTTTTTGCCCATGACACTGATGACATGACTAAAAGGTCTTACCTGATGTCACTTCTGGAGAAACAAAAGAGTTCTGACAATTGGTTTTGCTGGTTTGCTTATGATGACAGTCAGTTCATGACCTCAAGGACACCCCTTCGATATAAAGAATTTGAAAACACCAAATTTTCACCTCAGTGTATGTCAAACTCCTATTATTCCGCCATGACATACATTGGTATTGAGCGTCTTACCCAAATTTATAGGTTTGTCAAATCTCACCTAAAAACAGTCATGAGATCCACTGAACAAGTTTTTGAATTTGTGAAAGAGTTTGCTCACAAGAACGGCATTTATTCACAAATATTGGACTCAAAGCAAGTTTACTATGATCGCAAAGGTTATGTTCCTGATCCCTCCGGGAAAGAAGATTGGCAAGTAATGATTGGACATCGCATTGGCGGATTACCAGTTGAGGAAATTGAAACAGATGTTCTTAAAACTGTAGCAACAAACATTTCCAGTGAGGTTCATAAGTGGACACTAAAAGAAATCGCTGTTTTAGTCACAGATGACTGGATCCTGGGAGATCTGTCTCTTTTATGCAAACGGCTTTGCATTCCATTCTGTGCTATTGGAGAAGATAAAGATGCCTTAGTTTTGGACCATGGAGGCAAGTCACAGTCATTTGAATGGCCAGTTGTAATTGCTGTTTGTGGAAGTGAGTCAGAGCCTTATTTAAGGCATCTCGCGTTTTCCCGAGCAGTAGTGAAACTGGTTGTTATCAGTGTCAAAAGGCCTCTTAATCAGTGTAACAAATCGGGAAGTGCTCTCTTACCTAGAGATTAAAGAGTCAAGACTGGTCAAACTATTTTTCGCAGCTAATCTTCCACAATCTAAATACTTACAGTTAGACAAGTTTTGTGATCATTGGATTATTTAAGACCAGGAAAACCACGTTGTTTTGATGATGTGACGTTTAAAGCCATTTGCTTAGATAAGCAATTGACATATCGCCTGAACATTGTTCTTAATCTTATGGCAACAGAACAAGACTCAAAGGTGACTGGTAGAAGATTTTCAAGTTGTAAACCCATGACATAATTTTTGTTAAAAAAAGTAGGGGAGATACAGCTGAAGGTTTTGGCACCATGTTCTGACTAGTGTCATCATTGGTTTGGGTTGGTGAGGTTAGCGTAAACATGGACTGCAGTGGCTGCAAAGTGTGCCTTGTCATGCTGACACCAAACTTCTCTGATTTCTCCACATGTCAGCTACTGGCCACAACTTAGAAACTTTGTTGCTGTTTATGTGTATTCTTTCGATTTCTTCCTGTAAAACAGACCTCTAGATACTGATTGTTTAACTGTTCGCAGTACAGTCAACTCTGGTCTTGCGGACACCCCGCTAATACGAACAGAAGCTAAATCCCTGGCGAAAACTAATTACAGATGTTTGACGGAAATGAACTCTCGGTATTACGGACTCTCGCTAATGAGGACACAACTGCAGGACCCTACAGTGTCCGTAATAAAGGCATTTGACTGTAATTATTGTAGGTTGTTTTGTAGTCTATTTCTTTACAATACAAAATAATTATTATGATATGAAGAAATAACACAACAGTTTTCAATTTACAAGACATGTTTCGGCAAACTTATGCCATCTTGAGTTGTAGAAGCTCGTCGCAATTTGAATATCTTAAGTTGTAGAGGTAGTTACAATTTGAATATGCTAATTACAGTGATTTCAATGAAAGCTAAATGTGACAAAAGAACAATGAAGAAAGAAAAAGAAATAGCAAAAATAACAGCTCAGCGTACATGGAAAGTGAGAGCCTACACTCCAGGGCCAGGGGCACTTCCATGTAAAATAAAGGGGTTGCTTGTTGAACTTTTGGTGATAAAATCTGTAAATTGGTATGCTTTTGGCCTCCTATCTCTTTAATGACCCCCACTGTCAAAAATGACCAAAACTATCCCTTGGTTATTTGACTTATCACTTTTTGAATTATTGTCATTGCTTGTACATTTGTTGCATTTTAATATTATTATTGTTAGTAATGTTATTGATACCTCTTAGAGGTGAAAATGAATTTAAGTGACTCGCCTGCAAAACAAGAATCTGGTACATTTTAGGGGTGTTGTCAAAGCAATTTCCAAGCTGAGCATAATGTACCTGAAAACGCATTTCACAGATAACACTGACCAGCATTGACTAGATTTTAACTTTGGGTAAATTCCATTGAGCCACATTTACCAATAAATAGATGAGCTGTGAAAACTGAATAATGTTGCAGTTTGCAGTTGTACATACTAAACTTTAGAAAGTGGCAAAATGTTCTGGTAGGCCTCATGGAGCCTACTACATGTACTCTGAGATTACTAATTAGATAATAGAGGCTGTCTACCAATCAGATTTTTGTCTTAACCGTGAGGAAAATACTCAGTCACAAACTCAGTTGGTAGAGTGCCAATCTGCTGAGTGAAAGTGTCCAGGTTTGAAACCCACTCCAACCAAACTGCCAACCATTGCTGGGCTGAAACAAAGTCAGGTAAAGATAATCCAGCACTACCGCAAACTTTGAATTCTGACAAAAGCCTAAAAAGCAAATTCAGTTTATTTCTTTTTCTCTACTTGAGGATTGGCTGCTCTAAAAAGAATAGCACAAATTATGTGTAAAAATGCTTTTGAGTAAAAGAGATAGAAACATGGATTAAAATTTAACCACAGGTTAGCACTCTAATCAGCCTTCAAACAACTCTGGGCCCCAAGGTGTTAACAAAAAAGGCCGTGTAAAATGCAGACTGAGGACTGACCGCGGACTATTGCTTTTAGGGTTAGAAAAAAATGGGACTATTGTTGTCAGCTACTCATTTGGACACTGAAAACAATAGTCCACAGTCTGCATTTTATACCGACTACACAACAAAACATGAAAATCATGTTAGCTGTGGGTATGCAATTGGCCTTACCTCCTTCACCCTTCTTCACCAATTAAGAGGGCACATAAAGAAACACACTGCTCTTCAAAATGAGCAGGATTATGTAGTTGTAAGACATGTACGAGTGAGCAGGAAAAGGTTGGTGTGGGGGAAGAGCTTGTTTGCAGGATATTTGTGAGAGGGTCAAAATTGAATGCAAAAAACATCAGAGCCCAGCAGAGACATTTGACTCGGCTGTACTTAGACCACCACTGATTCACAGCATGACCAGAAATACAATAATCACAGCTCACCATGGTAATAACATAAGGCCATGTAGACTATTCAGACTACCTCAAACTAGCAGTAAGCAGTCAAATTGTTGCAAAAGGACTCAATCATGAAATAAACAAAAATATATTTTATTGTTTCTGTCACAATGAATACTAACAAACTTTTCCATGATATCAACCACTTTTTGCTTCCCTACTTTATACATGTAACTTAATCCTGAGGTACACATATATGGACTTTGATTATTACCTAGGCCTGGGAGTAAAGAGAAGCAGCATTTTACTATGGACAAACAGCTTAACCAATGACAATTTCAAATTTTACTTATTTAATGGATTTTTTATTAGTACTTTCTGACATCAGCACTAAACAGTCATTAAAAATTTCTCCCTGTGTGTCCATTCCACCAAACACCAACAGAACTGGAAGACTACCATCTGTTTTAGCCTGTGAAGATACACCATCACCTAGAAGTGAAAATAAATGCAGCAAATAAATTGAGCTATTATTTTCGGACAGGATTTTTCAAAATTTGTTAGCAGTGACCGGAACGTGACTGGAAATGTCGTGACACTCATTTGAACCGGATCTGACTCTTTTAGTATCGTATTAGTGTTATCCTTTTTTGATTGACATTTGAAATCAGAGTAGCTGAAAAAGAGAGTAGTGCAAAATCACCTTTTGTTGAGATCGGTCGGAGAGGAAATGTACGAGTGGATGGTGATTTAAATAAAAGAAGGATTTATGATTTAAGTGAGCTATTTTGTGCTCCACAAGTTCGGTACAGCAGTTACCTGTTGATATCGGAATCTCAACAGCACAAAGTGTGTGGTCAAGTCGTGGAGCCGGACTAGGTCCTTTTATTTGTGCTCTTGTCCACGTCAAGGTTTCTGTAAGAAGCAATGATAATTAGAGTTTAATGATAATATTAATGTACGTAACGCTACCAAAATGGATTAGCCTAAAGATCAAGTCAATTCACACTGAACTCAAAGTAATTTTAAATATTTTTGAAGCCGTATTGGGCTAATATCAGACAGTAGAGAATTCCCTCAGTCTGCAAGTGTTGGATGATAGTACCCAGCCAGATGTTGCTGCTTGAATTTGGAAAATGTTTGTGATTTAGTGGCTATTTGGCAATATAATGATAATTTTTATTATACATAAAACAAAACAACAGCAACAGTGACTGCATACTGATGAAAGACTTGCACTTAGTTCAGAAAAAGGTCAATAAACTTTACCACAGTATTATTAACCTGTATCCAACGTATGCACATCATCAAGAGCAGCACCAACTGAATTCATTCCACCATGAATGATAATCTTCCGTCCAATGCACGCTGCAGCATGGGCTGTTCGTGAGCACGGGGCTTGGCCTGTTGGCTGGAGTTTGCTCCATGTGTGATTAACTAGTAAGACAAGAGGCAAAAAGATTATAACAAGTTTATTCAGTTTTGCTTAACAGTTAGTAACCAATCTGGGTTCTCATCTAAAGCTGAGACATCCATGACTCACTGGTTTTGGCTTTACTGACTCTTTGTACGGTGTATGTGCGAGAGAAGTAATGTTGTTGTGTCACATTGCCATGGTAGCAAAATTTCTGGATCTAAGCAAACATGGTCCTGCAAATAGTGAAAAAAATGACGTGTATAACGTTCCTGTACATGACTGCAGCAGGAACAAAACCATACCCCATACTTTTCATCCATTGTTCTATGATGCAGATGGTCCTGTCTGTCAAGAACAATTTATTGTTGAGATCCTGAAATTTTGCTAAGATGGTAATGTGATGTCACACTTCTCCTTTCTGTTACGTAAAGCTCTAAATACGTCCACTGTTTTTTCTGACTTGTCCCTGCATACCCTTGACTCCTTGCACAGAGAAAACACTGTGTTCTGCAGTGGATGCACTGCACATGGATTTCCCATGATGCACTCTTTACGGCAGTGTAAATTGCAGACTGCAGACTGACTGCGGACTACTGTTTTTAGGGTCTGCAGTCTGTGTTTTGCACTGAACGCTCTTCTTTCCATTTACATGTATTTGTATCAGTCTGGCAGAAATGAGGCAGTTATTGTTCAAAAATATAAAACACAGTACTGTAATATCATTTTTTATCTCAGTTTTAATCATGCTTTTTTTAAATATTTTATTTTGGGCAGAAGGTATAATAATGTTAAGACTTGTGCAACAAGTCTGGTTGGCATACCAGTGTTAAATCTGTAAAGATCATCAAACATATCTGTTCCAGCCATTCCACCATGAACATAAATATCTGTTCCAATTGCAACCGACACATGACCATGACGGGAACAAGGTGGGCTGCCCTTCACTTCAGGTTGACTCCAACTGTTGTCCTCTGCACATGCAAATAGAACAATTGTTTTGTTTGAAGATTGACCATTTAAAGTAGAACCTCAATACCATAAATCCTTTTTTCTGATTGCTTATAAACATCGGTTAACATTTGTTGATCAGTGCCACAGATCAGCTTCAGCATTCAATTGAATCAGCCCTTCAGTGCCACTTAAAGTGCACAAAGTTACATGTTATTGGTAACAGAAAATGGAAAAGTTTTATTGTTTTTTTCCCACTCTCAATGTATTTATGGCCTGCGTGCTTCACATATGGGCTATACTGTAAATCTGAACTTGATTAGTATTAACACAGAATTCATCAGGAAATTGAGTAATTCCAATTTTTAGTGGACAAAAACCTTGTACCAGAGTATTTTACACAATAGCGCATTCTTTTTTACATTTTTCAAGGGCTATAGATGTAATCAGTTATCTGTAATAACATGCACCAAAGAAAATTTCTTCTGAGAGCCCGAGAAAATAGAAGTCAAATTAAAAAAAAACATCTTACACATGAAATTTTCAGAATTTTACCTACATTGAATGTTTTCAGAATTCTTGTGAAATTTGACATTAATTTTATTGTCTTGGGCTCCCATTAGAAATAGTCTTTGATGCTATTACAGATAACTAATTATATCTATAGCCCTTGAAAATGTAAAAAAGAATGTGATTTTGCTTAAATTATTCTGGTAACAAGGTTTTTGTCCACTGAAAATTTAAATTACTCAATTTCCCAGTGGATTCTGTCTTAAAGTGGTACAGTCAAACCTCCCTTAAGACGCCACCCTCTATTACATGTAAGCGGCCAGAAATCAAAGTCCCAAAATAATAGAAAAGTTCAAATTAAACCTCTATTTGATAAAACAACTCTGGTCACTTTTTGTCCATCCCAATCAGAGTTGTCCCATTGTTGTCAACTCTATCGAGTGACCATCAAACACTAAGTGTATCAAGTCTTGATACACTTAGTTTAGCCTCTTTTTAAGAAATTATATGGTGAAGGAGAATACAGTCCAAGATTGAAGGCGACAACTGATCATGGACCTCTTCCATCACATGTTTGTTTTAAAATAAAGTTATGTTTCTGCTAAAGATGATGCCGATTAATGACAAACCTCTCCTCAACAGCTATTGCCTGTATCCTGAGGTGTCCGCTTAATGGAAGTTTCACTTGATCACCCTTTACAACTGACTATGACCACTGTATTAAATGTTATCCCTACATGTAGTTTATTTCAATTATATCTTGATTTTTAAACACATTTTTCTCACTGAATGAGAATGACCTGGAGTAGAAAAGGAGATCATAAATGGAGAATAACGTGAAACATATTACTAGTTTCAGTCATGATGGTACATCTTACCAGCATTAAAGACATGCAAAGTGGTATCCGGCACAGGATCAGGGCCACTTAATCCACCTCCAAACACATAAAACTTGCTGCCTACAGATGCCATAGAATGACATGTTCTTGGAGAAGGTGGGTTCCCTGTTGCCTTGACTGTTTCCCATTGGCCTTTCTCTGAAAGATAATTTTGTAAATAATTGCTAAAAGGTACTTATTCATCCCTCGGATTTTGCCCAAAAATGGGTTTTGAAGCTCGTCAAACCATTTTCCTGGTCACTGTCTGGCTACAGAGAACCAAAACATGCCCTTTATATGAGAAGAACTCTGAGGCCTTCTGTTCCAGATGCTAAATATTGGCCTCTAAAGTTCTAGCATGTGCACAAAGTAATAATTATTCTTGGATGCTAAGTGGCAATGCAGTCTCAACTTTTACCTTTTACTTTCCCTCCTTCTCTCCTCTTTCAGGAAGGAAGTGCAGGTGGGTGGTGGAAGAAGATTTTCATTTGAATTTTGGTTCAACTTTTTATGGTTTTATACCTTTTTCTCTGGCCTTCTTGACCGAATCATTCTCATTAGAACTCCTATCTTTGAAAAATCTCTTCCCCCTGTGCAAGTTAGGACCTGTTTACATGGAGGTGGGGGACCCCAGGTAGGTGAGGCAACCCGCCTGTCCATATAATCTCTCACTTTAATTTGATCACGTTTATGTGATAGGTGGGGTGATCTGCCACATGTTTCCTCACCTATCTGGGGTCCCCCACCTCCATGTAAACAGGCCATTAAATGACAAAATTAAAACTGATAATGTCACAAGGGGAACAAGGGACATGGATTCACAAGGGTGGTAATGAGTGATTCAGGGGCAAATGGGTTAATCCATGCTGGTACACCTCAATTTATTACTAAAACAGTTGCTAATTCTTTAAATGAGAAAAACACAATTAATATTACCATAACTATAAACCCTCCCTCACAATCCAGTGGCTTACAGTATGCTGATCTAAGGCTGATTTTGAATCTTTTGCCAGCTTCTTAACCTACAGTGTCTATTGACGTACATGTACACTATGTGACTATTGAACATGACTATACAAAATACTCACGTTACCTAAATCAAGAAATTGAACATCATTCAAGTTTGTAGCTTGCTGAGCTCCACCAAATACATAAACCCTCTGAGGATTACACTCCGGAATGAATGCCGAGTGCTCATAACGACTGGCGATGCCCTTCCACTCTGGACAGCTCCACTCATACTTTTCTAATGCACCCAAAAAATAGAGGAAAGAAAATCTCACACTGTTAGAATACGTGCTCTGATATCACATATTATCTTATTATCACCATTACGTATAATAGTCTCAGTATAAACCGCAGAAAGAAAATATCACACTGTTAGAATACGTGCTCTGATATCACATATTATCTTATTATCACCATTACGTATAATAGTCTCAGTATAAACCGCAGTGTAATCCGCCGCTTTCATTATTGCTTGAGTGTTACGTGCCAAAAATGTTCTTTTGGTTTGCTACGTAGATCCGCTTAAGGAACGCCTTAATAATAATGTGTATAAATATGATTTACCAATACAAATAAAATCAGTGTTGTTACTTCTACTTGAGTGGTAAGTGATCTTGTGTGAAAACTATGGCGGCATCGCTCAGCCTAACAACACCTTACATTTCATAGTTAAAAAACTGGAAATTCCAAAAGGTAAAGCAGTGAAATAACATAAGTAATCTGTGAGCATAAAATCAATGAGCCAGTCTGCCGAGTATGGCAAGTGCATGCATCAGTCTTTTTGTTAAAATTAGGCTCAGTACAAAATGGGTCTGCTCATGCAGGATCTCCTTGAGTTCTGCCACACTCTGCAGTCTAGTCGACCAGTAATGCAGAAGGTACTCAAAAAGTTGTGAATAACACAAATGATTAATCAATGACATTATGAGACAAAATAAGCCAGAAAAATTTATTAGCTGTAGTAAATTAGTCACTCGTTACTTTCACTAGTCACTCGTTACTTTTGGTGACAGTAATATTAAATATTAAACAGCCGATGATTCGCTATTGATTAGCTATTTATGCCACCCATTGTTTTCTTTTTTGTCCTCGGTTCAGCTTTCAAGTAGTGAATCTCCTCCTTTTTATGAACCAAAAAAACAATATATTGAGCCAAAAAAAAACAACCAGCTGCAGGCTACTGATCTGCTATATGAATGTCGGGTGAAGCGATAATAGCGTACGCTTGACATCTGTCAGTCAAGTCTCCATGGTAACCGTTTCACCCAGACGATAGTTATCTCTCCAAACCATTGTCTAAGTCAATAAATTGTATATAAAGCAAGAAGAATACACTTTTTATAAGAACACACCTAGATCCAAGACAAACACATCAGCAAAAGATCCATCAGGGTTTGCTCCTCCGATCACTAAAACACGTCTGGATTCACCAGCCACAAATGTACAAGTATGGCCTACTCTAATGCATGGACCATCTCCCTCCGGAGAGAGAACGTACCATACATTAGGTTTTGGAGACGTCTTAGCCTCTAGGATTGGAAGAATCTCCATTTGACAAATAAAACTACTCTCCTTCTTTCGAGTTCGAACGTCCTCGTTCTCCCGCCATTTTGATACTGAGCCAGAAGTTTTCCAGTCAGCGGATTTTCTTAAAGGTGACATGCCATTTCGTCACCAGACCCTTTTCAACATTGAACGTGGCAAATCCAAAATGGAGGAAATAGTGATTGTGTTTACAATCGCCTACGCGCTTGTTTCACTGTGTTTTGTGGCGCCTCCAAGAGAGTTTGTCAGTGCAGGTTTAACCGTGCAAAATATCCTGTCTGGATATTTAGGGAGTGAAGATATGGATTTTGTTGGCTATCATTTGAAAAGAACAACCTCCACTGTGCTACTTCACTCACTGCTTCCACTTGGTAAACATGACCACCAAGCTAAGCTAGTTAGATATATATATATATATATATTTTTTTTACCATTCTATTTGATATTCAAATCCCGTCTCCCCTCTACTGAGGTACAATTGAATTTTAACTGACAGGAATTTTTTTTGCTGGCGATGTATTTCTTCCTTAATTAGAGACAGGGAGAATCATCAAACGTTGGTGCTGACGTACATGTACAGCTGTTACCGTCCCTTCGGCAGAAAATTAATGTGAGGAATTTTAGAATACCTGATTACTTATCCAAATGCTTTAAAGAACGACGCACATCACAAGGCTCGAAATAATTTCCGGAGAGCCTTCAGACACGATGACCGGCCAAATTCATTTTAACTCGGTCACTCGGTTGCTCGTCAAATCAGCACAAAATCAATCGATTTCTAGCGAAATGTGTCCAGAAAATTCCCACAAAATCGGCCGTTTTTATCTATTGTTAGTCCCGCAAATTTCCGCGAAATTCCCGCGATATCAGCCGATTTTTCTGCGAATCTCTCTAAAAATCCCGCGAAACTTGACTTTTTTCTCCGCGACCGATCAGACGCCCTGTGTTGCTTAACTCATAAAAGTGAAAATATTCTTAATTTTGTGACCGAAAGCGCGTGAACTCCAATGTCTGTTTCAATGCGTGAATTGTAAACAACGTTTCTAGTTGTATTTCACCCAGGATTTCAGATCAACGTTTCGCAATGCACAGCGACTCGCTACATACTGATAACAATTGAAACAACTGATTTCATTTTCAATACGATCGATTGTGACCGGTCAACACCGGTCGAAAAGTTGACTGGTCAACTCCCCAATCAGTCCGGACATTGTACGTTGACCGGCCGTTATTTCAAGCCCTGACATCACAATGTTCAGGTTTTGTTGTTAAACGAGATGCAAATAAATGGCCGGGTAATCTGACCTGTCAGTCAGTCACACAGGCAGGAGAAAACATAAAAATTAAAACCAAGTAAAACTCTTTTGTGAAATGGATTTATTAAATGAGAAATTTTTCTGAAACTTATTTTGCATTCCAGAAGAATAGGGCATATTAATGTTTTTCTTTTTCCTTTTTTTCATACACTCAGGTTACTATATTTGTTTGGGACTGGCTTCACCTAGACTTCGGTTGTTTGACCCAGCAAGAGCAGGATTATCTGCTAATATTTGTCTGTTAGCATGTTTGAGTATTGCTCTTGGTGGTGCTGTTTGTGCTAGATATTGGTCTTGGAATAAATGGTAAGTTCATGAACAAGGTGTATGTGGACATTACTTTGTAGGTACAGTAATCAACAATACACAATACCAAGATGTGTGAAAGCAGTTAGAGAAAATCCAGTGCCAGTTTATATCAGTCTGTCTTTGAACTACTTGGTCCTGACTGCATGTCAGGCTCCAGTTGTGAAAAACGCAACAAATCTAGTTGGAATACTTTAGGTGACAAGTTACAACAACAAATTTTCTTGTATATACGGGAAAATTTTTGCAACAATATTTGTCTCTGCGACATAATTTATTGTCTCAATTAGTGAAGTCAGAAAATCATGAAATCAGATTGAATTCATTCAAATTGTTGCAACAACAAAATTCTATTGCAGAAACAAAGATCATAAAAAGGCTCCAGTACACACAAAGTATTAGTGGCTGCAGCCTGTCCAGAACTTGTCACCCAACCTGTAATCAAGAAGTGATCTGTTGCCAGGACATTTTGCAGTGACATGTTACTGAGTATTTTCTGACCTTTAATGTATCTGCTGGAAACAACTAGTCTTGAAAAAATGCTGGCAGATTGCAAATGACTGGGCTGATTCTTTAAAACTGTTTATTGACTAATACTGACTAAACTGCAGTGTTAATCTGAGAAAACTCAATATTATTGTCTGTCAATAGTTGAGACAATATTACATGTAGCTATAAATTTAAAGGGCATTTATCTGCATCAGTTGACCTAAACAATCATTACAAAACAAGCTCAAGAGACAAAATCATTGTATGAAAGAAATAAATAATTATTATCATTCAGCTAGCCAATGTTGCGGGGGGAGTTATTATATTTTTTACAGGCCGCGTGCGGGAATATAGGGGAGAGGAGGTGCCTGCAGTGAAGGCCCATTGTTCCCTGTGTTCACTGATGGTGTGTAAGAATGCCCCTTGGGAGTTAGTCTGTCGCCTCAATGCATTATTTGCCAGTCAGTGGAAATTCAAGTCTTGTAAGCACACAAGCAGCATTACAATGGCTGAAGAACTGTTTGTATCATGCTTGCAAGAAAATTTTTTAAAAAGCTTAGCTGGAAGAAATTTTCAATTTTGGTTTTCATTTTGAAAAACATTGTGCCATCTTTTTTGCTTAAGGTCTCTTGGCAGTATTACCAGCTGGGTTCCGAGAAAGTTTAATTTTCCATTTTATTTGTATTGGGGTGCAAAGACTGGAGCTGTCTCTGCAAGCTTTGCCATTATTTCCCCATTGCAAAGCAGCTGAGGTAACTTCTACGGAATTGTCAGCGTGTTAATGAAAGAAAAACTGGACGGTTTAAAAGAAATATACCAAGGAAAGTATAACATCACATATGGGTCAGCTGAAGCAGCGATGTACGAAGGATTTATGATTGAAATTGCTAACACTGCCCAACACAAATATAGCAGTGTCTTAACGTTCGGGTTTGTGACTACGGACAGCGGTAGCGGTAGATGAGGAATGTTTCAGTGGCCAGTTATTCTGAAGTTTAGTGTCATTTGCTTTATGCAGGTATAACCAAAATACACAAGTTTATATTTTCCTTTGGGTTAGTCGTCGGTTTCATGTCGTTAAACGATCGCTTTTCAATCAATTTTTTGTCAGTTGAAGCAGCACTGTCACATAATTAAGCTGGGGGTGTAATTGGAAAACCAGGGTCTCTGTGGCAGGCACCTCCTCTCCTTTTCTCCCTTCATGCGTCCTCTAGATTTCTTCCTTCACCCTAAAAAACCAGCACCTGCTACGCAAGCTACCATTCAGCTAAAATAGATTTCTGCATTTGAAAATCAATTTCTCACATTGTTTTCATAAGAAATATATACAGAACAGGTACAGAACATTTTACATTGATATTAGGGGCTAGTGATAGATCTGCACTTTATAAATCCTTAAAAAGAGGTGCTACATAATTTTGTTTTGTTTTTGTCCAGGTCCCACCATCCTTTTGCAAAACTGTTACTTAAGCATGGAAGCCCTTGGAGAGCTGTAGCATCAAGCGTTAACATAGAATTCCGTCGCATCACAAAGTTTTCTTCAATAATTGGAGGCACCAGCCTTTACATCACAGATTCGTGGATAATTAGGTGCTCAGCATACAAAATAGACATTGCCCATCAACCTGATGTCCACTTGTCAATCATTCATGCAGAAGACCATGCCATTTCTCATGAGAGTAGCGTTGCTGTGCAGTTCTTGAATATCAAAGTTTCTAGCATCACGCCAGGGGTTAAGCCCTTTGTTATTAGACTGAACTCCACAGATTATGGCGACCTGAGGGAAAAGCTGCAAGCTCCAATCAGAAATGCAAGGAATGTTGTAATACACCAGTCACTTAGTGACAAGTTTATTGAGGCTTTTAAGGAGCAAGTTGCACAGAATGATGCCTATCACTTACAGGATGGAGAAGAGGTGTGTACTGTTTGTAGGAAGGTTCTAAAAGAGGCAAAGCTCAAAACAAAAATCATTAATCACAATCATTGTTTATTTTCTCTTAGGATAATCAAAATGAATTACTATTGCCTTGAGTTTCATTTGTGAGAGTGGTAAACCTCCTCAGATATCATATTAAATAAAAAAAATTCCGTTCCTGGCTCAGACAGCCAGGCATGTTTTAACATAAGCTAGGGTGTAGTAAAGAAAAAGCTAAGCATTCTTATTTACTAGTCCAGCTGGCTTTTTACTCAACTACACCTTTGTAATTACCCCACAAGTTTACTTTCCTTGCATTTTGAACTGGTGGTAAGCTCTCTTTCAGTCCATGAAATTCACCAGCAAACTGCCTCTTAGCTTCATCCCCAATTGAGCTGTTTGCCTTGGAATTCTACCAGCTGTAAAGAGTGAAAAGAGTTTCACTTGTAGTCATTGTCCCTTTCCTATCTATTTTGTAAAGGCTAGTCTGTTTTCCTTGCATTTTTTCTTTTCAAAGGTTTTGTGTATATTTTGTTGTATGTACACTGTAGCAAACTAATGTGGTATGGCCTGAACATCCCAGAATTTAATTCAAATTAATTATACATTATACGTCCTTAATAATCTATTTTTGTCTTTTAGGAGCCTGAACCATGTATTGGCTGCATGCAAGCACCTGCAAATATCAAACTACAGAAACTGTGTGCTTCAGCTGGAGAGGGCCAATGTGTGCCCTGTTATTGCCGTCCAATGTGGTGTATAGACTGTATGGGCAAATGGTTTGCCAGTCGACAAGATCAGCACCAGCCTGAGGGGTGGTTAGCAAGTACCTCGCCTTGTCCAACTTGTAGAGCAAAGTTTTGTATGCTTGATGTATGTTTGGTTGGTAGATGATAGTGGAAACACACAGCAGGTGTAGATGAAAAGTTTTCGTGGCCACATTGTATAAAGCATCGTCCTTGAGAGAGAATTTTAATGATCTTCTGTCTTGTTAGCATTTTTATTTGACCATTGTCACAGTCTTTTTCTTTTATTCCTCTTAAAATCACTAAGTTATTTTTTTAGTATAATGATTCGACTCAGAGGGTTTAGAATCAAAGGTGCGAGCTAGAGGGAGTTACAATGTTGCTCTGATTCTCTTCTTATCACCATCAAATGGTGATATGCAAGTGCTGTACCATCTGCTGGTGTTATGAGAAACAACTCTCTCAATCCTCAATAAATGTTGGCATCTGCACATATGGTAAATAATACTGAGTGCTTGATCTCATAGTGCCGTGACAAATTTCAGATGGATTGCTGTTACCACAATACTCTTTGTTGTACAACCAAAATTTTGCATACGGTGTAAGCATTGTTTTCAATTTCTTTTGGGCCAATATTAAAATAATATTGTAGGTTCCAAGAAATTTTGGAGACTAGAGAGAAAACAAAGACTATAATGGTACTATTTTGAAAAAGGCCTATAAAAATTGTATCAAATATTACTATAGAGATAAATAAATTATTGTGAATATTTGGTTATTGTTAGTGTACCGTCAATGTATCGGGTTAATTCAGACATCTGTAAGGTGTGACTTATTTTTACCACATCTGCATTATTATTGAAATTACTTTTCATGAACCTGTTGTGCAAAATGTCTCATACACAGGAAAAAATAACAGATTCCCATTTTTGGATACTTTAGGGTATTTAAAGAATACCCACAAAAATCCCAAATTTGGAAGAGTGAGACAAGTCCCAATCAGGGAACTTGGTTGGGAATTCCCTGGTTGGGACTTGTCTCACTTTGCCAAATATGGGATTTATATGGGTATTCTTTAAATACCCTAAAATGTCCAAAAATGGGAATCTGTTATTTTTTCCTGTGATATGGTGAAAAGAAGCTCAAAATAAAGCATTGTCACAATAGTATGTTGGTTTTTGTTATCAATGCCTGCTACTGCTAGTCCTTTTGTCCTGATTGTCCTGACAGAATTCATGGTTTTTAAATAGACCATAATAATTCTCCTACCCTGCAAGTAGAGGTTTCTCTCTTGCATGGCTTTTAATGTTTACAAAGTCATTTGCATCGCTTGTCTGCCACATTGTTGGTTCGTTTCCAAGCGACAAAAATGACTTCTTAAACGTTAAAATCCATGAAAGAGAGAAACCTCCGCTTGCCGGGTATAAATCACCTGGTAATGTCACAGGTTAATATAATAAAGGACTACAAATGAATTAAACTTTTGGTTATTGCACTTCACTTTGTAAGCAAAACAAAACAGAAGTAATTGGATGCATACTAGTGGTGCCACACCATAAAGGTGTAAAAGGTGCAAAAGCAGAATTCAGATTCACAGGACATACCGCAAAATTCCGAAAATAAACCCCGGGGCTTATCTTTTTCAAAGGCCCTTTTTGAGGGGCTTATTTTTGGAGGGGCTTATATTCAGAGGGGCTTATCTACGGAGGGAAATTTACATTTCAAAATCGATTGGGCTAGCCTTATACCGTTTTTGCTTTGTTTTACTTTGTACTTGAGGGCAATGGGGGCTTACATTTGGAGGGGCGATTTAACAGAGGGTTTTTTTGCATTACCGGATTGGGGAGCTTATATTTGGAGGGGCATATACATGGAGGGGCTTATTTTCGGAATTTTACGGTATATTTTAGGTGTCAAGAAGGCATAAAAGCACAATGATGTAAGGCAAATGGAATCAATTACGATTTCTTCATGACTGAGCACCCACCCCTCCCCTAAGTCAACATTAACACTTCTCACTTAAAAAATTGTGACTTAGGAGAGGGGTAGGTGGTCAAATGATATAAAAGTGGGTTAAATACAGATGAATGTTTTTACAATTCAGACTAGGGACATACCCCTTCCTGTGAGTGCCTGATCATTCGGTTGAGATAGTTAAGAAATTTTTTTTTCTCGCTTCGAAAAGAGTGATATCTAACTCTTGATCATACAAAATAGTTTGATGACTAAAACTCTGAGAGAGAAGCTCAAAGAAACGTTTGTCTCTATCGTATCGTATTTTGCATGACAAAAGAACTACCGAAGTTTCATCGCATAAGTCTTGCAATGTTTTCAGCAAATCACTGAAAGTATCCTCGATGTAAACGATGTCTGCTCCAAGAACAAAATCAAAAGGTGACGAAAAAGATGAAACGTTTTGTCCCCATTCAAGCTCCTTTATGGCAACTCTATTCTGATTTTTCCCTAGATTTCCCTCTACATTCATCCTTGTGGTATTCAGAGCCATTTTGCGGTCCGTTATGGTAACATTGCCACCGAGTAAGCTAGCCACTATCCCTGCAAAACCTGTCCCAGCTCCTAATTCGATCACTTTCTTTCCCTGCAGTCGCGCCGCTGTTTTCTCGAGATATCGACCAAGGACGATTGCCGCATCCCAAATAACTGCGGCAACACCAACATCGTTCCAGTTTTGGAAGACAGTAAGAGTCCTTCCTGCAAATTCGAAGGTTCTTTCCTTAGCGTAGAATGGGCTCAAAATGGCCGTCGATGGGTCGTAAGGAACGAGGGCCATTTCTGAGAAATTTCTCGAGTATGAAGGAATAAAACAAACGAAAATCAAAGCAGTTATCACTCTGAAACAACGACTGTGGCAAAACTGTACAAAACACCTCTGAAATTCAGGCATAATATGCAAGCACGCGAATTCCGGAGACAAAGGAAAGAACACTTTTTGCCAGGCGTTCCATCTAGGTCCCAGTCTTCAGATTTCCAGTCTACTCTCGTTCGATTTTATTCTCATTGATGATGTGACGGAACTCTCTTGCAAAATTACCACTTTGTTCTCCTTGCTTGGTCATAACCGGTTTTCCTGGAACAAGACGTTGTCGGAGTAAGATATTCCAAGGCAGACAAGATGTGTGGTCTCCATTTTTGAAGTTTAACCTGAAAAGATGGGGTCTAAGGTGGACGCAAAAGTAGTCCTTCTTGGAAAAGAATACAGTGGGAAAACAAGCTTAGTAGAAAGATATTTACACCATAGATTCAACGAAAATGTTCCCTACCAGAATGTAAGTTGTGAAATCTTTAGGATTGTTCCACGAGTAACATAGCCAGGCTTAAACGTTCCTGCTAGCAGGTGAAGTTGCTTAAGCTTGGAAGCTTAGACTGTGCTATTTACATAAGTCTTAAGCTTGAGTTGAACTTAACATTACACGGAAATTTTACTCAGGCTAAAAGGTTTGGCAATTCATCGTTTCTGTTTATTGTTTCCGTTGGTCAAGTACCTTTCACTCTCTAAATTTAAGCAGCGATAGCTACAACAGTTGAAACAATAATAAGATATGCCAAAAATGTATAGCAGCCGAACCCTCCTTCCCATGCCCCCACCCCCTGCACCCATTCCAGCTGTTGAAAGATAGATAGATAAGAACTTTATTTTAGCACGATAAAAAGATCAGCATTGCTGGTGGGGTCGTGCATACTAACAATTACAAGAAAAATAAGAAGTACGATTAAAAACTAAAAACTGTTAAAAATGTTTGAAATAGGTCGTGAAAATGTACAATTAAAAATTAAAACTGTTAAAAGTATTCGTAACCGATATCTCTATTTTTGGTAGTAGCTAAGATTGGTTCGAAATGCATTTTATCGGTATCAAATTTTACGAGACAGCGTTTAAATTCTTTCAAGGTTTTGGCCCCTGTTTCCTTGTTCGTTAAAGCTAAGCCACTACAGCTGTGGCTTCAAACTTTTTCGATATAGGTAAAGACTAGAGTATTTTTTTGGCATAAGACTCTTCATTATATATTGTACAGTCAAAACCTTGATTAAATGGCCTCCTACGGAGCAGCCATCCTCTTACCAGAGGTCTGGCAGATAAAATTGCCTGTTAATCAGAGTAAACAGAAACTATTTTTAAAAGCAGCCAATTAATAAGACGGCCTTATAAAATAGGTTAACACAGCCGGAGAAAACTGCAGACATTGTGTGACTCCACTCCTTGTTTCCCTGAGAAATGATGTTGGTGGAACGATTGCAGAAATACTTTGCTGATGACGCATCACTACATAGATCTGATTGGTTGGGGCAAATTTCCCTTGGAAGCCATTTCGCAGGGAGTGCTTGGAAGCATAATTTATTTATTTATTTATTTTTCGTGGCCTGTCTGTAAAGTAGCTAATTACCTAAGCTAAGAACATTGACCACATTTTATGGTGCCTAACTGAAGACGCGTCACTACACAGATCTGATTGGTTGGGACAAATTTCCCTCAGAAGTCATTTCGCAGGGAAACCTGTGGTGGCATCGTGATATGTGGGCTGTTTTCTCAGGCTAATTTTGACACTGCTAAAATAATATTATAATTTTTCCTGATATTGCCTTTTTATTATGTTCCTGAATGCTGTACCAGTATCTTGATCTCAGACTAAAACATGGGGACACTTTTTTATTTTGTAATCTGACTGTCTCCTTCTCTATCATTCACCCTTACAAAGTTAGAAGTTGTGATACTAGCATCATCACCCAAAACAGCAAAGTACTAAGAATAACTCAGATTTTTTAAGTTGCTGGTTCCAGTGACTGATGGAACATGTTGTCAGGAATAAGCATTTTCACATGTTCGGCCATCTTGACCATGCATGAGGCTTTTTTTGCACCAAGAGATTACTTTCTAGCTTTGATTTAAGAGCTGCATAATTATTGATTTCCTCAGTGCCTTAATGTAAACTTTAAGGAAAGTAACATGTAAATCATGTATGAGAAGGAGGACAGTTTAGTGCCCAAGAACTAGCTAAAAAGGAATGATAAAGTGTTTTACTACCACTTGTCTTTGATCTCAACAGTAGAAACTCGTTTATATGGTCACCAATATGTCAAAAAAATTTGGCTGTATTTATTGGGGCAGGCTCAAATTTCATGACTTGAGGGCCATGATGAAAGATACACCGTACATCAGTTGTATGCGCATTTCTTGAGTTGAAACAACTGTTCTCATTAGTAAACAACTGGAATGTAGATATCTTGTACAGTAATTGGAAAAACTACTTAAAATTTTCCTTCAGTTCATAAAACACTTTTAAAATTTGGCCATAAAATCACCACAAGTCTTCTTTATGTGAACTGTGGTCTAAAAGCAGTACAAGAACAGGCTTAAAGAACTTGCTAAGGTGAATAAAATCAACATGTAACAGGCGTTTTAATTTTCTAAATTTTGAATAAGTGGCTGTATTAATTAACAGGGTGAAATCATAAGAGATTCTACTGTTTGGGATTTTAAAGTGTGGCCATTGGCTGCATTAACAGGTGACCGCATTAATGTTTTTTTTTATAAGGAAATGTATGGCCGTTTTGCCGGGCCAAAAAAAGTGGCCGTAATAACAAAGTTACCCGTATTCTTGAGGTGGCCGTAAGTCTTGGTTCCTCATTTCTTTCATTTCATTCATTCATTCATTTCTTTCATTCATTCATTTCTTTCAGACAATCGGAGCAGCCTTTGGTGCTAAAAAGGTCACAGTGGGTAACAAATGTGTAACTCTTGGGATCTGGGTAAATTTATTTATTTAATTTATTACTTGAAAGAGTGTGTAGACAAAGCTGTGATTGATTTCTGAGCAACTGCTTCCAAATGCCTGGAATAGAAGAAAAATTTAACATTATGTCAAGAGGGTCTTAATAATTCCACACTGTCTTCCCATTAAATGCAATGATATTAATTTATTATCAATCAAAATGGTCTCATGACCAAATTTAGAGGCTGATGCGGGACAAGAATAGTAAAGGAAATTGATGTTTTTGCAGACAAATTGTTTCTTCTACACGAAGAGCATATCAGCGGACAACATTCAACCCTAAAAATATTAAAGATCATCTTGCCAAAATTGGGCAACTTTCCTGAAATCACCTTTGAAAATGAGTAAAACTTCAAGGTGACATTTTGCATAGATTCTTTTGGCTGGTATATGGTCCACTTTTACAGTTTTCATTTAAACAACTTTACAAACAAGGTATTCTCTGTCACTGTTTGATTGACTACAGCATAACATTAATCAGTAACAGATCCAGGGGAGGCCCCCCCTTATTTTCAGACCAAACTGAGGCCCAAAGGATGGAAAAAATTTTTTTCATACCGGGTCCCCCCCTTATCTATGGGTGTGGGTGACCATGCTCCCTGCTTATCTCAAGGTCTGGATCCGGAGCTGAACAAAATATTATATTATAGCCTTATGGACCCCAGTCTTGAAATTGCACCTACTAGTGGCTTGCATGACCAAAGTTGCAGTAAGAATGTTCATCATCACATCTTTTTTGTCTTTTTTTAACATCAGGATACAGCTGGTTCTGAGAGGTATGAAGCCATGAGTCGGATCTATTATCGAGGAGCTAAGGCAGCTGTCTTGTGCTATGGTAAGAAGTACATGCCTGACTGTACAATGATTCAATTAATGTAGGCTGTTTTTCTACAACTGAAGATCCCCTTTCGTTAACCCATTTGCTGCTGGATCCACACTGGCTGTTTCATACCGCTCAGGGGCGAATGGGGGGTGAATGTTATTTGAGTAATGAGTAGAAAATCCTACCCCTTAAATTTCATTTATTGGTATAGTGAAGTAGTTACTCAGTATTTGATACTAATTTGAAAGGAATGATAATGATTAATTTTTTATTGCTGAATCCCACTGCCATTATTCTATACTATTTTGAAGATAGTTAAAGCTAGGTACCAGACGACCTGAGGAAAGAGCACTGAAATTGCATACCGATGACTCGTCACTACCCAGATCTTGGTAGTGCTTCTGATTGGTTGGAAATTTACTTCATCTAATCAGAAGCACTACTATGTTACATGTACATGTATGACCCAAAGTATTAAAAAAAATAATTAAAAATTGAACGAAAGCAAGAATAGTTTATATAGCAATCCAGTTCTCTTGATACTGCAATAATGGCCCTGAGAAAAATATAATTGCCCAGGAAATCTCTTTTAACCCTTTAAGCCCCAGTATCCACATACAAATTCTCCAAACTGATCTCCGTGCATTTCCTTTAAGAATTAGTTGAGAGAATTTAATAAAACATCAAGGCATTTTCTCTTTCATGATCATTTTTTATATTCTAACTACCTTATCTCTTGACAATGTATGGACATTGTCAAGTAAATGTTGTTATTTCAATTTTTTTTTTCATTTTTTCCACAGATCTCACAGACAGGTCCAGTTTTGAAAGAGCAAAATTCTGGGTGAATGAGCTCAAGACATATGAAGATGTATGTATTAGAAATAATAGAATGCCTCTCTCCTTCTGACTTATGATGAGGTTCAGGAGACTAAAGAAATAAATTCTAAATGAGCAGGGGCGGATCCAGGATTTCTTTTAGGAGGGGGTGCACTCGTCTCTTGCTCTACTTCAACACCAATAAACCACATAGTTTTTTTTTTTTGCAGAATACCAGTTGTATTAGAAAACCGCAGGTCATCTCAGGGGGCGGGGGGTGCGCACCTCCTGCACCCTCCCCCTAGATCTGCCCCTCATGAGAATCAAACTAGGTTGAAATCACTTTAAGATGAATTAAATTTTAAGCACGTCAGCTGATCTTTTTTGCTTTGACTGCATATTTATGACATAATGTTATCTTGAAAAAGAGTTAACACAGACTGTACTCATTTTTTACTTTTGACCTTAATCTTGCTTGATAGTGTATACTACACAGTAGAATGTTGTGTAAGTGATGACAAGTCTAAACAGTGAGAGATTTAGCTTGGATTTTAATACACATTTTTTTCTTTTGCAGAATTGTAAAATATATCTTTGTGGTACCAAACATGACATGGTTCAAAATGACAAAAAATTACGCCAAGTAGACTACCATACGACAACAGATTATGCAGATGGTATGTGGTTTTCTCAATGGAAAAGATCAATAATAATTTATAGTTAAAATCATAGACTCCAGCCATTACTCAATATGACACAGTGCATCCAAAAGCATTATTTTGAATTCCCTGCTCTTGATTGGCAAAATAAATATTCAGAAGCTGTAATTCAAATTGCTACTGAGCATAGCTTGGCAAGTGTTAGGTTGTGCTTTTCTGGGCTGTTCTCCATAGTACTGCCTGTACTGATTTGCCCAGTAAATAATTATACATTGTGTACACTGTGTGAATCATTTACATCTGTATCTTGCTTGGCAAAAATGCTCTTACTGTAGATAAATATTAAAACAATAGTTAATTTATTCCTCAGATTATGTATTTTAGATGACTGGACAACCTTGTTATATATTAAGTGCAGGACACTAAAGGTTAGAAGAATGGCAGTGAGATTAACTTTTGTTTTGTTTTGTTTTGTTTTTTTCAGAGATAAATGCAAAAGTATTTGAGACCTCAAGTAAAACTGGGCACAATGTTGGTGAGTTGGCTTTGTGTTTTATGAATTGCTACTGGAAAAAGGCACATTTAAAGTTCATTACCAACTTAAGAGGGGGAAACTAGACTAGACATTGTGTATGAGGGGGTAAGAACTCAATTATAGTCAGGGGGTGCTACTAAGACTGTCAAACTATGGTCCTCTTCAAAGGATACATTTTGTGTATCCTGAAGAAGGCAGCATTGCTGAAATGTCGCAATAAGACCTTGTAACAGTGTTGATTTTATAATTTTCACAGAAAAAATGTTTCCATACCCCCTCCTCAATATTGTGATGTCTGAGAATGCAACTGGTTTTTTTTGTTGTTCCTGACAAGTATCTATGGTTGAAAATAACTTTTTGTTAGAATTTTGTTTGTCCCAACTTTTTTTCCTAGTGCTGCAAAGATGTACAAGTGAAAATAGTAATGATATCATAGGAATGTAGGAATTTAGCTGTTATGAACCAAACTTTGATGTCTCAGACAGTTATCCGTATGTTTCTGCATATTATTGTGGTTAAAGTTTGAACATTTATATTGATGAACTTCAATTGAAATGTAATCCCATTGTTGTGTTTGTATGTCAATATTTCTTTAGATGAATTGTTTTTTGAACTGGCCCAAGATTATTCAAGAGAAGAAGAACCACCTGATCCAGGTGAGTGAGTCTGGGATGGATTTATTGTGGTGTCCAATTTTTTGTTATTTAGAATTGTGTGGTGCCAGGAAATATATCCATGGGCAGGACTATGTAGACCCCCCCCCCAGGAATTACATTTCCTATGGGTGGGGGTCTATAGGCAAAGCCCTATAAAGTGGGGGTATGGTCATGTTTTATGTGACCGCAAATTGTGACATACGTGTTCTGTTCTTATAAAAGGTCTTTATGAGAAAATCCAGACAAGAACCATTGCACAGAAAATTCTTAGTAGTTTCCACAAAGAACACAGAAGTCATCCATCTGCAAAATACAGGAGCCACACAGTCATTCCAAAATTTACCTTTAAAAATAAGTTTAATTAAGTCTTGAAAATTACATTATACTGTAATATTATTCAATTTAGCAGCTAACTAGTATCTCTTACTTTCATAAACCAGTTGCTCTAGATTAATTTATTTCATTAAACCATTTTACATTTTTTCTCTGTTCTAAAGGAGAGACTGAAAGAGACGCATTGGAATTAACCGAATTTCCACAGCGACATGGAAGAGCAGCCTGTTGTGGCATTAAATTATGATGTTGGGCAATCTCAGCAGTTGTATAGATGAGCAGGGACTTCCCAAGAAATAGAAAACTATTATTTTTTAATCTATCATATTATGAAGAAATTTAAGATGAAATATAGAGCTGGTTAGCGACATGAATAGTTCAGTTCCCTGGTAAATATGATTAATATAGAGGGGTAGCTATATGTATAATGTGTCTGTCTTGTGCTCAGCTGAACTGAAATGAACAATTATTACATGTATTTATGTCTTCATTGCCAAAAATATTCCAAGACAACAGTGGAACTAATTCCTCATTTTTATATCCTTGTAAGTTCTCCTTATCAATTTGTATATTCTGTATTATGTTGATCAAAATGTCAGGCTATGATAGGTGTAGGAGGGCTGTATTTTTTTCTCCTCTTGGTTTTTTTAGATTGTTGACACGACTCTCTTCATATTATTACTGGAATATTGTAATGTTATATGGGTGTCAGTAAAACGCAGAGCCGGGACCGGGGCCGGGACCAGGACCGGGGGTTAACTTTTTTTTTTTTAAAGAATGCTATTTTAGGGTAAGGGTTAGGGTTAGTGTCAACCCTAACCCTGCCCCGACCCCGGCCCCGGCCCCGGCCCCGACCCCGACCCCGACCCCGACCCAACCCCTTATTTTACACCATAACTGGCCATGGACGCAGACAAGACGTTTTTAGAGCTTGATTAGTTATGAACCTATTCTTACTACTCCCTGAGTCAATAATGCTGAAATGTAGTAATTGTTATGAGTCTTATATTTTGAGTCTGAATTAAATCCACATGAAACTCCTCCTGTGATTGAATGAAATCTAATTGCATGTCCTTTTTGATGAGCTAGTTAGTAAGTTCAAAGGGTATGTTTTTGGGTTTCAATGTTTTACAGCATGGGGCATATATTGAGTGAAAGACTTGACCTTGGCCTAATATCGACAATGTTTCTTGATTTGTTATCTGTAGATTTAGCAAAGATAACGGTAAGGTCAAATGAGAAGGCGAGAGCGCGCCGAGAAGCCTGCGAACATAGACGTATTTCCGGTAGAAGTGTCGACCGGAAATACGTCTGTGTTCGCACGCTACGCGCGGAAAGGACTGTACTCGACTTCCGAAAGTCCGCAGGATGTAAGACCCCTTGACGTAAGACCCGAGAAGGTAAAACCCATGGATAAAGGACCCCTGAAGGTAAGGCCCATGGACGTCAGACCACTGGACGTAAGACCCCTGAACGAGAGACTTCTGGATATGTGAGACAACTGGACGAAAGACCCCTGAAAGCATGGCCTCTGGACGTAAGACCCCTGGATATGAAAACTCCAATTCATAGGAGCACTGAACGTGAGACCCCTGGATGAAAGAACCCCTGGTCGTAAAGACCACTGGACGTAAGATCCCTGACCGTAGGGCTACTGGACGTAAGACCCCTGAACGTAAGACCCCTGGTCATACGATTCCTAGATGAGATACTCCAGGTTGTAAAACCCTTGGATGTAAGAACCTCAAGTAGTAAGTCAAGACCACTTGACGTAAAACCCCTGAGCATATAAAGACACCGGGATGTAAGACCACTAAACTTAACACTGCTAGACGTAAGACCTTTGGATTTAGGACCCTTGAATGACAGAACCCCAATGTATAATGGCACTCATGAACGTAAGGCCTCTGGATGTAAGAACGCATAATCGTAAGCCCCATGATCGTAAGATCCCTAAAAGTAAGACCTCTGCATGTAAGACCCTGAACGTAAGACCCCAGAATGTAAGACACGTGGATGTAATACCTCTGGATGTAAGAAGTGTGTACGAAGACCCCTGGAATATCAGATCCCTTTTATGTTCGACCGCTGGACGTAATACCCCGAGATGTAAGACCCCTGGACGTACGACCAGGGTTAAATTTTAATCCGAGTTTCTTTTTCTTTTGTTGAAAAAAAGTATTTTATCGGATAATTTTCCCTGTTGTTTTTAGGGCATCAAGTATTAAACTTGTAGAAAAAAAGAATTAAACTGAATTAGCTTTTAAAGCTTTCATTTCTGAATTCAAATTTCACACTAACCCTTTGTTATCTTAACTCAGCTTTGAACAACCCGGCCCTGGACGGAAGACCCCTGGTCGTAACACCACTGGACGAAAGACCCCTGGTAACATAAGACTCCTGGACTAACACACCCGGACGTAAGACCCCCACGTTTAAGACCCTTGGACGTAACACTCTTGCCTAGTCCCTATACGGCGTCTTTCCAGGCCCTCTCGGTCAATGCATTTCGGTGACGTATCCGAGACGAACGGCCGGGAGACGCCTAGACAATCTCGGAGTGCGCTTGCGTGAGCATTTTTGCATTTTTGAAAAGTTCACACGTTCAACTGAAATAATCTTTAAAACTGTTAAATAACTTTGCGCGTGAATATCCTTCGCTTAAAGATCGGCACTATTGACACTATTACAAAAATAACTAACCTGGTTTCTGTTATTAAAGAACAAAAATATTACTTTGAATCGGAAAGAGTACTACTGTATAACGTGCAAGTAATTTCTCTTTTAGTTCATTCTCAAATGAACCGTTAAAATGATATTTCTTTATTGATAAAAAGACTTGAAACAGTAGTTTGTTGACATTCTACCAAATTTAGAGACCAAATTCAACAGCCTGTCCGATTAGGTTTGATAAGCTTCCAAATCCAAAAATTAAATTACATAAAATATTTCGAAGTGAAATGATAACGAGAAATTTATAGGAGCAAGCGAAAACCGTAGAAACGAAAGATAGCTTTTAATGTCCGAGAATGAATATAAACTTATTTCTTTAGCTTACCATCCGATCCTTGATCAAATAATTTTTTTGCGATGCTGCTTTGCTTAGCCTACAAATAGTTTTTGAGATGAAATAAGGTTCAAATTAGGTTAATGAAATAAATGAAAAAGAAAGGCCAAAGGACTTTCAACAATGAAAACGTGCATAAAATAAAAATGCTCGGTTTACCTCTTTATCCTCTGTACTCTCCATGGCTGCTGGACATCTTTCATCAGCGCGGAAAAGTTGTTGACAGCTCGCCCGCTTCCAAAAGCTCCGCCCCAAGTGAGACAAAATGTCTCACTTCTCCGAGTTTGTCTCAAAAACTTTCTCGGACCACGTGACCCAAAACGCATCGGCCGCGCATAATAATGAGGCCTAGGGACCAGGCATGATAAAACCACCCACGGGGAAACAAGGTTATAGAAATACCAATCGATCCTACGCAGAATATAAAACTACAAATATACCTGATTACAATTGGCCGCGGTGATATAGACGTTTTCGACTTTCGCCAAAAACCGAGCTACTACAATTCTGCGTTTGTGTAGTCTAGTAATATTTTTCCTATAAAAGTCACGCAAATATTCGATGATGACCTACTGCGTACATTAAACTGGACAATATGCAGCAATTTTTGAAGTCACTAAAGTATGCTAATAACTACATCAGAATTGAATTTTTCATAACCTCAGCTAAAATACTCCTCCATAGCTCATGCAATTTAATCACAGTTTAACAAATTTTAAAAATACTTAAATCTACAAGAAAATACAATGTTTTATAAACAAAGATACCAACTTCTGGAGATTTTGAACCTGGATGTTATATCAGGTTTTAGGACCCTTGTCCACTGATTATCAAACTACCTTACTGTTACGAAGCCTCACGCCCGATACATACAAATCGACCCACCAGCCAGTCACCAAATAATGACGTAGGGATGGTCCAGAGCATGCAGTAAAAACCCGCGAGAGAGAACCTGGTCTTTAAGAACCTGTCAGGCTAATTTTTGCCGATTAGGCTGGTGCCCTTAATACCAGAACCTGTTTAGCCTATAAACTTTGAAACAGGTTCTTCGCTAAAATCCGTACATTTGGGCAAAAGAACTTCAAAATTCATGCGGTCAGTGTGGCCTAAGTCGTTCTTCTTAAAGTCATTTTTACATAAATATCAATTGGTACCATATCCAGATTCCATATAAGAAATACTATGAATACCACGAAATACTCGTAGCTACCATGTATGTTTTTCTTCAGAAAATAAGAACCTATTTATTATAGAGAACCCAAATTGCCTTAATTTGTGCTAATTACTGTTTAATATGTGAGAACCTGTTTTGGCTCACTTGGGAAAATGGAGGTCCTTACTCACGGGGTTTTTACTGTACGTAATCTTGCATAAGTTAACCTGTTATTAGGCGGTCTTTCTTCCATTTTTGTTTGGAAGACGAGTGCTTTTTCCCCCCTTTCCCCGAAAAAATAACGCCTGATCGCAGGTTTCGCATAAGGCAACGACAATCAACAGTCTCTTCCATGACATGGCGAAAAAACGATTTTTGTCAGAGAGGAAAGACGTCCAAAAATGCCCGCGCCAGAAACCGGTTTTATTGAGGAAATTTGGTGCTAAATTCCAGGTTCTAGCAGAAGTATACCGTGAAATTCCGAAAATAAGCCCCTCCAAATATAGGCCCCCCAAACTCATAACGCAAAAATACCCTCCGTTAAATTGCCCCTCCGAATATAAGCCACCCGGGGCTTGTACTTGGAAATTGCTCTCAAATTCAAAATAAGCAAAGCGAAAACTAGTCTGCTACACAGCCGTTTTTAGTGTCGTCACGCAACGCTCCCCCCCACAAGGAGGAGGAGAAGGAGGAGCGTTGCGTGACGACTCTAAAAACGGCTGTGTAGCAGACTAAGCGAAAACTGTACAGTAACACATAAATTTTTGCATTTGCCACTGAAGAACTACGTGTGCAATCAGAAAGTGTCACAGTTAATTGATGTTTACGTGGCTCACTCTTCATTCTTGTTCCATGTAAACAAAGTATTTGCATGTCTGCGTTTTAGAAAGATATACGTCCTTTCTGCAAATTACTGACATAAATTTCATTCCAATTATAAGTTAGCCCAATGAATTTTCAGACGCAAATTTCCTGCCAAGTATAAGCCTAACCGATTTTGAAACGCAAATTTCCCTCCGTATATAAGCCCCTCCAAAACTAAGCCCCTCAAAAAGGGCCTTTGAAAAATATAAGCCCCGGGGCTTATTTTCGGAATTTTACGGTACATAGAAGAAGTCAAAAGAATCCGAGAGATTTGGCGGACCCGTATGTTGACATCAGTGGAAACAGAAGATCTGGAGATTTGCACTGTATAGTATCGAGAGGTTTCTAGAATAGTTTTGAAGGGTTAAAAAAACACGGTAGACGCACACACCATTTTCTAATCAATGAAACTGATTTCACTATAGAAATAATTCTAGAATAAAACTGAGTTTTAAAACTCTTTGATAACATTTAAGATGCTTGAAATATAGAAGCAGTGAATTCTGGGCCAACATCTATAACAAAAAAAAAAATCAACAATTAAAGAGGGACCAATTATTCGTCTGGGCTCCTTGTTTGTTTGTACCGAGATCTGCAATCTTGATGTACTAGCAATTCATTGAAACGTATTTCTGGGTTGTAAAATCTTGCCTTGTCGAGGTTATCGATAACATCCTTATGAGTCGATTTCTTCATCCCAAGAAGTTGAGAATGGATGTATCCTAGCTGGCGATATTGGTTTGCCAAATGCTTGGTGTTCTCCTCGCTTGTCAGCTGTACGGCATCGTTCACACACACTTCAGCTTCCGTGAGGGAAGACGATAGTTCCTTTCGCTCTCTGGGGCTCTTTTTTGCCGTGTTTTTCATGAAGAGATTAAATTTGCAACAGGCAAACTGGAAAGACAAGTAAGCGTCAGTTTTGATTACCTTGCCCATTGCGTCGAAGAGCTGGTGCGCTTTCCGATAATTATCCAGCGCACGTTCTTTCCCCTCAGGAGAATTCTCGCACTTCTCTTGGAAAAAGGCGACAGCAATTTGCTTGGCGATCTGCAGGTCATCTGCATCTGCATCTTCTTTGACAAGCTCTCTTATGATTTCAGCGCCAGCCTCGATATTAAGCGCCGCCAGCGATGAAGATTTAGACCATTCCTGAAGTGCTAATGATAAAGTAAGGCGCCGCTCAAGACGTTCAGAGAAGTGCTCTTTATAGGGCTGGACATTTGGGTGATTCTTGTCGTGGTCATGCAGCTCCATTAACTTGAACAAAAGACTGTTGTGCCTTATCTGCGGATTTCCTTTTAAAAATCCCAAAAGCATCTCTACCGCCTTTTGTTTCGCACCTCTGGCACAAAGATTGTTCACTGTCTTAAGAATTTCGCGCACCATAAATTTCGGGTGCCCGGGAAGACGAACCTGAAAATATGTTTCATCAAACTTGAAATCCGGTTTGATATTCCCGTTGTCTTTCATTGAACGGAAAATCGTTCGTATTCCTGTCCCTTTCTCTTCAGCCAATTTTCTTTTGACCAGAAATTCTCCCACTCTTCTGTTTCTAGTCTTTACAGGAGGCATATCGCTGTCTTCTTTAAAGTGCTCATGTTTGAGACTTGGGTGTGGGCCAGGATAGCTTATGATGTCGATGTGGGTGGGGTAGATATTTACTTTCACGGGATCTTGATGTTCTGGTTGATAGCCTCGGTGATAAAAAGCATTCACCACCGCCTCTCTGAGAGCTTTTCTAGGATACAAAACATGGGCAAGGGACTCTTCCTCTTTGTCTTTTGTTTCCCTCAAAATGTAATCCAGTGTGCTGTTCACTTGCTGGTCTATTGGTGTCACATACGTCTCGTCGTACAAAAAAACTTTATTCCGATCATATACGTTTATGATTGTCTTCGCCCCTTGGAAGTATTTGTTTGGATCATTACTGAAGAAGAGCAATGCGACATTCCGAGGGACTAAACATTTGACCAGTCTTCCTTCCTGTTGTTTGTCTCCGAAACTTCTCACCAGGCGCATGTTTTCATAAAGTTGCCGAGGATCATGGAGGTCTTGATCACGAATGTTACTTCCGATATCGCGCAAAAACTCTTTAACAAGACTTGAGCTGATGTCCTTTTCGGTGAGCTGGTTTCCTCTTTCTGCGAAAATATGTAAGGACAAGTTTACTACCCGCTGTAGAAATTAGCTGATAACAATGTTAAGAAATCATCTCAAAGTAGTCCTGGGATCATAGTCATTCTAGACAAATTCGAACAAATTTTCAACGGGTCTAGCTACACTCTTTCGATCGAACTCAATGAAACTCTGAATCCATGGATTGGGTTCAAAAGTTTGAACTTTGATCAAACTTAATCGAACTCCCTTAAAAAAAATCATTTAAACAGTAAAATCGAACTTTCGCGGAAAACTCGATCTAAAAATAATATGTTCTGTGACATACCCCGTTGCTTGGGCACACTCGAGTTGTTCGCTCTGGGTTATGGGCTCCTGATTCGTTTGATTTACAGTATAATAGAACCTCTATCACGGTCTTTTTTGTTTATAATGTCAATAACGTGTCCTTATTCCCTTTGGAACTTAGGAAATTAAATCGAACACAATCTAGTGGATTGAGTTTGGTTGTGTTCGATGGATTCATTTAATTTCGAATGGTTTGATAATATTATATTATTAGACCTAACTCACTCAATCCATGAATTCATTGAATTTGATTGAGTGTTCGATGATCTTTGATTACCGAACCAGTTTGATTGACCACGTCTGGAGTAGTTCAACAATCAACATGTACAGTCAACAATGTACAGAAACATCCTCGTGAACTCTAACGTGGTAGCCGCTGGGCTGCCTTGCTGGTTTGAGCCACCAGTAAACGGAAAAACGAAAAAAAAGAAAAAAAAAGTGCGCCTTTCGTGTACCTTCGATTGACAAATGCTACCCCTTTCACATGCCTTGTTTAGAACTTTGCATCCCCTTTAACTGCTGTGAATGCGTTGTCTTTTAAATGGCAATCAGTCACAAAAAATAGAAGTTTTCTCGACTTTTTTAACCCGTAAAATTCATCCGTTAGCCCTTTTGGGCCCTTTCACCGACCCAGATGACAGATTTCCCTACTCTTCTATTCCCTTTTATCCACTTCAACTAGTGAAATCCCCATAGTTTCATATACCTGAAAAAGGTACCCCTTTCGGGTAATCTCGTACCCAGATCTCCCACGACACAGTGAGATCTGGGTACGAGATTACCTTTCTGGTGGAGCCTCCCTGTATAGGCCATCATAGAGAGTCTCCTCCCCCCCCCCCCCCACCCGGGCAGAGCGGTTGCTCCTTCAAAGTCGGCCATTGAAGCAAAGATGTTTTGGAAGGTCATCACTCTCCCTTCTATTTTAATTTTTTCTGTAAAAGATGTTTGCAAGTGATTAACTTAACAGTTTCCTTTTACCTATATTTGTATAGTGAAACGGTCGCGTGAGAAGTATTTCTTTTTCAGACGGTGGGTTACGTGATCGTGACATAATATTCAGAGATGAAATGGATCTTGTATTTTGTTTGGCTGCGTGGTTAAGTTCCCGGCACGCGAAGCTAACAGTTGGCACAGAAAGGCGAGTTCGAATCTTGGGAATTGAGTGCATGTGTGTCTTTTTTTCTTTTTTTCCCCTCCTACCGTTTTAGCATTTTTTCACGATCAAACGCACACACTCACACAAACAAGGAAGGGGCGAAGAGACGCAGAAAGGCCGAACGGGAGACAGACAGCAGCTCGCTTCACTCGATTTCTGGATTACAGGTTAATGTTTGACTCGTGGCGTTCAGTTAGTTTCAAATATGAACTGATTCGTCCACCGTATTAATTAATAATCCCTAGAATTGTAGCTAGCCCGAATTCACGTTCAGTGAGCGTTCTTTTCCCTCTAGCGTTTTGACATTTGACTATATTATAATGGTGGGCAGAACGAGAGAAAGTATTGACGAAAACACCAAAAATAAATTAAGTATTAATTAACTATTTCAGACACGAATGCATTAAAGCTTACCGCTACTTTCTGCTCTTCCTTGTTGGTTTAAGCCAGCAGAAATAAATGGACTGGCAAAGCAGTTGCTAATTCAAATTGGCGCCAAAAAAAGGGGAGACAAAGACGCTTATGCTTTTCAGTTTAATTTATTTCTTTGCGCCATTTTTCATATTTTACATTCCGCATAATTATGTCATTCCGAACGCCATGCCTCATGCTATTTCGCAAACTCATTCCGCCTTTTACCCTCACCGATTTTATCTAGTGTACTTGAAGTTCTACATGACTCAATCTATGGGAAATGTTCCGTTTGGTTCAAGAAATTAAAACGTTCTTGGTCTCTTCTTGTTCATTCTTTCGAAACAATACTACAAAAGAAGTACGTAGAGAGTCTTCTGACCTATGCGGAAATCTTTTTGTGATCCGACACCAAAACTGTATTGCCTGACATTTTGCCAAGAGCTCCTTTTCAGGAAAAAGGTTAAAGTTACAGCTACATAGCATAAAACTGAACGACATTAGTCCACTTAGTGATGCCGATGAAAGAGGGGCAACTGCCGCATCGAATAGAGCTGTTGAAGTCATAATAAAATTCACAGCAGTACCGGCTTTCCTATGTACTTAGATGATAAATTAGCATAAATCTGAAGTTTACTACTTGCTAAGAAGATAGTAAGGAGGCCAGCTATATCTATCATGTCGTTACCGAACTATTAATTAAAAGGAATGGCTATTCTTTTCTCCTTTTTTTTTTTTTCAGAAAAAGATCAAACTTAGGAGTTAATGCAGTAGCCGTAGGATGCATGTAAAAACTAAGTCTGTTACATGTCGATGGAGCGAAGCCGACTGGCAACATGCTTTGAAATTTTATGAATAATTTGCAATTTCTCTTGCCCCACAGTCTGTCATATTTTAATGTAAAACACACTGGTCCCCATCACAATCTATAGAAGCTGCTTTGAGAATGGATTACAATTCGCACAGTTTAGGTATACGGATGGTAGATTTGGAGTTAGAAGGCCTTTGTCGATCGTAATCTCATGAAATCCTTACCTGAGTCTACAGCCATCCTGTCATCAAAAGGTATCTTATTCTGCATCCGCAGTAGTTCACTTCTCTCCTCTGGTGAGGCCTTTATGGTTTCTGTTCCTCTTCTTATGTAGTACTGAAATTCTCCTTTGGCGCTTTCCCTACACTGATGTGGGCCATTTTCACTTGCCGTCACCCAGATCACAAACACATGCTTATTTTCGTATATCTCAGGCGAGAGTACCGGATGATACTCTGGCCTGATGTTTCCTTTGCATAGTCCTACCAACTGCTTGTGAATCTTGTCCAGATTCCATTCGGGAATACCAATGACTTGCAATTGCCCGTCCTCTGAAGGCTCGTCTTCTACACCTATAATGATGTAGCCACCGTCGTCATTCATGTAGTCATTTCCAAAAGCGCAAATGGTGCGAAGAATTTGCCATGAAGTAGCTCCTGTATTCCAAGACCTTTTGAATTCAACTCTTTGCTTTTCAACTCTATGTACAGCCAAGAGATCTTTTATATTAATGATCAGTCTGCTGGCGTATGTGCTTAAAGCCATCTTCCAGGCTTCATCTAAACTTCGTTCTTATGGAATAATTAAAATAATCATTGCCGAATCGAGGTTCTAGGAGATTACGTCATGAATTTTTTAACTGAATGTTATTGTTAAGTCATAGTTAGGGATTTAGCCTATTAGGGATTGGAAGCCATATTTTTCTGTGTATACTTGCTTTCTGCAGCGCCGGCAGCACCGGCCGGGAATTTCGACTGTGGAACGGCTTTGATTCAGACACCGAACATTTCATGTGCCTAACCAATAGCCATTATGGCTCTTGGCCTAACCTAATACATAATGATAATAACGTATTTTGCAAGCAGTCTGAACGAAATGAACCTTTTCTCCTTTTGAATTTAGTTGGGCTGAAATTAAGATCGACGTCTGCATCAATTACGTCGGCGGAGCGCGAAGTAAAGGATTCGCGCAGCTCAGGAATGTTTCAAAGTTGCACCCGGAGGTCCCGAAGTTGCTTCGGAATTAGTTCGAGATATCTTCGAGTTCTTTGATTTATTCTTTCAGGGGAAAGAAATAATTATTACTCTTGGAGGAAAGAAAGAAGAGATAATTATTATTTCTGGCTTGTCCAGGGTTTGAACCGACTAACGTGTGATCCGTCAGATCAGATGAGACTCTAAAATGAGGGATTAGCCAATTGCGCCACTTCGACGAAGGTAATTTGAAATGTGAAAAATAGCCATAAGTTATGCACGAGGTACGGTTAAAGATTCGGTACGCAAGTTTGTTACTTTTCGGCTTGTTTTGGGTATTTGACGTAGTGATTGATACCGGAATGAGTTGGAGATATCGCGAGATCACTCCTAGTTCTTTCTGCTTTATACAACAAATATTTGAGGGTGAGCGCAAAGTTTTGCCGTAAACTTGCATTTTGTGAGGCCGGAAGTTGTTCGAGATATCTCGAGATCAGCTCGAGTTGTTTAGTTCGGTTTGTAGTTACTTATCTTTGCCCCGTTAAATCGCGGAGACGAGATTGTAACAGAAAGTAAAATAAAAAATCACATTGATTCGTACATTTCGATCATCTCGTCAAAAAAAGGTCAGACAAGATCATCAAGACAAACTCTCGAACAACAACGTACATTACTGCGCTTTTCATAAACACGCGAATTCTACAGTTCAAAAGCCATGACGTTTGCTTTTTTCGCAGCCGCCGATCATCTTAGCTGACCTCTTAGAAAACACAAGTTTGCTTCAACCGGTTCAAAAGGTCATGGTTTGTGATTTGTGATTGGTGGATTTCGATCCGTTTTGTGAGTTTCTTTGTTTCAAGGCTCATTGCTTGAAAACACGTAATTGTAAAGGCGGCTTTTAAGCTTCAGAGTTCGCGTGTTTTTGAAAAGCCTAAATCCTGTTTAAAAGCTTCTTTAGTACCGACCAAGCATAAGCGTATTCCCTTTTTAAAACTTTATCCACCTATTCCTATATGTATTTGTTCTCTTTCTTTTAATCTTACTCTGCTCAAGTCACAAAACTTTTGGGCAACATCTCATTGAACATCTCCTTACGCTCTCGACATCTCAGAACAAAATCGCTCTAAGTCTTTTTGTGACCAAACCCGACGTTAATATTCCAAATGTTTTTGATAGATTTCATCCCTGGACGTCAGACTTCCAAATTTCGTTGAGGTAAAAATACTGAAGATACAGATTAACAATTAAGATCGTAAAAGTGCGATTAAGTGCCGTGGTAGCAGAGCTTTCTTTCCCACATGCCTCTTACCTTGTAAAAGACGTTCGCATGGCAGACATTCGCCTCGTTTCGCTTGTTTACTTGCCTTTTATACGTTAGCAGGTATTGCGTGCCTATTGCACTTTTGCGTCAAAACAAGCCGTTTCGATTACTCTATTTGGGCCACGCCAGATACGATTCGACCCGAAGAAATCAACAGCGTTTTTCCAGAATAAACAAGTACACAAGATTATTCGACAGCAAGTTCGTAACCCCCTGAACACCTGTACTAAAACAGGCGGTCATCTTGCAAAAACCTGAAAAAGCCTTTCACCGAGGGAACCCCAACACAAGTGCCGAAACCAACACGGTGCCGGATTCATTTGGTAAATTAAAACCTGTAAAACCTGCTAAACCAGCTCATCCTGAGATTCCACTCCTTTTTTTCATAAACAAAAGGCTATGACGTCATCGGCGTTAATGTATTCAACCACATAGTAATGAAATTCCCCATTAAAATGTTAATTAGGTTCCTACTATACTACTGACCAGGATCGTGAAACCGTTTTCAAATCTTTGTTTAATCTGTGACTTAAAATTTTGTTATGGAAAGCAAGGAGACCAATTCTGGCATGGCTAAGGCTTTATTACACCCCTTAAGAAGACTGTACCATTAAGCAGCAACCAAATAAGAGCTGTAATGATTTTCATTGTGCTACAGATGTTGGTGATCAACACCAAAGTAAGACGGAGCCTTTTCGTAGTCTGAAAACCTGTAATATTTGGCACCTACAGGTCTCATATGATTCTCTTAATGTTGAAGAAGAAGAAGACCTTCACTACTGATCTCCTCTTGACCAATCCAACCATTGTGTTTCTCAATGACAGCTGATCGCAGGACTTCCAAATTATTGTTTCTAGTCTCTACCGATTTTAATCACATTCAAAACGTTTTAACAGCACTTCGTTGTTCTGAGTACATTTACGCGTCTTAACGCGAGTGTGAATTCACACAAAAACACTTGCCAGACAGTTTACATTCGTAGGGCTTTCCCCCACTACCAACTCCTTTACGTAGCCTTAGGTTTCCTGCTTGACTAAAACACTTGCCACACTGTTTACATTCAAAAGGTTGTTCACCAGTGTGAACTGTTTTATATATCCTCAAGCTTCCTGCAAGGTAAAACACTTGCCACACTGTTTACATTCAAACAGCTTTTCTCCAGTGTGAACGCTCTCATGTACCCTCGAGTTTCTTGCTTGGCTAAAACAGTTGCCACACTGTTTACATTCCAAAGGGTTTTCCCCTTCTGTAAACGTTTTCATGTACCCTTGGTTTTCCTGCATGGATAAAACACTTGCCACACTGTTTAAATTCAAAAGCTTTTTTCGCTACATGAACTTTTTCATGTACTGTAAGCTTCCTGATTGGCTAAAACACTTGCCAAACTGTTTACATTCAAAAGGTATTTCCCATGTGTATGAACTCTTTCATGTAGCCTTAGGTTTCGTGCTATGTTAAAACACCCACCACACTGTTTACATTCAAAAGGTTTGTCCCCAGTATGAGCTATTTTTCATATCCGTAGGTTTCCTGCTTGGCGACAACATTCGCCATACTGTTTACATTCATAAGGCTTTTCTCTCGTGCGCACTTTTATATGTGTCCTCAGGTGTCCAGCTTGGCTAAAACGCTTGCCACATTGTTTACATTACTTGGCTTTTCTCTAGTGTGAACTCTCATATGTATCTTAAAGGTATCTGCATGGTTAAAACACTTGCCATACTGTTTACACTCAAAAGGCCTTCCCCTAGTGTGCACTTTGTTAATGTTTCCTTAGGTTTCCTGCTTGGTTAAGACACTTACCACAATGTTTAGACTTCAAAAGGCTTTCCTCAGTGGGTGAACTTTATTACGTTTCCTTACGTATCCTGCTTGGCTAAAACACTTGCCACACTGTTTACATTCTAAAGGTTTTTCCCTTGCGTGAACTCTTTCATATACCCTTAGATTTCCTGCTTGACTAAAACACTTGCCACACTAATTACATTCAAAAGGTTTTTCTCCTGTGACCTCTTTCTTGTACCTTTAGGTTTTCTTCTTGGCTAAAAGACTTGCCACACTAGCTGTTTACATTCAAAAGGCTTCTCCCTAGTGTGAACTCTTTTATGTACCCTCAAAATTCCTCCTTTGATAAAACACTTGCCACATTGTTTACATTCAAAAGGCTTTTCCCCTGTGTGATTGCTTTCATGTACGCTTAGGTTTCCTGCTTGGCTAAAACGCTTTCCACACTGTTTGCATTCAAAGGGTTTTTCCCCTGTGTGAATTTTTTCATGTACCCTTAGGTTTCCTGCATACATAAAACACCTGCCACACAATTTCAATTCAAAAGGTGTTTCTCCTGTGTGAATTCTGTTATGTAACCTTAGGTTTCCTGCTTGGCTAAAGGGCTTGTCAGACTGTTTACAGTCATAAGGCTTTTCCCCAGCATGAACTCTTTCATGTCTCCTCATCAGGGATCGTACTTGGCTAAAACACTTGCCACACTGTTTACACTCAAATGAGATTAAGAGCTAGAGCTTATAGTATATCGTCTTGTGGTTAGAGTTTCTATCTTTTCTAGTTTCTAACTATTATTTCAATTTTTTGGGTACATGCTGTGAAGTCTCAAATGCGAGGTTTAAAGGACATCCCCAAAACCGGGAAATTACAGTCAAAGCTGTTTTAAGTTGACCTGCATTAAGCGATCACCCTCTATCAGTTTTGTACGTTCCAAAAATCTTTTCGCTTAATCACTATAAAACTGACCTGTAGCAGGCGGTTATCTCTATTTAGCTGTCATTATCACCGTTTTTGTGGTCCAAATGAGCTATTTTTTATTGTCTCAACTTCTACTAAATGGCTGCTATGTCATGATGTACCATGTAAGTGGAATAGACACACTGTGCATGGTGTCCAGTGGTTTTTCACTCCCTTTCTTTTGGCGCAAGAAGAGGTAGAAACACTTTTAGGCCAACTTGTTGTGTTATGAATATTTCACTTTGGCGCCATCTTTCTTTTCTTGATTAACTCTTAGGTTTGCCAAGCCTTTACTAAACCGTTAACCTATATTGAGCAGTCAGTTGGCCATTCACCATGGGTGACTACTTAACGCAGGTTTGACTATAAAATCCTTAGAGAGCTTCCTAAGAATAGGTGGCAGGTGGCCTGTCAGACACTAAGATCTATCAATCCGTACTGTCTGTACGGTTTTCAGTTATAAATCTATACCTCAAGTTAAGTAAGCAACATAGTTTGCCTATAAAATAGAGCCAGAAGTAATTTCTCAACCAATAAACAGGAGCTCTAGCTCTCTGAAACATCTCTTTTACTGTGTTCTTTTTCTCAGTCCCAGTAGACGTTTTTGTCCATACATGTAATTATAACAGAAATGCTAGAAGTTCTGTGTTATATGACTGTTAATATGGCCCAGTGGGCATTGCTTCACTTTGAGAAAATTAAGTTATGTTGCTATTTGCTATCTTTTTACATTAAGCTAAAGCGTGTTAATGTATCTTTTAGTTCTAATTCTGAACAAAGAACATTGAAATAAGAGACCGCAGTGGGACCTTTGATCTCCCAATTTGCCTCTTTTCGCGTCTCCCTAATAATTAACAGCTCCTTCCTTTCTGACATTGACACCATTTCACATGCATTTTTCCGCCAACAATCAGCTTGTCTGTTCACTGCTGGTTAGTTTGGGACATAAGTTCTGCTGGTATCTGTGCGGTATTGCAGTGATGGTGTTGTAATGAATCCCAGACTTTGAAATAAAGAGAGTTCCAATTTGGAATTGGAGAGCAGTTCTCAACTACAGTTCTTAAAGTAACAATAATGATAATAATGTTATACTATGGCTGAGTCAGTTCCTGTGCATGGTATAGGTTCACTAGTTCTTGAGCAGTGGAAATCGTGTGGGGGTTTTGATGTTACTGAAGGATAACTGATGGATCAGATGTGAACGATCAGAATAAGTGACTGGTTTACCAGTGAGCAGATGCAATCAATCAAGCAAGAGGTATTGGGTGAGGAGGCCAGGAAGAAGATGTGATTCTACACCTATCAGGCGATGAGGCAAGAAAATGTGTTGATAGAGTTGGCCGCAATTGTGTAAATGAACCAGAAGATACTATTGGAAATTAGAATTGTTATAGTAGAATAGTGGGTGAGGAGGAGCTTGATACAGAGATGGCTGCTATTCTGATGACGCTGAGACAGTTGTTTGAAGACAGTTTATGATGATAGCTTTGCAGTACAGAGACAGAGACCACAAGATAAATACTGCGCTCAAATTTGTTAGCAGAGACAATACCGCAGACGTGTTAAGGCAAATCAAGTGGTTTACTATTTTAATGGACAGAGGCAGTTCAAGCAGAACAGACTATTTACCACCAACCAGAGGCAGTTTTCCAGAACATTAAGGGAGAGAATGGCAAAACACTCCCCCCTGATCCTGAGGAAACAACAAAGTTTTGGTCAGATCTCTCAGGTGTCCCTGTCCAGCATGATGACAGTAAAGAGTGGATCAAAGAAGTTGCAAAAGAAAGTGCAGAGGCAAGCTGACATTACAATTCCCAAAAGGGATGTCAAGAAACAGGTGGAGACTAGATTCCGAATTGGAAATCTCCTGGGGCAGATGACATACAACCTTGCTGTTAAGGTTGAAATGCTTTTAAAACCTACATGCGCAAATTGCAAGGCAATTGAATGATTGTGTTTGTGTTGGCCATGTGTCGGACTGAATGGTTGATGGCAGAACACTTATCATGAAGGGTAAGAACAAGGCTACTTTGGTGGAAAATTATCGACCAATTGCATGTCTTAACTTTTCGTGGAAGCTTTTGACTGGAATCTTTGCTGAGAAGACATATCTTTACCTTTCAATGAGCAAGCTACTACTTTATGAACAGAAAGGGCGTGGCAAGGTTCAAGGGGCACCATGGACCACCTTGTCATTGATCAAGCTGCAGTGTTCAATCTAGAAACAAGAATCGCCGAAAGGCGATTTTTAACTGGGCTGCCAAGGGGCTATTTTTCCTGAGTGGAGGGGACGGCTATACACACTCAGGCTACCATAAAACCTTGTCGCCGACCATTGCGTGAGACAGAATTTCCTGTTAAACTGAAAAATAAACTCATTCAGAACATTGTACCCTTTTGAAAGACTTTCGTAACAATGAAAATAGGTACCATTTTTTAGCGGGGTTGTATAAGAACTTTTAAATTCCACCATTATGAATAAAAATAAACAACTTAGTCATTAATTCTAAGCAGGAAACCATCTGCATTATGTTTACGCACCCCTCCCCCAATCCCTCTGTCTCCCAAAATATGGCGTGACAGTATAACGTGACTAATTTGACGTAACCGGAAATTCCAAAAAATTATTGTCGTTCTTCGAGTATAAAATGCGACAGGGTCAGCTACTCGCCACTGGGCTAATTTACTCTAGACAGAAATATTTTATTGTATGAAACACAGACGTTTACTAAAACAAACAGCCAACTGCCCATTGATCCCGATCCAGGGGCCTAACTGACTGCACTGAGACTTTAAATAGACGATCCTAATTTGCGGTCTACAGTCTACATGAAAACGCACTATTTTGTTCCACAAGATATAAAATATTTAGTTTTAAGATTTTCTACTTGGTATTTTTCTCTAACTTAAAGGAATAACATCCTCTGCATTTTGTTACCTAAAAAAGTTTAAAGATTTCTCGCTCACATGTTGCTTTCATCAGCACGCACTTTAAACAATGTAAATAGATGAAAAAATCGATAACATTTTTTTACCTGATACCGATATGAGTTAAAAATTCGCTCGAGTTCACTGTTTGTCTCTCGACACCCATGACTAAGTTTTCTTCATGGCAGATAACTATGACGCTTTATAACTCCTCCGAAGTTTTTGTGCCAGCTAAACAATATGGAAACACTATTCACAGCCGTTGGATATAAAAAAGACTGAACGTAATGCACAGTGTGCCCTTGTTTACCTCTGATGACATCTGCAAGCGAACTCTCTCTTTTCAAGCGATTCATCTCAATGCACAATAATTGACCCTTATATTAATTAAAACCCTATGGTTCATTCATATTAATGCTGTTTTTGCCCCTCACATTTACTGTGTTTGTTTGTATTCAAAACACCTTTTATAGGAAAATAAAGGTCGTGTAAGTCAAGTGTATTATGTTTCGAGATAAATGGATTATACTCTTTTTTAAGTTCCCATTTTGCGGTGACTTCAGTTTACATCTCCATAAAATGATACAAGAAACATCACGAAACATCACGCGAGCGGAAAATTTACAAAGGCATGTTTTTTGAAACTCGCTCAATACATCTGATATATCGTGCTTGCTGAAAGGGCGAAAACACAGAATTGTGACAAGATCATGTACAAATTTAATGATAAAAGGTTCGCAAGATACAGATACAAACAAAAGTAAACCCCTGAAACCTCGACCTGGGCTTCACTTGTATGCTCTACTCAGTCACCAAACATTGTCAGTAATAGCTCCTATTTTCCTCAAGTTGGTCTTTGTAAAGCTCCCAGATGGGATGTCACGGTGAAGCTTTGAACTTGTGTGCGAAATTCTCAAAGTTCCTATTTTTGTCCGTGTCTTCTTTATCCTCAGTATCCGAAATTTAGACCTCCAAAGTGGCGTGTGTTGCATTACATAGAAGGAAATATTTAAAGGAAAAGCCAGTCTTCTAACATGGCAAAGTTGCCACGTGCCTCGCTCATGGACGTCCATTTCGTAACATCAGGATTCATCTGACATTTATCGGCAAATGAGTTGTTCGCTTCACTAAGTGCGACAGCTTACAATCAGCCATGGTGTCGTCAACTGGTGAAATACTTGGCTCATAAATTGTGCTTATTAATTGCTCATGTACTACATCGATCGATAATTCACTCTTTGAGTTCACGAAACGGCCCCGGCGTTCCAAACCTGATGCTCACAGTCATCTTTTAGTGTGAACCTTCCGTGAACGGCGTATAGGTAGGTTTGTATGCAACGTGAACATTTCTCCGAATTTTCCCAGCGCGAACATCATCAACTGACTTAAATTCGAACAATAAAAAAATTATAGAGTGACTCCTTAGCCTTCGAAAACGTCCGTTTCTCCTCGGTCTTCGCCGCTGGGGACGTTCCGCGCGAAACGTCCCCAGCGGCGAAGAGCGAGGAGAAACGGGATGTTTTCGAAGGCTAGTGACTCCTATGATCGAATCGCTTCGAACAACGCAAATAGCTTCTTCAGGTTCGCAACGCCCTCGTGTCTTCCCTCCCCCGGGGGACCGTTTTTCTGCACAGACGACCGAAACCTGGCCCCTGAAAGGGGCAGCCCAGTAATTAGTCAAAATGGCGAAGTCCCAAATGACGTTTTAAATTGGGTCATTTCAAAAATGGTCTGGGTCAAACTATGGTATTGAAATTTTGAACTGGTATCATCGTGGTCCTTTTTCCTTCAATCTTCAGAAATTCTATCATTTTGTATACCTCTTCTGACTTCAGAAAATTTCTTCAACGGACGCAGAGGTGTTTATACAGCTGCTATTCGGGTAACAACAAAAACAGTCACTTGTCACTCAACTCAAATTCATTTCTGTGTATTGCAGTCTATTTTGCCGCCAGAGCGCCCCGCAGAGCTTGCTTGCAGGTTAGTGATAACATTATATCAAAAATTTGACTGATAAATCGACAATTACAAGCTTTGCGCTGATCGATTTCGGGCGACGTAGCTAGCGGCTATCTGACATTTGCAGGATTTCTACAATCAAACGTAACTGAAAAATGAAATTTTCTTAGCTTTAGTAACAAATTTCGCTTAATTGATTAAATCCCAAGCACAAGGTGGAACCATGCAGGTAAAACTCGAGATGGACTGACATTTAAAAAAACCCTACCAAGGGATCCTGTAACCACAGGCCACCCAGGTTAAATGCATAATAACCTACCATAAAATTCCGAAAATAAGACCCTCTATGTATATAAGCCCCTTAAACCGGTGACGCAAAAAACCCTCCGTTAAATCGCTCCTCCAAATATAAGCCCCCGGGGGCTTGTACTTGGAAAATTGCCCTCAAATACAAAGTAAAACAAAACAAAAGCGATACATTTAATTCCAACTATAAGGCTAGCCCAACTGATTTTGAAACGCAAATTCCCTCCGTAGAGAAACCCCTCCGAATATAAGCCCCTTCAAAAATAAGCCCCTCAAAAATGGCCTTTGAAAATGTAAGCCCCGGGGCTTATTTTCGGAATTTTACGGTATATTATTTTCAAAGCTCCTGGTCGTCCCAGACTCGAACCCAGTCGCTATTCAAGTGTTTTTTGGGGTGAGAGAAGATTGGGGATTAAGTTGAGGCGCGCGCGGGGTCTCATGGGAAGGGAAGAAGGAAAAATAGCGAGCTATTTTCTCTCACCCCAAAAAACACTTAAATAGCGACTGGGTACGAGTCTGTGGCATCGGCTCCTGTCTGTGGTCGTCCCTCTGTGGGATAGCCAGCGAAAACATCCGTTTCTCCTCGCTCTTCGCCGCCGGGGACGTTTCGCGAGGAGAATTCGTAAACAACAACTACTCCGTCGACCAATCAGCGCTTCTGACCGGATTCCGGACAGATTTTACGTCATCAGCATGGAATTTCTGTCGCTGAGTCGCAGACGTTACTCCGCGCGAAACGTCCCCATTGGCGAAGAGCGAGGAGAAACGGATGTTTTCGCAGACTATCTGTGGGACTATATATCCTTAAGAGCATTTGCAAAGAAAGCCTTACCAATATTGGGGTACAAGTAGTTCAACTTCCCCTGATCATGCATCGCGTAACCGGGAACCTTCCATTCGCACCCCCCTTGCCATCCTCCTCCGCCTCATCCCTGGCCAAGGTGTCGCCAAGACCGAACTGTATCTTGGGAAGAATGAACGAATGATCTGGATGCTAATGTTGTGTTTGGCTTTCTTTCTTCTCTTGCCTCTCAAAAACTTTCGAAAAATATCCACTTTCTTTAGCATGAGAATTTTGACGAAGTCGCTGGTGGAGCAAGGGTTGTTCTTCTTTTGTCTTGTGTTGATATTTTGCCATGCCTTCGTCCCAGAGCGAGACGGAATGTGCCACAAATCTGAACAGTCTTCCTGATGACGTTTTGCTGGCCATTTTAAGTTTCTGTGACACCAAAAGTCTGTCAGTCTTATCTCGCGTGAGCAAAAACCTTTATCGTCTCTCCAAGGATGATCATCTGTGGAGAAAAATTGCTTTGCGGTGTGTGAACGTACGTCCTTCGGACCGAACGTAAGTGCATCTCTAGTGTTTGTAAGGATATACAATTACAAAAATGAGAAATTTCTGCAATCTGATTGGCTTAGAGCAGTGGTATTTCAACTTAATTTGAAAATACCTATATGTGAAAATTACAAACCTTTTGCGGGTAGTAGTATAAACAAATAATAGCATGATTTGTAGTTATATTTCAAAATTGTCACGTAATTTCACGAGCCGTTAGATAAATAAAGGAATATTTTTTAAAAATGTGTATTTTTCGGCAATCATATAAAATAATTTTAAAATATTAATAATCAAATGTTAGTTGCTACTCAATATCTATTCCTTCTAAAAGATCCAGCTGCCACCAGCCACTTGATCAAGAAGCTTGCATTTATGACCAAAGATCAAATTTCTTGATTATCATAATCCAGTGATCCATCCATAGAGTAGCTGTTGTGCATCATGGGACTCACACAAGTATTTGAGTCTCAGGTCCAAGATTTTGAGTCGCAGATCCACATTTAAAGGTGCATTTATGCCGCAGAAAAACCGGGCCGGGACCACTGAAAAAAAAGTTGTATGGTACTGATACAATTTTGTAAAAAAAATACTGGAGTTTCCACAGGGTCATAGGCACCTTAATGGTGTTTAAAAAATCCATTATTGTTACAAAAGCTTACAGTACCACACAGCTATTTTGGCTGGTCAGAACCCAGCTTTTCTGCTGTGTAGACTCCACCATTCCCGAGTAAAGTCTAGCTACAATAGGTGGATTCCTCACACATGCATTGAAATCCAAGACATTTTACCTGACATTTTTCTTTGTAATATTTTAATATTTTTTGTTCATTTTTGTGTGTTTTTTACCCCTCAATGATAGTACCCACTTTACAAGGTGCATAATATTTTTTGGTGACACATGGAACCCTTTACTAATAGGACATGTGTTTTTATACTCATTAGACAAGGCTGGAACTGGAAGGAGATCTTTAGAGTTTCATGGAATTGGACACATGGATACTGTAGAGACAGGAACATTCTGAAGTTTAAGTGCAAGTCAGTTGAGTATTATTTGATTGTTTATTTATAAGACTAGTATTTATTGGAGTCACACTGCATAGAACAATGTCTATGCTAGTATATATATACAGTCAAGTCTCTCAAAGATGGACACCTTTTTAAGACTGGCACCTCTGTGCGTCCTAGAGTGATGTCTGTCTTATAAAGAGTCAAATAAAGGGAGTAAAGAAAGGCTTGGACCATTCTTGGTGTCTGATTTATAGAGTCTTATAGAGGCAAGGCTGCACTCTAACGGTGCCTGGTCGCCTGAGGCAACTAACATTTAGCTTCGAACGAGTGAAAAAAAATTCCTGGTCGCCCAGCCGGGCACTCTTGCTTCTAGTGCAGTGTTTAGTTAAGCAGGCAGAAAAATTAAACCTACTAGTGTTGGCTTTTTGAGTCAGAGTTTACTAAACTCTACAGAAAATGTTTTTACAAATGTTGTACGAAAGAAACTGGCGCATGTAGATGTTCAAAGGTCATCTGCATGATTTCACATTGTAACATAATCCATCACTTTGAACGTGACAAGCGGCAAGGATTTAGATTTGTACTGCTTCTCAAAATAGTTTTAAAATTTTTCCTTTCAGATAGAATGGTTTATTAGGTACAGTTTTTAGGAGAAACTGTGGCTGGCGACGCGGAGTAGTTTATTTTTGTATAACGGAAGTTGCTGTATTGACCACAGGGTTTGCAAATATGCCAAATTTGGCGTATTTTATGCCAAAATTGTTCAGATGACTCCACGGAGGTTACGGAGGGAGTCACTTCGACTCCACAAATTTTCGTAACAAACAGGGAGCCACTTCGACTCCAGAAATTTGCGGTAACAAGCACAGTTTTGTTCTTACCTTTTTCACAACAAATACAATTCACACTAATTGTAAACATTGTAAACCTTAATTAACCCTTGAAGCCCTAGTATCCACATACAAATTCTCCAAACTGATCTCCATACATTTCCTTTAAGAATTAGTTGAGAATTTAATAAAACATAAAGGCGTTTTCTCATTCATGATCATTTTTTATATTCTCACAACCTTATCTCTTGACAATGTATGGACATTGTTAGGAGAAAATTGCTGTTGGTCACTATTGGGATTTAAAGGGTTAAATCATCGAAATTAAAGAATTATACTGCATGACAAAACAGGAAGAGGGTAAATTACGATCAAAGTTTACTCGATGACCGCCATCATGGATTTGAGCGTTCCAGGTCAGCGGACCGCCACAGCTACCTCGTGTATCCCTCACAATAGTGTATACATGCCAGGACCACGTGTTGGAAAGTCTGAAAATGGTTTTTTTCGTTGTGATACTTGACTCCAAATATTCCAAAATGACTCCAAAATTTGTGAAGCAGAAGTCACACTGACTCCACTCATCAATAAAATTTGCAAACCCTGGACCAGTTTGCAAATTTAGTATTTTTACGGTTTTTGGCTGTTGTGTCTTGCTTGGCTAAAACATAACTTATGATTGTTTTCTTCCCTTTACATAAGATAACAAAATATAAAAAGAAAAGATATGATCATTCTGATCATTTTTATTGTTGTTTTAGAAACAGGGCAGTTTCACATTGTCTTGGCATTTTCGTATCGAAAACTAAATTCGCATGCATGCATAGGCTAAATTTAGCGGCCAACAAAAAAATAGAAGAGCTGGTTTACGCTTCAGCCGTATCCACATAAAGCTCAATTATCCTAAAAGATTCACTGATAATATAGAAAAGAAAATTAAAGATGACTTATTTTTTCAAAAACAATAGGTTTGGAGCCACGGCGGTTTCACTGTTTCATGGAATTTTTCACAGGAACTTGAGTTCGATCTGCCATGTAAACTCCCCCACTTTATATATCATGCCGCATTAATTCTTTTTTTGAAAATTTATTTTCAAGTTTAGTACATCTTAGTGAAGTTTATGTAAATCTGCTGAGATTTTTACTTTTCCCTCTTTAAAACCTGAACAATTCCGCGGAATTGCTAACAATTCTGGTTTTAAATCTGAATGGCACGAAAACCTTGATGGGTTTCATAAGATAACATGTGGGTTTTTGTTGCACCCAAAGGCTAAAATTACCGAGTTTGGTGATCAGCAGGCCAGTAAGATGAGTGTGCGTACAAAATACTTCCTCATCAGATGTATTTGGGTGACCAACTTGGAGGCCTGGGCACCCCGGTGGGATGTTTGGGAGCCCGAAGGGCTCCCCGAAATTTTTCTTTCGGGCCACCAACTTTGAGGTCTGGGTGCCTTAGCTAAAATACTTGGGAGCACGAAGGGCTCCCTGAAATTTTCCTTAGAGCACAGCCTTGTAGAAGTATCCATTAACAGAGAGTTGATTGTACCATCTCAATCTCTTTTTCTTTTTATCCATGCTGCTGAGTGTGTATATGTCAATAAAGGAAGTGAAGCTATTGCTGTCGTAACTGTGTGCAATTTAAGATGAACTTTATGAGCTGTGAACTGCATCAAGTTTGTTGTAAACTACAGTCATTTCTCTAAAAGTTCTGTCTAAAAGTAATCTGGTTGATTCTAAATATTTGTCTCTGAAACAGGAATAAGTTATGGTAATTCTCTTGCAAATGATGGTACTAGCCAAACTTTGCACAGTTGAAAGTCATATATACATGTACATGAAGGAGTCCTAAAAAACTGCAATAAGAATACGAGGTCATTGTGCTTGTTTCTGCCTTGTATGCCTGTAATTCTTTTCTTTCCTATCACATAGCAAAAATATCAAATGAATCTTAGTATAACCTAGAGCCTGTTCCTCTGTTTGCATTGTTATTTTATCAGTAAAGTGACTTCAAATTACCTGCTGTTGTAAAAAGTTTAGAAAAAATAGACAGTTTATAATTATAATACTTTTTAGTGGCTGTAAATGTGGTGTTTCACCTAATTCATATCTAAATGGTAAAACTTCAGCTATTCAGATATTTTCTTATAAAGTTGTACTTTCTGTGTTGTCAGAATGAGTAGAAAACACCAGTAGTACATGGGGGTGCAAAAAAGGCAAGCTCTAGGATTTCACTGTAACAATCATTTCAGGTACCGTGTCGTTACCGTGGTCTTGAAATAACAGAACCAAAAAATAGTCTCCCAGTGACATTTTCAGACTTAGGAGTCAATTTACAGAAATTCACCATTTTTCCACTCAGATTCTTAACTAGTAGAGCAATTCTTAGTTATGGTTCGGGTTATATACGATACTAAAACCAAAAAATTGTTATGGATGGTTTCCCATGATGTCTGGGCACGGAAATGAAAATTTGTTTTCCATGGGAATTGAAATCCTAGTGCTTGAAAGGGACAGTTTCTGTCTCAAAGATCATTCTGCGTGAAGGTACTGGAGCCAGTTTCAAAATCAACACCATTTTTAGCTGGGAAATGTTATCATAATCACTATTATTTTAGACCATCTGGACTACATACAGGGCCTTGACTACCTCTCTTTAGGCAAGGGGTGAAAATTACTGCCACTTTTGATGTTGCAGTGTAACAATGTTATACCCAGTAGGTGATGTCCAGTGCAAAACAGGGGAATTACCTTAATAATGTTGTCAAGCAATACAGGTCGGTAGACACCCTATTCTGACAAATACCAATAATTATTTATTCTTGAATGAATATGTGTATCATCACTCTTAAAAGAATGATAGCCTTTCTTTACATCAGATGCCACAAGCTTGATTAATTCTCTACATGTTTGACTCTTCAGTCTTATGCCATGGATTCAGCTTGGGAGATCTAAACAGCTGTTTGTTGCACAAGCTGCTGATGTCATCGTATATCAGAATAACAGAAAACGTAAAACCAAGCAATCATCATGGGAGCCCATCAAGACCTTCAGGGGTCACCATGGTGATGTCAGTAAATTTGTTATCGCTGGTGATCAGTTGGTGACTTGTAGTGTGGATAATTCAGTTCGCACATGGAGCCTACAGACAGCTGAATGCAATGGTTTGTTTCATGGTCATACTGGTGACGTACACAGTGTAGACTGTTTTGATGATGTAATTGTGACAGGATCGAGGGATAAAACTGTCAAGGTGATGATTGCCCTTATCATAGCAACATGTACCTCTATGTTGTAAAATTTATGTAATCCCAGTACATGTATAAGTAGTGGTCAATTTTTAAAACTAAAAAATCTCCAAAGAACTGATACATCTAAGTCACTCAAGCAAAAACTAAGAAAATTAAATTTGTAAAACTAAGTGTATTTAAAGTGCAATGAACCCCCATGTTTTTTGCTGGACAAAATCCTAAAAGTCATTGCCCTGATGACTTGTGGGAAAAATTTATTATGGCTGCTAAAATCCCCTTGTTTCCATGGCTGTTTAAAGTTAGGTCTTTTATGTTCCATTGAAGAGCATTTTACCTACCATTTGTAATGCATTTTATGGTATATAGGTTCTCCCCTTTTTGTCTCTATAATAGCGGGGCTCCCGCGCGCGCGAAGCGCGCGTGGGACAGAGCCCCATACCCATGGAATATGGTCAACCTCTTTTCGTTTGGTTGTCACGTGATTGACCGAGCGTACGTACGTACGTACGTACGTACGTACGTACGTACGCGTCTACAGATTGTATGGGTGGGGTAGGGGAGACTATCAAAAGGAAGGGAGGGGTGTCTCAGGCGTGTCTTGGCAAGTCCACATCTTTAATAATAGGACATTAATAATATGGTCAATTGACAGCTGTCCAAACAGGATAGCCACTGACCAGTATCCCATGACCATTTCGCGGGCTCATGTGTCAACTCATCGAGGTGACGTGATTTATTTGGAAGCTGTCCGCTGACCAGTCAACTGTTTTACTAGATCGCGAACAACGTTCAATCTCATACTTTTACTACTTTGGGAGCACAAGAAAACTGATAATGCACACATATTGGACATCAATGTTTTGATCAATTGACAGCTGTCAAAACAGAGTACCCGCTGACCAGTATCACTTGACCGTATCGCGGGCTCAGGTGTTGACCCGTCGAGGTCAAGTATTTTTTGAAGTTATCCGCTGACAAGTAAACTAGTTTTCAAGTGATCGCAGGCTCAAGTTCAATTTTTTTTTCTTAATTCATATGAAATATGTTGTGTTTATGTGCTGCACAATTAAAATTTTGATTGCAAACTGACCTCGGACGTGAAAATTCAGCCAGCTGTTACAGGCAGGGAAGACAGTTGCTTTTGTTTTTTCTCACAATGGTCACGCGTTTGTCACGCTCTACGTCCAATTTTTATGCTCTGATTGGTCAAAATTTGACAGGTGAGTTCATGCGCAAAATTTATGCAGCATCTTGAATCTTGTTTACTTTAACAGCTGAAGCTGACAGAGTTTTGTGTCAACTTGTGATGTTTTTAACTGTCTTTTTCCACTGGATGTACAAAATGAAATTCAGCAGCTATCAGGAGTCTTCTGTTACTCATGGCTAGTTTGTTTATTGGGTTTTTGGTTGAGAAAACGTCGCTTGTCAAAGTTGGAAATCCGATTTCGGATGGCATCGTTTTCGTTTTCACCTTGCTTGATGCGTAAGAGGATTGCAAAGTCTGAAGCGATAATGGCTTTACCTGATAACTTTCAGGAGCTGTATCTCGAATGGTAAGCCAGAGAAATTATTGTATTTCATGTTTGTTTTTTTGTATCTAATTTAATGAAGTGGAGCGTAGTTTATGCGGGAATTTAGTTTATGCGCGTTTGTAAGATTTGAGACAACGATCTCACCGAGTATCTGGTTTGATATAATCTTACAGAACTTTAAAAAGCCTTTAGACAGTTTCTCACCGCAAATAGAAAGAAAATGTTCCAAAGAATCTTTAGTTATAATTCTAGCCGGAAAAGAAAGCTTTGAGCGATTTTCTTGCCTCGAGTTCGTCTTTGAAAAAACAAACACCGGGAAGGTGGCTTAGCTTGGCTTAAAACATAAACTTCAGCAAACTTAAGCTTGAAGCTTGAAGATTCAGGATATTTAGGAACACTTTAATACTTGTCTTCCTGAATGAAAATTGTTGTCTCTGTTTATGTTTCACCGAATTATATTTCTTTTATTGATTGTTAGTAGTCTCTCTTGCAATTTTAATCGCTATGCCGATTGTTTTCAGTCGTTCAGTGAACATCGCTTGCAGGAGTTCTCAAAATGCCGCGCGTTAAACCATCAAATAAAAAATAAACATGATAAATTCTTTATTATCTTGGAGCGTAACTCTGTTAATGTTCATTCAAACACTCGCTACAGCTCGCACTACAAAAGTGAGAACCGGATGGCCGTATAGGTGATTTTGGAAAATTTTTTTAACAGTTTATGAATATTGAATGAGAGCAATTTGTATTGTGAAATACTGCTTTCTGTCCATGGTATAAAAGGTTGGTTTACACGCACCCAGATTTGTTGGCAAGATTTTGCAAAGTAAACTTGTCGAACGCCAAAACGTTGGCCTGGTTTTTTTTCTAAGCCTAATTGATCTACGGTGATCAATAGCCATTACGGCTCTTAAATGTGATAAAAGATGATTACCAGTTTTTGAGTGTACATATGAGGCTATCAACTCGATGTAAGATTTGGTTCACTCTTGGGCTGTTTGCAAATTATTTTTCTCTAAAATCAGGTAGCCTTTCCCTCAAAAGTCACATAAATGTGCTCTAAAGTTAACTGAATTGTGGAATTCGAATACAAGTTTATTGTTTAATTTAAATTATAAATTTACTAATGGGAGCCTCGCTTTTAGCCCTGGCTAAATCTATATATTATTGTTATGTTTGAGTGTGTTTTCACTAGGTGTGGTCCCAAGAAAGCAAGTCTTGTGTTCACACTATTCATGTTGAGGATAACATTTGGTCAGTGTGTCTCAACCCCAGCATCAGGTACAGTGACCTTTTTTTGTATTTTTTTTCAGTAAAAATTTTACTGTATCAGTTTCTATGCTTTCACACTTCCCCTTCCCCTTCCCCTTTCCCTTCCCCCTTGCTCCTTTTTTAGTGGAGGGTTTGCCCTGGGTACTATAGCATTAACAGGTGCTCAGCTTACTTTCTACAGTATGTGACACTAGTCCATTGGCATGCTAGGATATTCAAAATTTCAGTTGATGATTTACTACAGATAATAATTATAAAGTTGTGTAAGATATTTTTATATATTGAAATTGCAAAACTCCTCACTATAAAATTAATTTAATGTAGTAATATACCCCTGTAGTCTTGATAAGATGCCACAAGAGATTCATCTCCTGTGATGAATAGTTATAATAGGGGCATTTGCAACTTTAGCTGCCGGACTGGTATGTACACCACCAGTCCTAGCATGGGTAACAAAGGTATTGTGGGATCTCTAGGGAGCAAGGGTGGTACTGTTGTGTGATGCCATATGCCTGTCAAGTTTGTTGTTGGTTCTTGCCTTTGCTTCGAGAGGTTTTTCTCTGGGCTCTATTTTACCCCTTTTCCATATTACATTTTAATAAGGAATGGTAGACAACAAACCAGAAAGAGGACGTGCTACCTCTTAATTGTGATTTATTTATAAATTTGATTTATTTAAAACATTGACATGATAATTATAAGGTTGTTATAGCATGTATGATTCATTTAATTTCATCATATAAGGTGTGTTGCAAGTGGTGGTGCTGGTCATATAAAAGGAGTATCGCCTTTGCAACTTTGGGATATTGAGAGGTAAGGCTGATGTGTCGTTAGATGATCAATATTTGTTAAGTTATTTTAATTCATAAAATTTGATAGCCTCATTATCTTAGTCCAAAAGCATCTGCAGGGCTGCTGTACAAAGAAATAAATATAATGGTCATTGCCATCCTCGGAGACCCAGGGGCAGATAAAGGGGCGAGGGAAAGTCTAAACGGGCGGAAAAATATATATGGAACGAAGAAAAGTAAAGAACGGCGAGAAGAGCCCCTGGGGACAATGCCTTATCAGACCAGTTCCAAACGGTCGCCGCCGTTCTGGCTTCTGATTGGTGTCAGAAAAACACAAGTTTTCTGGCACCAATCAGAAGCCAGAACGGTGGCGACCGTTTGGAACTGGTCTGGTAAGACATTGTCCCCAGGGGCTCTTCTCGCCGTTCTTTACTTTTCTTCGTGCCACATTTTTCCGCCCGTTTAGACTTTCCCTCGCTCCCACTATCTGCCCCTGGGTCTCCGAGGATGGGTCATTCCAGTCAGAAGTTATGTCCGTTACTTTCACTGGAAAATTCTCTTAAATAACTACAGTCCACTTGCGCTGTTTAAGATGGATATATATGGTACTGGCACTATTAAAGTGTCTATCATAGAGAGATGTCCGTCTTAAAGAAAGTCAAATGAAAGGGGTAAAGAAGGGCTGGGACCAACTCTTTATGTCCATTTTACAGAGATGCCCTTCTCATGTATAGAGGGGTAGACATTAAGAGCGAATCATTGTACTAACATTTTCTCTTACTTGCAGTGGAAAACTGATCACCAGCCTGGTTTCTGGTGTAACTAAACTAGGAGCTGGTGTTCGCGGAATGAAGTGGGAATCACCTCACACTCTCTTGTCCTGTGGCTATGATACCAATGTCAGACTCTGGGACATACGGCTCAATAACTATAGGTGAAAAATGCCTTTAAATTATATGTAATGTGTATGTAATTGATTAATCTAATACATTTTAATGCGTGGAATCCTTGGTTGGTGTTTTGTTGAAATATTTTGGGAAAGAGAAAATGGTGAGATTATTCAACCCTTCTTCTATGGAAACCATTCTAGTGTCACAGCTCATTCAAGGAAAATTTCAGATATGATTTTGAGGGATTCTGGAACTGACAGGGAGGATCTAGCAAATGCAATGTCAGATGGGATTGTAATAATAATAATAGTAACAACGATTTATTGACAGTATTTCTTCATGGTAGCTCTACATCTGTCATACTAACTAAAAACTAATGACTTACACAATAATGTTATTCAAAAATCATTCACTGTTTACATAATGTTTAACTATTAAATCTAAAATGCTATAAAATACTTATAATGAGTAACCAGAACTAAGAATTCTTATCAAAACACTTTATGAAGTTATAAAAACTTAGGCACATGTTGGCCCTACTCTTTAAAATTGTAAAACAATTATTTTTGAAAGTATTGAAGTCTGGACGCTGCCTTACAATTGTGGGTAGGCGTTGAATAAAGTCGCTAACGAGTCCTGGAAAGTACCCTCAATTAAAGAAATTTCTATTAAAGGCGCATTACTAGAGTACAGTGAATGTTGGGGATTGTGCCTAGGCAGTTGCAAGTATTCAGGCCAAGCTTCATTAAAAAAAGTGTATGGAATAAGATTGTTGAGACAGAGAGCATCCCAACTGAAAGAGTCGAATGATGATGATGATGATAAAGATGATGACGATGATGATGATGATGATGATGATGATGATGATGATGATGATGATTATGATGACAAGACAACACTCCCTTGAACAACATTTTCTTGTGATTTGTAACAGGCCAACAAAGCAACACCTACGGGTAAATTCACTTCCCCTTCTTCCCCAATCAGCTCATTTTAAGTAATTTCTGATCATGCAATGAACTCTTTTCAGTGTCGCATCCTGTGTCTTAAAGTGGGAAGACCCTCATGACTCAGTAGTGTACTGCATTGATTCTGATAACAAGTGGATGGTAATCAGTGGAACCAACAGATATGGAGTTGTTAGTAATAATAAACATTTAATACCATGAAATCAGTATAATAACTCCTTCATTAAGATGGCAGCATGTTGAGTTTTTATCTGTGTCTTTCCTTGGGAATAATCATCAGTAGCTCTGGGATTTTGTAGCTTTTCTTGTTCTTTGTAAGGGCTTTGCACGTTTTGTACAAAGCATATACAAGATTTAATTCTTTTACAAGTGGGTACAGAGAAGAACTTAAACAATGTAATTGTAATTGGACTTGCAGCATTTCCGTGAAAGGCAATAACCATGATTGACATCAGAGGTCTTGGTGGCTAATTTCATGATATTTGAAAATTAAAGCATTTGTTCAAACAACAGAGGAATCAACTAAAATTTGGGCCAATGTTTGAATGTAACCTCAACTTTTATAAATAAATTGCTGCTATAAGAAAGGAATATTAGTTGAATTAAAGTGCAAAAATGTAAAAACAGTGTTGCAAGCAGAAAAGGAGGAGTAAAATCAACAGCTCTTTGGATCTAATGCATCTACTTCATAATTTATATAAGAATTAAACTATGATTTTCCAGGTAGCAAGGGCTCTTACAATCCCATCATCACTCTTATTTTTTAATATCATTCATTTATTTTTTTTTAAGGTCCGAATATGGGATAAGAGATGTAGGAAAAATGTTCAGGTAAGAAATATTAATTTCTGGAGAACATTTTTTGGGTTATAAAACACACCTTTTGGACAAGAACATCAATTATCAGTGATTATTAAATGCTATTGTATATAATTATCTTGCAGATGTACTATGCTGGGATGAACTCTCTCAGTCCTGTATACTCGCTAACATTTAACAGAACATCACTGTTTGTTGCTTTAGCTAGCGGAGTTAGAGTCTTAGATTTCAGAGTGTAAGTCAGAGTGGTATCAGCGCAATAGATATGCTTGTTTCCATTGCCTAGTGTCATTTATAATAATAATAATAATAATAATAATAATAATAATAATAACAATATTGTGTTACGGTCAAAAGTTCAAATGGAATGGCCTTGGACCTTGTTTTAAAATAAAATTGTTTGTCATCTACCAGTCGAGGGTAAAATGAACAGACTACTGTAGCCATTCCAAGACTATCTTGGGATAGTTGTTCAAGTGCAGCTACGTGTTACAGCGTAATTTTAAATTTTTCCTTGGGTTATGCATCAAATGAACTTGTAACCACACCATATCATGTTTTTTCCTACCAAAGTCAAGGACACTGGCAGTTAGACATGTTGAGGTTGTGGTTAAAGTTTATCTTTGGGTTCAAATATTATATTTTCCACTGTTTCTCGTAATCGTAATATTAATATTCTCATAATATTACGGTAACCGTACCGGAGAACAGAGGATGAACAAGAACAAAATTGAACCACAACATTAACAATAACTATTAAATTCACAGTCCAACGTTTTTTTCCCAAATTGGGTTTACAAAAACAACCTTTTGCAAAGAATACTTACAGTTGTATTTTGCCCTTCAACTCCCTGGTTGCTCCCCCGTTATCCACTCTGCTCCCTGCTTGCCACCTTCCTCACCATCTGAATTCTGAACTAAATCTGTCAAGCTTATTAGGCCAACCAGGTCACTCGGCCCAATTTTCAAAAATCCCTTCATTAAGTTGTTTTCTGGACAGGCCTATTTTTTCACCTCTGTGAATTAATGTGACTGAGCTAGGTTGCTTCTTGAGATTTACAGATAGTGAGATCAACACATGTTTACTAGCTTACGTTTCGCTCGCTATTACCATTTGGTAAGGATACCATTTAATATATCATCAAAACATGACGCTAATGAAACATCTTAACGCAAAATAATGATTATAACTTGACCTATTCCTGAAGAAGTAATACGAAAAAATTCAATTTGACTGAAGATGATAGTTTTTGGTTGCTAAAACATTAGAGCATAAGTGGAGTCCTCACTTCGGAAAAAAACACTCTTTCCCCTTCCCATCATTCCCTGTGCACGATAATGGGAGGAGGGGTTGTTTACTTATAAAGATGTGTATTATAATACAGTGAAAAGTATCAGATAATGCCGATGTAGAGTTTCTGAAAACGATATAGCCATTATATTGTACCTACACCATATTGTAGTTCCTCTTTTACTGAGCACTTCCAATTGAAAGATGTGGTCACCTTTCAAAGTTCACAAAAGTTGCAAAGTTATTCAACGATTGGTGCTTGTGTTGTTCATTTGTTAGTAATATGGTTGTACGCATGGAAAATAGAAAGACTGGTATCATCCATGCTGTACGTTATCAATGAAGGCTCTATAGTTGTATGTTAACTCCAGGAGGTCAAAAAGATGTTCAGGTCTTCTAAATTGCCGGAAGTTTGGTTTGTACCCCGCTGGAATGTAGACTTGATTGATTTCTATCCAGGGGTTGTACTTTCTTGCTTTCTCGTAGAATTCAATGACTCGCTCCTCTGTTGACTTTTGGATGACCTGTAGTTGGGAGTGAATGTAACCTAGCTGGCGGTATTGTTTGGCCAGTTGGCGCTTGTCTTCCTCATTTGTTAGTAATATAGCTTTATCGACATAATCCTCTGCTTCTTTTAGGTAACCGACGAGGTCCTTCCGCTTTTGCATTGACTTTTTAGTAAGACTGTACAGGTTGAACTTGCAGCAAGCAACATGGTATGCCACATAGCCATTAGCTTTAGTCAACTCTCGTCCCATCGCCTCAAACAGCTTGTGAGCATTTTGGGAAGATGCCAGTGGTTGCTGGCCTTTGTTTTTATATAGTTCAACTGCTTTTCTTACAGCAGACTCCACATCTTCATACTTGGCACCTTCTTCCACAAGTCTCTCCACGATCCTGACACCCGTCGAAATGTCTAGGGGTTTTGTAGAATCACACCAATTGCTAAGCTGTTTGGTAAGGGGAATGAGCCGCCTCAATTTCTCAGTGATAGAGCGTTCGTAAGGTTTCATGAATGGATGTTTCATGTCATTGTCGAGGAGATCCAGAAGTTTAGAAATTAACATCTCAAATCCCAGAAATGAAGGTGTATCTTTGAGTTGTTCATCAAGGAATTCTTTGAGTAATTTTATGGCACCGTGTTTGTCTCCTTTTGCACAAAAATTGTCAACTTTTCGTACAATGGAGTATACAATGTACTTAGGGTGGCCTGGCAGTCGAACGTGGAAGTAGGTCTGACTGAAGTCGAAGGTTGGTTTGGGATTGTTGTTGTTCTTCATGCTTCTATAAATTGTTCTTACTCCTGTAAACCGTCCTTCAGCCAATTTCCTTTCTTTAAGCAATTCAGCAATCCTCCTGTTTCTTGACGGAACGTAAGGTACTTCATTTTCTGCAGAGAAGTGTTCTGGTTTGAGAGTAGGATCAGGGCCAGGATAACTCACGACATCGATGCAGTTTGGCTTGATGTGGATCTTTATTGGATTGTTGTCGCACGCTTCGTAGCCTCTGTGGTGAAATGCATTCACAACCGCTTCCCTCAGAGCTCGCACTGGATAGGCTACAAACTCACGACGAGCTTCTTCTTTTGTTGTTTCCAAAATGAGGGACAGGGTTTCGTGAATTTGCTGGTCAATGGGTCCAGTGATGGTCTTTTCTTCTGTAACCTCATCTTCATGCGTGTATATTGCAATTTCAGTTTTTGCTCCTGAAAAGAAATCATGAGGGCTTGCATGAAAGAACAGCAGGGCAACATTTCGTGGAACGAAAACTGGGACCATTTTCCCACCATCACTTGCGTCTCCAACTTGCGTTACAAGATTCAGCCTTTCATAATAGTGAATTGGTTTCCTATCGCCTTGTTGATGAAGTAATCGGCTTCCAACTCCCTTTAGGAATTTTTTGACTAGTTCAAAGTCAATATCAGCATCTGATAGCTTTTTGCCAGAGCCTGTTGAAAAAATAAACGAATATCACAGTATCAGCAGTATTGTTCTGACTCTAACCACACAACATTGGCTTTTTAACATTGTGTTCTCTTGGCTCAGAAGTTTTAAGGTGTAGGTCTAACTTGGACCCGTTTTAGACGGTCAATAACTGAACCCTGGAACATTTTTCCTTACGTTAAATGTCAAATTTTTTTGTTCACGAAGAACACTCTAGGACTCTTTGAACACTGGCGATAAAATCCTTACTTCTAGGATCACGTTCCTCTTTAGGCCTGTTGCAGGGGTCCTCAGAATTTTTGACATTTAAAAAAAAAAGAACGAATGATATTGTTTATAGTGGGAGTACACTTAGCTGGTCGAACTAGTTTACAGGACCTTTACGCAAATAATTTGAAACAAATAATACCAATATAACATCACAGGATTCAAAAAGAGATCCAAACTGGCATTTGCAAGGTTTGCCGAGAATTTTAACTCAGGACGACCGAGAAACAAATCCAACTAACCTAAGGACGCCAGCCCGCGGGAATGAGAAACCGATGCGCTTGCCACTGGCTCAGCAGTTTAGAAGCCGGCGGCAGCGTGATCCCACATCATCTCGATAACATCCTCCTCGAGATGCATATTTCTTTATATCTTACGGTAATTGTTAGAAAACTACAGCAGAAGTTGTAATATGGGAATGACGGCGGTGATAGTCATGAATGGCTATCAATGCACCACATGGCATTTGACTATTTCAATGATTTGAAACTATAAACAATTTTAGTAATTAAAAAAGGTTTCTTGAGTTTGTTCGCTAAAAATTAGTCGCCGAATTGAACAAAAGTAAATTTGTGGAGTGTCTTTTAAAACAAGCCTGTAAAGGAAGAAGTCAACAGTTAACAATATACCAGATGTGTGCGCCCTCCTGTCGTCGAAAGGGATCTTGCTGTGCAAAGTCAACAGTTGACGTTCCTCGCCTGGTGAGGCTTTCCTCGTTTCTGTAGCTCGCCTGATGTAGTAACGACTTTGACCTTTTTCACTTTCCTTACACGAATGGGGTCGGTTATCGGAAGCCATCGCCCAGATCACCAGTACATGCTTTGTTGTTCCTTCCATTTCAACTACCTCGGGTGAAAGAATAGGGAAGTATTCAGGCCTAATATTCTCTCGACAAGCGCCCATGATCTGCTTCTGAATTCGATCGAGGTCCCTGGCTAGAACACCAAGAGGCGGCAGAATGATCTGGCGGTCATCTGTGTCATTTTCCCAATCTTCTTTCTCCTCTACACCGATAATAATGTAGCCGCCATTGTCGTTGTAAAAATCGTTAGCGAAGGCACAGATTGTGTGAATAATTTGCCAGTAACTTCCGCCTTCCCTCTTGTTGTGCCATGCCTTCTTAAACTCCACCCGTTGTGTTTCGACGCCTTGCAGTAGCAGTAAATCTTTAACATTGATTAAAAGACTTGAGCAATGCGGCGAAGCCATTTCTTCAACTTACTTCAATTATTTGATGACGTTGTGGTCTACTTTATTGTCTGGTTGCAGACGCTCCCTCTAAATGCTAATTTGTGCGTTATCACATGATCATGTGTTCCAACACATGCCCTTTTTCAACAACAACCCGCGGTCATGCAGTAAAGTGGTTATTAACGCATCAGGAGTTTTGAGCTTCCGGTTGGATTGCTTTGCCTGCTGGTGCACCAAATGTAGAAGACAAGGAAAGCCATATATAGGAGATTAAACCCCAGTTAAGCGTGCAAAGATATTTTTACGCCGGGTTTATGGTAACCAAAATATATTCTCCGGCACTGCATTACCCATGCACACAACTTAAACTTCACGCAAATGCCGTGTGTAGCCACGGGGGTGGTTTGTCATAAGGTTATATTTTGTTAAATCTTATAGATGGAGTAAATTGAACGCCGTGTATTCTTGGTTTTCACATGACGTCACCAAAATTCAAACTAAGAAACCATCGCTTCTTCTGAGTTTCTACTTTCATGTGATATTAGAGCACCTTAAAACCTTTATACAAATAAACAAATTTTCGGTTCAAAAGGGTTCTTTGTTTTGCGATACAGGACGCTTGAATTTCCAGGCTTTTGTTTGACGCGGCATGTGGCTGGCGCGTAGGCTTTTGTACATTATGCTTTTGCTTCCCCACTAAAATGCTCCACCTTAATGCTCCATTTTTCCCACTAAAATGCTCGGTCTCCCCCCAAAAAGTCACTAAAATGCTCGGATAATGCTCATTATAGAAACGGTTTTTTAAAATTAATTTCAAAGTTTCCACTTACAAAAACGTGCAAGTGTTGCAAGTAACAACGACAACGTGTACAAGTTCATAAGTACAGCCAAAAAAACAGCTGTATTAGGTTTTTTGTGAATTTTGAGCTTTAGTCTTCATTTTCTTTAAAAAAGCAGGAGCTCATGGGGCATGGGCTCCTGAAAAAAGGTAATTTCTATTCTATTTTCTCGGAAAAAAACAATTTTTCGGAAAAATGCCACTAAAATGCTCGAATAATGCTCAATGCTTTTGCCTCACTAAAATGCTCAAAAAAATGCTAGCATAATGTACAAAAGCCTAGCTGGTGGCCGGGAAAGCTAAAAGTGGATTAAATAAAAACATTACCGATTTTTGGAGATTTTGCTATCTAAACATTCCTTGTCTTGGAATAAATATTGTTTTAACCTTTATGAGTTCCTCAAGCGAAGAATTCACGCATAAGTAGGGAAACTCAAAGACAAATGTTTCTGTTGGTTTCCGGCGGCCATATTTGTGCCCCTGAAAGGGACACAAACATGGCGTCTCCATACAAAGCTTTATAAATTTGGGTAAAATGTCTTTTCCGAATATCTCGCATATAAACTATTGCATAGACCTGATTCTTGGCGAGGCTTTTTGCATATTTATCTTCTTTAATTTCCCAGATTCTAGACTTTCTGTATTAAAAGGTTTCCATTTTTATTTCTGCTTTCTCACGTGAGTGAAAACCGAGAAGAGTCACGAGTATTCTTTTACCAGTTCCAGATGCAGTTATACGCCGTGTGTAGTCACGGGGGTGCTTTGTCACCAGATTATATTCTGTAATTTGTTTCAGATGAAGTTGTACGCCTTGTGTAGTCACGTGCATTCTGTTACTGATTAGGTACAAATGCAGTTACACGCCCTGTTTAATCACGGGGGTGCATTGTCACGGGATATGCTCTGTAATTTGTTACAGATGCAGTTATACGCCGTGTGTAGTCACGGGGGTGCGATGTCACCGGACTATACTCTGTAATTTGTTAGATGAGAAAACTCGCACAGGTTTGAGTTTCTTACCGGGATGACTTTTTGATCTCATTTCACGTTTACATGATGACTGGGTCATTTCTTATCTCGTTATGTGAAGGTACAATTCCTGTTAATAAAATACACGTGTGATTCAAAATCGCAAACATTACGCATGCGCTACCCGTTCCAGTCTACCGGTAGACCGATTTCACACCGAAACGTGTGGTCGTTTCGCGTTTACATGATACCGTTGCGAGATTTCGTACTGGAGTGACATTCTCGCCCCGGTACAACAACCGGCTTCTTTACGCAATTGCATAAATTACGTTCACTGCGATGATCATTTCTTCATTTTCATTTCACTTCCGCAGTTCATATATTATTTATTTCATATATCATTAACATGGGCATTCTGCTATCGGATACAGATTCAGTTACACACCTTCAGGGTGTCAAGCGATTACTATATTCCTATAAAATCCTATTAAATTCTATTTTTTCAGACCTGTCGTATAAAGTCCTCTAAATTGAGCAAATTCCTATCTTTTCCTATATTTTAAGCTTTTTTCATGAAAAATTCAAGAAATATTTAAGAATCTAAATAAATGTTTGATTGGTAGTTAAAAATCCATAATTCAGGAAACTTTGACGTAGCAGGGATGTGTTTGCTACACCTCAAAATGCAAAATGTTCTTTAAATTTGCGCCCAATCTTCAACTTTAGGAACAGCATTGGAGATGGAGTTAACCATGGAAGAAGAAATTTTGCGATTTTTCCCAGAAAATCGAATCGTTTCGCTTTCAAACTTCGCAGCAAAAATGTCGAAAGACTCACGCTTCTTCTCGTACCTTCCGATCGAAAATCCAAGGCAATCAGGGGCAATCAGCGGGACCGTTTCTGATTGGCACGTATGAATCTTGCTACCCATTTGACCGTTCAAAAACTGTGGGATTTTAATTTTCTTCGAGGGCTAGCTCCGGACCTTTGGATGGATTTTTGATGGGAAGGTACAAGGGGAAGCGTGAATCTTTTGACATTTTTTGCTGCGAAGTTTGAAAGCGGAGCGATTCGACTGTTTCTCATGGGACCCCGAGAAAATAAATGTCAAACTTCACAACAATTGTGAAAACACAGGTAAAATTCTGAAAATTTCATATGTTTTTTGTGAAATTTGACATCCTTTTCTCGGGCTCCCATCAGAAATTTTCTTTGGTGTTACAGACAACTAATTGCGTCTATAACTCTTGAAAAATGTAAAAAAGAATGCGATATGCTTTAAATTATTCTGGTACAAGGTTTTTGTCCACTGAAAGTTAAAATTACTCAATTTCCTGATGGGTTCCGTCTTAATACTTAAGAAAAAGTTACACGATCTTTCTGACATAAATAACAAGAGTTAAAATGCTAAGTTGTGATTTTGTAGAGGTATATATGATACTGAAAGATCCATTGCTGTTCGTTCTGTGAAATAGCGTCATAATAGACACTTTTTGCTCGCGAGCAAAATAACTTCTAAAGTAGGTTGAGTTTGATCGTTCGGGTGAACTTAGTCCTGAATAGGACTGTTGTTGTTGACTGAACTTGTTTTCGACTGTTCCACCGGATGAACTCTTGAGTATCATCGGCTCAACTACCCCTAAGTCCTGTGATTTAGATCCTGTTCCTGGTCATGTACTTAAATGTCTGTTTCCTTCTTTTCTCCCAGTAATACATAAGATTGTCAACCTTTCCTTGGAAACTGGTCGGATGCCTGGAATACTTAAACAAGCTATGCTTAAGCCATCGCTCGAAAAGCCCTCTCTGGATTCGAACGACTTCAAGAACTATAGGCCTATTTCTAATCTTCGTTTCTTATCCAAAATTATTGAAAAATGTGTTGCTAAACAGCTGATTCAATACTTAGATATTAATGACCTTGGTGAAACATATCAATCGGCCTATAAGAGAAACCATAGTACAGAGACGGCTCTTATTAGAGTGCACAATGACATAGCCATGGCAATAGATCAACATAATTCAGTTATCCTAGTACTTCTCGATCTTTCGGCTGCATTTGATACTGTTGATCATGGTATCCTCCTTCCGCGACTGTCCAATCGCTTTGGAATTACTGGAACTGTATTGGAATGGTTTCGATCATATCTTTCTGATCGTACACAGTTTGTGCAGGTTAATGGTGCGTGCTCTGCTTCTCATGTTCTTGAGTTTGGTGTACCGCAGGGATCCGTTCTTGGCCCGTTGTTATATTCAATGTACACATGCCCTCTTGGCGAGATTGCTCGACGTCATCAAATGTTCTATCACTTTTATGCTGATGACACTCAGCTATATATTACGTTCAGGACGTCGTCTGTTTCTGATATTAATCTGAGTAACGCCAAATTGGTAAACTGTGTTCGGGACATGGACGCATGGATGCTTTCCAACAAGCTGAAATTAAATAAAGACAAGTCCGAAGTTCTCGTAATATCCTCTTCCTATCGACCTCGGCCACCACTATCTTCTGTCGATATATGTAATGAGACTGTATCCTGCTCTCCCAGTGCACGCAATATTGGAGTTATCTTTGATCAGTCCCTTTGTATGGTACCTCATGTCAATGCAGTCTGTCAATGGTCCTTTTTCCATCTTCGTAACAATTGTTTCATACGCAAATATCTTACTTATGATGCTGCAAATATGATTATTCATGCCTTCGTAGTTTCTAAACTTGATTATTGTAATTCTTTATTGTACGGCCTACCATCCTATCTTATTCAGAAGCTTCAACATGTTCAAAATTCTGCTGCTCGCCTTGTCAACCATTGTCCAAGATTTTGCCATATTACTCCAGTCCTGAGGGATCTTCACTGGCTCCCTGTCTCCTTTCGTACTGAATTTAAAATTATGTTAATTACTTACAAAGTACTACATGATCGAGCTCCAATCTATGTAAAGGAACTCCTTCAATTGTATACACCCAGCCGCAATCTTAGATCCTCTAATAAAAATTTATTAGTTAAACCCTATTTTAATCTCAATTCGTATGGTAAACGAGCTTTTTCTGTTGCTGCTCCGGAACTTTGGAATAACTTACCTCAGGATATTAAATCTGCAAACTCAATTGATGATTTTAAACGCAAACTTAAAGCATTTCTTTTTATGCGAGCTAATGAATCGTGACGTTTTTATTTGTTATCTGATTTTTTATCTATTGGGTACATTTATCTATTTTGTAGTTAGCGTCTAGTTTTAAAGTCAATTTCGTGTGATTATTTTTACTTTTTAGTTCTATCTAATTTTTTTAAACAGCGCCTTTGAATCTTGTAGAAAAGGCGCTATATAAATGGATTATTATTATCATTATTTGATGGTGACTGACGTTTCGACAACCTGTGCGGTAGTCATCTTCAGAGTCAAAGCGAGTTGTATCACGTCAGTTGATGATATTATACTCTGGTTATTGATTTGATTGGTCAATTACGTCGCGATGTTATTGGTCGTCTGTCAGTTAAGCCGTGATGTTATTGGCTATGAAGACTCGTAATCAGTAATTGGTGCGTTTCGATCCATCTGTTGTCACAGTTAAACAGTCGTCTATTGTTAGTCAAATTGTCATTCTCTCGTAGTTAGTTTTGCTTGATCTCGTCAATAAGTCGTTTGTATGGTGCTGGTAACTGTTGGCTACGATTCAGTGGCGTTTGTTCTAAGTTAGTAAACCAGCTTTCTAAAGTAAGACGTTGATAGTAGTCTGTAGAATACGTTATACATGTCGCAGAGTCCCAGTCAATTTGATGTTTCGTCTGTAAATGGTGCTCAGCAATGTGATTGTTGACGTCACCATTCCTCGTCGCTCGTTTGTGTTCAGTCAGTCGCGTGCTTGGGTTTCTGCCGGTTTCGCTAATGTAAGAAGCCTGGCAGTCGCAGCATTTGATCTTGTATACTGCTCCCTGTCTGTCCTCCGGTTTGTCTTTGTCCTTGACATTAGTAAGCAGTCGCCGTGAAGTGGTTATCGGTTTGTGTGCGACTCGTATATTGTAAGGTGGTAATATACGTGCAATAGTTTCAGAGGTGCCTCTGATGTATGGTATAGTTGCTGTCGTAACAGGGCCAGAGTTGGTCTGAGTGTTGGAATCAGTGTTACTGTGAGTGTTCCGTCTAACAAAGTCCGTGTTGTAATTGTTCTTACTAAAAAGGTTGTTAAGATAATCAGTCTCGTCTTGTAGTCTGTCAGGTGAGTCGCAAACTAGTTGCGCTCGTCTCGTCAGAGTCCGGATAGTAGTAACCTTGTGAGAGGTCGGGTTGTACGAAGACTGGTCTAGTAATCGATCGGTATGTGTCGGTTTTCTGTGAATGGTCGTTTTTAGTTTTTGTTGTTGCGAGTGACCAAGCAGTCTAGAAAAGGTATCTTACCATTTTCTTCGATCTCCTTGGTGAATTGTATGTCTGTGTTCTGTCTGTTAAGGTGTTCGTGAAAATCGTCGATTCCGTCTTTGTGTACGGCGGTGAATGTGTCGTCAACGTAACGTAACCAAAGAGGTACAGTTCGCGTGTAGGTAGCTAGGGCTTGTTCCTCGATGTTTTGCATGACAATTTCTGCTACAACAACCGAAACTGGAGAGCCCATAGCTGTACCGTGTAACTGTTTGTAGTGTTTGCCGTTGTACTGAAAGTACGTCGAGGTCAAACAGAGGTTGAGTAGGTCCATAATGTCGTCTGTAGGTAGTGTTAGTTCAACAGTAGAGTTCTTAATAGCGTTCTCGGTGCAGTCTAGAGCCAGTTGAAGTGGAATACTGGTGAACAGTGATTTCACGTCAAAGGACACCAGTTTGTGGTCGTCCGGTATCTGTATTGAACTTCTGTTCCAAAGTTGACGAAAAGAAAACGTTGACTTTGTGGGCGTGTTCATTATTTAAGGTACGTTGTTAATTGGGCAGAGGGCAAAAGTTAAAAAAAAAACTATTTTAGACTTCCTTAATTACGTAGTAATAGCGTTCTTTCCGCTGCAGGATTAGGTCAGTCGGTAGAGCGCTTGACTGCCGACAGGGAGGTCGTGGGTTCGATTCCCGGAACCGGACCAATATTAGACCAAAATTCCCTGTCCATCTCCTTTTCCTTACCTCCTAAGTACTGGGCTGCTGATCAAACACAAGACCCTCCCTTCTCAGATTAAAAAAAACGTGGCACCACCCCCCCCCCCCCCCCATTCTTATACTTTTGTTCTTTCTAGTCTGTTGTCTTCGGTCAATTATTTCCTCGTATTCCCGGTCATGCTATCCTACAACCTCGTCCCCAGGGCGCTTTTCCCTTTCTTTGGATTGGAGGTGGGGCGCCCTACCTCCAAAGCCAGGGAAAAGCGCCCTGGGGACGAGGTTGCATCCCAGATGATCGGGGAAAAAATCTGGAGAGTCGGAATCGTTTCTATTTTCCCGACGCGTCCCAGATGTCTGCGATTGTCGCCGACCATTCCCGACGAATGAAAACTCAAATTTTTACCGTCGGGGGACGTCGGTGATGGATTTCGCTCATTACCAATCCTCTAAATTGCTGGGCCCCAGTCCCCCTATCACACATTTGTGTACAATTCAATTTTTGGCACACTTTCCATTTCTCGCCAAATTCAATAACGGGAGAATCTGGGACAGAATTCTGGCCCCGGTTGTTCAAAAGTTAGCACTACCCACTGGATAAATACTTATCCAGTGGATAGAGATTTTTCCGGTGGATAGCGTTATCCACTTTTTAAACAACTGGGACCTGGCGATTATCCGATATATCGGCAAAATCTGGGACCGTCGGCAAAACGTAAAATCCGCGATCGTCTGGGATTTTTCTGACACATGAAAACCAGGCTTCTGCTTGTATGTTTTGTTTTCCCAATAGAGGCCTCTGGGACCTAGGGGAGCTTTGCCCTTTTGTCTTTTCATAAATTATATGCACGTGAATAAGAAACTTGAAAGAACAGTTCTCTAGAGTATCACATCACATGACCGGTATTGGGAAAACAAAACTTTCAAGCTAAAGAGGGCTATTGGGATATCAGCACCATAAGAGACAGGTAACTCTCCAGTTTTGTAGCTTATTAACCAAATAGGTTAAGAGAAATTGATATTGGGTTATAGAAGAAACAAAAAACACGCTCTCCCAACGGAAAGCATGTTGGTAAATCTCACGGAAAGGGGGAGGGGGAGGTTAACGGCTGTACTGCGATAACATTGATGCAAAAACGTTATGTAGGACGTTTCAACAGTTCCAAGCGCTAGTCGATGTCAAATATTATTGCCATTTGAATGTTTGCCTAAGTTTTAGCTTGTCAGGTTATAACTTTATGTAATCACGTTAATCAGTTCAGTTTGAGTTTTCTTGATTTTTCCCGTAGACGCCTACCTCCCGTAAGCGACCACTTCGTCGTGCATCAGGGCTGGTCGCTTACGAGAGAGTTGACTGTATAAAGGAGACTGTCAATGTAACAGTATTGTTACAAGTCTGTAACGTGACCCGCTGATCATAACGGGCAAGTAGGGCACTCTCAAGAAGCTGGGCATGCTGGGCAAAACGTTTGGAACATTGCAACTGCTGCAAGGGACTGTCTCCAATTTGGCAAGTACATGAAAAATCCCTAGGAGTTTTAACAGTTTATTGTTTGTCAGGTTGATCATGGTGATCCCTACCAGGGGCGGATCTAGGGGGAGGGTGCAGGGGGTGCGCACCCCCCCCCCTTGATGACCTGCGGTTTTCTAATACAACTGGTATTCTGCAAAATAAAAAAAAACTATGTGGTTTATTGGTGTTGAAGTAGAGCAAGCGACAAGTGCACTCCCTCCTAAAAAAAGATCCTGGATCCGCCACTGCCTACCCTAAAATAAAGCAAATGGATCTCGCATTGTTAGAGAAGGACTGGAAATGTGAAGTTTTTTCAGTTCATACTGTCAATACTGCATTGGAACCTAGCTCTCTCAACAGACACTCCCGTAAGCGGACAACCGAAATGAAATCTCAATCGCCTCTGAGTGATCACAATAAATTTATATCTTTTTCAGTCTTTTTATTTTCACATACCCATCTGGTTCAAAACACCACTTCAATGTTATGCTTGTGACTGAATTACAACGTCGTCAGAACAACATTAGACTCACGCCAAAATACTCACAAACAGATTTTTTACATTCCCTATCTTTATTTGTAGCTGGGTAAGCTCCCGTAAGCGACCATCTCAACGTTATCGTAAGTGCCCAGCTCTAGTTTATGTTACGGACACCTTTTTCGTTTCTCGACTGTGTCCGCTTTGGAGAGCTTTCACTGTATTCTCGCCCTAATCAGTGAATTTATCCCTTATCAGATCTCTATGAGAATATGTAGTAGCCTCAGGAGCCTGTAGCCTGAATTTCATCCGATCCGGCTTCGAGTCGTTTTCTTCTCTCATCAACTGAGGGAGTAATAACGACTCGAAGTCATCAGATGAAATTCAGGCTAAGGAACTTGTAGCTACCTTGCCAATCTCCGAAAATATCTCTTCGTGACATTTCTAAGCCGGAGAGTACAGCGTTGGGGTTGGTGACTGGTGCTGTTTTTTGATAATTCAAGGAAAGGTTTATTTAACAATTTTTCCGTATGGAAAAACAGGACTACCTTTTCAGATGTTCCGTTGCTCCCAGAAATTTTCCGCTTGATAGAACGACCCAAAAAGTCGTTAAAGTAGTTACTTCCCAACCAGATTTTCCGGAAACTTTTTGTGGACGGTAAACAAGCACCGTCTTCAAAATAATCCCATGATGCTCCTCGACACAACACTGACCCAGTCTCAAGCTCTTCAAATTGGTCAATCAGTGTAACGGGCCCCGGGGGGTCCTCCCTATAATGGCTCATACGGGGAGCCCCCCCTGCCCCCCGAAATGGGTACCTTTTTGAGGCTTTAGTATATCAAAGGGGTAGGGATTTCGCTTGTTGAAGTATATGACAGGGTAGGAAAATCTGTCATTCCGGTCGGTAAAAAGAGCTCAAAAGGTCTAGCACATGCATTTTAAGGCTGAAAAAAGTCACGAAAACGTTCTCGTTTTGTGATTTATTCATATTTTAAAGACAGTGCATTTACGGCAGTTGAAAGGCATGCGAAGTTCTAAAATAAGTATGAGAAAGGGGCACCATTTGTCAATAGAAGGTGTCCAAAAGGGGTACCTTTTATGTCAAAAATGGTATAAAAAGGGTAAAGGAGTCGGACCACGTGGCGCTTATGGCGCAGCCTCCCCGTGTAAACCTTTTCAAGAACACCCCCGATAAACAGACAGCAGTCTGGATTAAATAGTGCTTTGTTCGGGGGAACAACCTATCTCATTGGTTTCTGTGAAACTGCTATACTTTTGAAAATGCTAAAGCAGTAAATATTCTGGATTAAATAGTACTTTGTTCTCGGCACAACCTATCTCATTGGTTTCTGTGAAATTGCTATACATTCGAAAATGTATCCTGAGAAAACATCCGTCATTTGGCGACGCTACCACTGGTTTCCCCGCCAAATGACGTCTGAGAAACGAGCGAAGAGATTCCATGCTGATTACGCGTCACTACCCAGATCTGGGTAGTGCTTCTGATTGGCCGTGACGCGTGGTTAATTTGATTCAACCAATCAGAAGCACTACCCAGATCTGGGTAGTGACGCGTCATCAGTATGGAATTTCTGCGCTCGTTTCTCAGACATCATTTGGCGGGGAAACCAGTGGTAACGTGGCCAAATGTCGGCTGTTTTCTCAGGCTATCGAAAATGCTAAAGCAGCAAATAGTCTGAGTAACTAGTACTTTGTTGCCGGCACAACCTATTCCAATGGTTTCTGTGAAATCGCTTAACTTGCGAAAGTGCTAAAGCAGTAAACAACCCGAATGTGTCAAAAGAAGTGATACAGCAAACCCGTGAGTCCAAAGAAAAAAGAAAGCCATGCTAGCGATGTATTAAAAGTTATCCGCCCAACTTTAAACCCACATCGTCTCCTCTCAGCGTAGGCAACAAACATGGTAAGTTGATTACGATCTTTTAATGGATGACCTTCATTCCAGTAGCCAGTTTTTCTGCTGTTTATTTCCTCCCAGATACCTTGAAAAAGAAAAATGGACAAAATACTGCAATTATGAACTCGTTACGATCAAGGTACCACAACATACTTCATTATTGTACTCCTGGTTTAAATACTTCTTTAGAGATTCCCATTATGACAGGAGATACGTAGACTGTAGACCTTGCTATAGCTTATGTGGCAGGCTTTTGGACGATGAATCTGACACGCGAGGGAACACAACGGTGCGCGGCGTGTCCCAGGCTTCAACGCTTCCGCTCCCCCTAGGAATCCAAGTTTTACTAAAAAAAATCAGGAACCCAGTACCTGAAAACCGGAATCCACAGCGTGGAGTCCTGAATTCAAGACCAGTGGCGGATCCAGGGGAGGGGCCGGGGGACCCGGCCTCCCCTTATTTTTACAGTAAACTGAGGCCCGAAGGGCAGAAAAAATTTTTTTAGAGACCGGGCCCCCCGTTTTCCCAGGGTCTGGATGACTGGATCCCCCCCCCCCCGCTTATCTGAAGGTCTGGTTCCGCAACTGAAGACTACCGATTACTCAGAGACTGAGAAAGTAACTTTATAGCGGTAGATGGCAGCAATAAATTAATTTCTAAATTCTCCTTACCACTACAAGAATTTGTGATCCTGGCAGCAAAAATGCAAGGAAGAAGAAACAAGTAAACGTGGCAAACAAAGAATAAGCCGAGGTACACCAGGTTCAGGGTTGGTGTACCATACTTATTCCTCTCGAGGAATTCTTTGGAAATGTATATGACTGATAATACAACTCCTGCACCGTAACTGAACCAATGAACCACAAACCACACGCTGTAGGCTGATACAGTGTTGAAGACTACTGTACACAGGTTTTCGTAAATGTCTATGACGTCATCAAGAGTCTTATTTTGCTCTAGGTTCTTGATATGTCTAAAGGCATCTTGTGCAGAAGTACCTGGTGTATAAAAGAGAACCAAGCCTGATTATGGTATTATGAGCCAGAGCGGGATCATGAATGCATTAGCAAAATACAAGTGGAACAATACTGAATTAAAAGGCTGGGCGTAACTGAAACGAAGCGAAAAAATTTGTAAAAAAAAAAAATTGTAAATTGTAATTTGTTTACCCACGGAGCACTTAGGAGTTGATGAGAACTCGTAAAAATGTTTCCGTGCGTTCCAGATCGAATTGGAATTTGGAAATGTTGGTTTTTAAGGAGAGGGAAAAAGCGGAGTACCCGAGAAAAAAAAACAGTCTCGGACCAAGGGATCGAGAGAACCAACAACAAACATCAAATTCAGCCCACATATGGCGTCGACGCCAGGATTTGAACCCCGGCCACATTGGTGGGAGGCAAGTGCTCTCACCCTTGACGCCCCAAGAGATGTAGCAACTGCAGAGCGTCAATAAGCTTGTATCGCCGGAAATAAGAAAAAAAATTTGAATGTCTTTAGATAACTTCATTCTTGCTCGAAATGCGAAGTTAAAACCAACAGTGGGTTGGTAACAAGTTTAAACGCTAATAGGTGCTAACCGCTGAAGCTTTGTGTCAATGGCAACCCAAAAGTGACTAGTGAACTGATTAATTACCCTTTAATTTTTTAACCTGGGCGAAACAGTCCTCTATCAGTAACCAAATAGGCCCACCGAAAGTCTGCTTTGATCTGGGACTGAGGTCCATACAAACCTTGACTGCATTATTAACTGAGTTTTGGACCTATATATCAGCTTAGAAACTCCGGGCAAACAGTGAACAAACTGAGAGACAGGTCATTCATGAGATGATCCTAATTTGGGGTATAATTGTACGACAGTTTTTTTTGAGTTGGTTGATAACGAACTTCCCGGCGGGGAGAGGGGAGAGGAGAGGGTGAGAGGAGGGGAGCTGACAGGAAGTGGCCTTTTTAAAGTATGACTTACAAAGCGCAAACGAGCTGACAGCAAACACATGGCAAGTTGTAATTGCTGTCCATTGTGCGAAAAACTGCGCACCCACTCCAGTTGCGAGTATGTCGAAAAGGGAATTTCGAGGTTGACTCCAAATTATGGCATAAAACACTGCCACTGAGCATAGAAACAGCGTTGTTATAACAGTAAACGCAAAACACAAGCAGCAGACGTTCTTTTTGTCCACATCATTGTTATTTGGATCGAGAGATTCAGAAGGAGTTGCAACCGCGTTCCTTCTTGTTGCGATGAAACAACCAATGAAAAGAAAGTAAGAAATAACAGCCGCGACTGTGAAGATCGTGTAAACAGCGTTTGCAATTTTCCTGTCATCTTTATGATGTGAAGTCTTGTTCTTATCCGTTGAATTTTGTAGAAAGCCGCAATCAAAGCCGGGGCAACCAAGCACAACATAAAAATCGTAAACAGCTTGATAGACGACGATTGCCCCGACTAAAACCCGAGGGATGTAATTCCACCGCTGATGTCCCCATAGACCAAGCGAACAAAAACAAATCTTGAAAATAGCCAGCACCAAAATATCACATTTACTTCTTTGCAGTGTCTCTCGGCGGCCAGAGCGGAAGTCAATTAGCGGGCGATCTTTTTCAACATCCAAGGCTACATTGTCCTTCTCTATTACAGACTACTCTTCTGCACTGGCCATTTTTTCAAATTAGGGTAGCATTTTCTTCAGACGTAATGTACCATAAGATCAGTTCCCTTCATCATCCTCACCATGATCAATAAGTTTTACTTTCTGTTTCAGTGTGCTCCCATCTTTGCCTAGCCTCCCACGCAGACGTTCTAAGGGGTTCTTCACGCGTTCCTGCCCGACAGGAACGCATGACGAACCCCTAAGAACGTGTGCGTGGGAGGCTAACCTTTGCGTGACCGGAAAGTTTGAAAAACCAAATATTTTTTACGTAACGCGACGTTCTCACCAGTTTTCAATATGATATGGCTGATTCTAGTCTTATTTTAAACTTTATAGCGGAAGGACATCTGTGAGCAGGGAATAAGTCCGGACAGAATTTGATTGTCGGCGAATTTCTGTAATCGTCCATCGTTCTGCTAGTGAGAAGCTAGCCGTTGTTCACTCGTCTTGCGTGTTTGGGGGAGTCTTATTCTGGCAAGGTTTCCAATGAAAGATTTGTGAACTCGTGTCTGGCAAACTCTCCAAGTGTTTATATATACACTAATACACAGTTATACGCACCTTATAACTTCTTCTGCGCTTAACGAGTATCGTTAAAATTTTGGTCCATAAGGCATAACTTTCATTGAAACAACTGCTCCACAGAATGTCACTGATAACACGTAACGCAAAAGAGTGTCGAAGTACGACTGAACAATAAGTGTCACAAAATCTACCTAAGCGGTCCCTTGGGGATGTTCTGTATTTACGTCATACTAACGATTTCGTACTTGCGGGTGCAAACAATAGAAACGTCATCATTACCTACCGATTCCTCACGGCCCCTGTTCAAGCAAATCGAGATTTTTTCTATATTGACTGTATGACTGCATATTTCAACTGTAAGTACTTTCCTAAATATACGCGCGAGTTACTAGAGTGCCTCCTCGGGATTTCGCCTATTGGGTGAAATCCCTGCGGGGGCAATTACTAGAAAACAAGAAGGCGCTTACAGCGGCCTCTCGTCTCTCTTGCTTGGAGATTAGATCGAAAACTGAGGACGCGATTAATCTACACGAAACAGGATTTACTCGCTAAAGGATTTTTACTTCCTACTTTATCGACGTCAATACTTTTTATTTGTTTCTGAATTGATTTAGTACGCGTGTTAGCGAGTACCGGAAATACATCTGCCGTCGCAGGCTATACGCGTGTATAACTTTTAAGTACTCGAAAATTCAAGGGCCTCGAGTCCAGAGAAATTACAGAGATCAAACAAGTGATTTATGCACCTATCAATGTAATGCCGGCGGGGGGGGAGGCAGGGCATGGGGTGGAGATTTGACATTTTTCAAAAATTTGCAATCAAATTCCCTGCCCATGGGCAAATCATCCCAGTCAAATGCAACCAAATTTCCCTACCCCGGGCTGCACATTGCTGTCAATCCCAAGGCAGAACCCAAGACAGGCACAATAAAAATAGCTCCAAATAAAACTCTGCAATCTTTTATAAACGTTGCTGCATCACCAAAGATACATGTTCCTGTTACAGCTGCAATTATACGTTTTAACCATTCAATCCGTGTTACACTGCGTAGAATACATAAACCTTTAGAAGAAAGTCCAGACTTTGTAAGTTTAAATATACCGTTCGAAGGGTACAAAGAAAGTCAGTTTGATAAGTTTACAGTGATTGTGGCGAATGAGCCATACACTAATCGATTGTACTCGCAAAAATCGACTTGGTTTCTCTTTACTTCCGTTTACTTTGATACCACAGCATTTCAAGAGGTTCAATTGATCAAAAACACGCTAAAACAAACGAAACTGGAAGACAAAACAGTGAAATCTACTCAGCCTTCGCTTGTTCTCAATGGCCTCCATGACTTCCTGATCTTTTCAAACCGTACGGCGCATACGTGAAGCGTGGAAGAGGGAAACATATGTTCGGTCTCGGCCTTTTTCGTCCGAGCCGGCAGTCAAATATCTCCACGTCGGGAGAAGAAAGATTCAAATATCCCCTCCCCTGGGAGAACAAGATCAGTCAAATGCCCTACCCCATGGCCAACAAAGACAATCAAATCACCACCCCATGCCCTGCCTCCCCCCGCCGGCTTTACATTGATAGGTGCATTACATGGCACGTCATTTCAATCATCGCCGAAAATAAATCGCATGCTCATCACAAGACCCTAATGCGTACAATGAAAGTTTACAAAACCCGACCATCGCAGTTTTGCTAATTAAGATTTTTTTTCGACCACTCAGTAGTGTTCACTTGTTCCAAGGTAATCGACGATTTCAAGCGATAGAATTCGTGAACCGAAACGTTACCTAAGCTTTCTTCGCAAAACATGCGTGGCTTCGATCACGCAACGATTCTTAGTCCCAGTTTCCACGGACTATGAAAGGAACGCCTGGCACAATGACCCCCCATTTGTATTTTAGATACGACGAAACCCCCGGGGAAGAGGGGGACTTCCAGAAAAAATGGGTCGGGGTGTGCGGCACTCTTCCTGAAACCCTTACCCTATTTCAGACCAAAATCTGTGATTTTTTCCTACCCTTTTTCAGACCTCTTCAAGAATTTGATACCCTACCGTATTTCAGACCTGAAGCCCTGGAGCCCTGCGCGTGACCGGAGCGCGTGACAAGCTGTTACGGCATGTACACAGTTGGTGCAAACATTAAAAGAGAAATGGTCTTATCGCCAAATGATGAAGAAGTAGCTTCTACTGAAAAACATACCCAATTCAAGACTAGAGTGCACAAACCATACCCTTTTTCAGACCACAATGGTCGAAATTGATACCCTATATCAGACCAAAACGGCTAAAAAACCATACCCTTTGGCGCTGCACATACCTATATAGCCTATACAAGGGTGTACCCCCCGGGGCGAAAAACGCGTTGCAGATTATGAGTCTCGCTGCTTACACAAGCGAGACTAATGATGTACGAAATAGCCTGCGTAGAAAGCGTTTCCATTTGGTTTCGGAGCAAAATTCGTGATATTGATTTTAGCGAGTTTTGTGGTCAGTTGGAGAACACCAGGCTAGTAAGGGATGCTGCTTCTTTTAGTCTCGGTGAACTTGTTTATGAGTATAACACTACATTAAAGTCGTTGTTAGACAGACACGCGCCTCTGAAGACTAAGACCATTACTCTTCGCCCAACCGCCCTATCGTACACTGAGGAAATACGATCCCTCTCTCGAGCGGCGCTGGCGTTCTTCAAAACGAGAATCGGATTATTCTAGATTTAAGGAACAATGCCTTAGAGTGAACGCTTTGATCAAGAAAACGAAAGTTGACTATTACTCAGGCATTATACGGGAGAGTAGTAATAATCCCCGAACTCTTTTCAATACGGTAAATGAGCTCCTACATAAGCGCGTGCCCGCGGAGTATCCTTCAGGGTGTGCATCTGATGGTGATCTTGCTAACAGGTTCATTGACTTCTTCGGTGAGAAGATTACAGTTCTGCGAAACTCACTTGACTCCACATCTGATATTGTTGTGGAGTCCGATGCCATTGTCCATCAGTGTGCCTTGTCATGTTTTAAGTCTGTAACATTGTCTGATGTCTCGCAATTACTTAGTAAGATGACCATCAAGTCCTGTCCTCTTGATCCCGTCCCTGCTTCTGTTTTGAAGCAATGCACATCAGTTCTTTTGCCTGTTGTGACTCAAATTGTAAATCAGTCTTTCTGTCTAGCTGTTTTTCCAGACTGTTTTAAGCTTGCATTGTTGAATCCTCTTCTCAAAAAGCGCACACTTGATGTTGAAGTTTTTTCGAATTTTCGTCCTATTTCAAATTTGATTTTCATGTCTAAACTTACTGAGAAGGTGGTGGCATCTCAGTTGATTAATCACATTTCTAGTAATGGACTTGATGAAATACTACAATCTGCATATAAACAATTTCATAGTACCGAAACAGCTTTAGTCAAAGTTTTTAATGATATTATCCTAGACGTTGATATAGGAATAGGACTGTTATCTTACTTTTATTAGATCTATCGGCCGCTTTCGATACGGTTGATCACACTATACTGATTGAGAGATTAGCAAACCGCTTCGGTCTTTGCGATCTAGCTCTGGCCTGGTTTAAATCATACCTGAGCGACAGAACTCATTTTGTGAGCATTCGTGGTGCGCGGTCTGTCTCGCGTTCGCTGTCGTGCGGAGTACCACAGGGCTCCGTGCTTGGACCGATTTTATATCTGCTCTATACCTCCCCATTGGGGGATATTGTCAGACAATACAACATGGGCTATCATTTCTATGCTGATTATACTCAGTTGTATCTGTCTTTCAATTCTCTCAGTGGGGATGAACAAGCTTATTCTGTCTCTCAGGTTGAATCTTGTGTTAGAGATATCGACCGTTGGATGTCTTATAACAAACTTAAGTTGAATAGAGACAAGACGGAACTGCTCGTTATCAGTTCAAAATATCGGCCACGCCCATCTTTAGATAGTATCCTGGTTGGTGATCATCGTGTAGAGCGGTCTGACAAAGCTAGGAACATAGGAGTTGTTTTTGATGAGACCTTGTCACTGGATAAGCATGTGAGTTCCGTTTGTAAATCTGCTTTATTTCATCTTCGGAATATCGCGAAGATTAGAATGTATCTGACTTCTGAGAGCACAAAGACCCTCGTCCATGCTTATGTTACTTGTCGACTGGATAATTGTAACTCGTTGCTCCTCGGGTCACCGGAGTATATTATTCAGAAGCTCCAGCGCGTTCAAAACTGCGCTGCACGCCTTGTAGCTGGGCAACCTAGGGCTGCGCACATTCGCCTCGTCCTTAAGGAGCCACACTGGTTACCTGTGGAGCAGCGAATTACCTTTAAAGTATTACTGTTAACTTTTAAAGCTCTCAATAATCTGGCGCCTCCGTATTTAAGTCAACTTATAGTCCCATATAACCCTACAAGAAATCTTAGGTCAGCTAGCAAACATTTATTAGAAGTACCGAATGTGCGCCTGAAGAGCTATGGGGACAGGGCCTTTTTCGGTCGCTGCCCCAAAGCACTGGAATGATATTCCCTTAGACATTAAATTAAGTGGATCAGTTGATGTTTTTAAATCTAGATTGAAAACTTAACTTTTTAGATTCGCTTTCAATTGACTTTTTGTTTTAGTGCTATTGTTAGTTAGTTATTTTCTTTTTTTGATTGTAAAGCGATATAGAGCTTTTGTATATACCGCTATACAAATAAAGTTATTATTATTATTATTATTATTTAAAAAGGAAAAGAATTAGTGTGTTGAACAGGAGAGTTAAATTTACGACGATTTTCTTGTTGTTTTTGATCGCATCATCGAAGTTCTGCTCATGAAGATTCTTCCCTTTTTCAACATCTGATGTATTCACTTCTTTCAAAGTTATCTACGCTTTCAAACGACAGAATTCGTGGAACGACTCATCCTGACGACTTTCTGTGACCCCATATACACATGCTTGTTTGTAACGCATATATATGGGCTTTTTTAGTGCGCATATATAAGCGCGTTCAGGTAAAAAAAAGGGTCATATACTTGGGAATAAAAATCCCACAAAGCAGGAAAGAACGCAAGTATACGTGGGAAAAAACCGCACGTATATCGTGTCATAATTTTGAAACAAATGGCCGACCATAGTAAGTGACCAGTCAACAGTTTTGAAATAAAGTGTTGACAGGCTAAACGCGACTCATAAGCTTGTGAAAGTGTAAAAACGTGACCCAGAACGTGACCCTAGGGTTACCTTTTTCCTTCCGTTCTTTCCTTCGCTAAGGTTATGCAGTGCACAGAGAATTCTAAAATCTGACTGAGTAAATCTTACTTTTGCCGCTCTGAGTCTAACATTTATTAGAGGTCACGAAGGTTTCAAGTTCTCAAAGTTTCATGGAGTTTGCCTTTTGGTCGAGGGTCGAGGGTCGAGGGTAACTAGTCGAGGGTCGAGGGTAAATGGTCGAGGGTCGAGGGTAATTAGTCGAGGGTCGAGGGTAAATGGTCGAGGGTCGAAAAATCCTCCACAATTATTTCTGAATTTTTTTTCAATTTAAAACCTAAAATTCCCAAATAAAGCAACCAAAGGAAAGAAGCGTGACAGGAAGTTCAATAAATACCATACTACCATTAAACTGTTGACTGAGAACTTTGAAGCAAGATCTCAGCGCTAATTTTCTTTAACTAAAAGACATTTAAGATTCGATTTAAAATAGAGTACAATGCATGTGCATTTATTCTTTAAAGTTTTAGATTTGGGAAAGAGTCAATTTCGAGAAAACATCCGGTACTTCCCTTTGAGAAATTTCTATCTCTTGTACTACCGAAGAATGTGATAATGCTACAACACCTTATTATCCAATTTCCGCTCTCTTATCTGTCAAGTGATCACTTACGGTTGGTTAAAAAGTTGGTTAAAAAGTAGAAGCAAATTTCAAACTTTTAGCTCTAAAAGCGGTCGGAATCATTTAAGAGAGGCAGTTGCATACAAGAGGTTTCAAATATAGTGATTTGACGTGGAAACTTTTCGTAGTTTGGAAAACTGGTAGCTGAGCAGAGGCGGTCGCTTACAGTAAGTGGTCGCAACCGGATGTTCGACTTTATCAAATAAAGAACAACGCCATACAACGCGTCTGTTTTTTTTTTAGCACCCTAAAGCGCGTCTTTACTTTTGTTTCTCCGCTGTTCGTTTGGTATACATCTCTTCTGGGTTATATCGATTCTGCCAAAAAAGAATACAACCGCCAATCTCGTAAACCAAGCTCAAGCGCTGCTGAGAGCACATTGTAACTGGTTGTGGATTTTATCTTTTTATCAGGGGGAATGTTAACTAATCACCCAATTATCACGCGGTCCTGTTCTCATTGCACCACAAACTTCTCAGGAACGGCAGTCAGTCTTTGTAACAGTCAAGAAAACAATACTAAATAGTGATAGCAGAAACCCAGTGTTTTTCCCTGGATTTCAGAGGATGGGTTATTAAATGGAGAGGGTATTGTAACCCATACTCGCTAAACATCGACAGCCACCAAAAAGCGTCCTCTAAAATAATACAACAGGGTAAATTTTCGTGTTTACCATCTTTTTTAATTAATTAATTTTATATGGCCTCAAGATTGGAATGTAGCCGACTAGCTGGTGACTCGCTAGTGTGGCAAACTTTGCTATCAATATTCAATATTATTCACTCGAGTGTTACAACGACAAATGATGCACGTGCCCCTAGGTGTTAACGTAAAAATAAAACAGACACCGGAAACTCGAGTAAACACGAAATTTTGATTTAAGGACGTTCAAAAATAATTGTGGAGGATTTTTCGACCCTCGACCATTTACCCTCGACCCTCGACTAGTTACCCTCGACCCTCGACCATTTACCCTCGACCCTCGACCCTCGACCAAAAGGCAAACTCAGTTTCATGCAGATCGCGTAATTATCGGGTTACCCTGCGGTCAAGGTCAACTTTCCAGAATTTGGAAAGTACAACGTGATTGGCTAAGCGTTGGAAAGGAATGTTAGCTGAGCAGTCTGCTGAACCGACTGATAAATTCCTTTCCCATTGTTCGCAAATATCAGCTGGAGATCACATGCAGATTATCGGAGATCCAATCGGCGCTGTTGAAGTCAAAGGGCGCTTTCCATTCAACCCAAAAGTCCGTAAATTTCGGTTGGTTCATCAAATGGAAGGGACCATTTCGGTTTGGTCCGACCGGAAGGTGGTCCACTGTGACCGGTCTGGTCATTTCGGTCGGTCGGACCGAAATGTCGCTTTCCATTTGCCAAAATTGTTGTCCCCAGTACCGCTCTTTTCTATCCTGCTTACAAGAACAAGTAGTTTCCAGTGGAAAGTGAAGTGCTGTGAGTAAATCATGACATCTCAACTAATTTTTTTCGATTTTTGATATTTGCCATTAACAGTGTCAAAAAACTGACGCAATACGACACGTAGGTGAAAAAAAGTGTGTGTAATCAAGCTATAATTGTATAAAAGTCCGTGAGAATCAGCGTATTATTGGTCTGAAACCTGTCTACGATATTTAACTAAAGCAATTTATCAATTAAGCTGAAATGAATACAACAAAGCCTGGCTGAATACAAATTGGCCAAAACACCGAATTTATTTACCGTACAGTTCCAGGAATTCGGCTTCGAATCGTTCGAATATTCTGAGAAACGTATCGCTTCAATTCACAAGAATTTTTTACCTTCACTTGCATTCATAGGCTTTCTACACGAAATAGGATTCCTCCGCCTTTAGTTTTCCACCGCCCCTTTTCGACAGTCGAGTGTTCTTTAGGATATAAACAGTATTTACTTTTCACTTTTAGAGCGTAATTATGAGTGTGCTGCGAAGCCACAATAAAAAAGCGCGCGGTGGCTTTCCATTGAGCACGTGAAATTTCCGAAATTTCAGGCCCCGTCGACACGTATCCGGAGATTTTTGTATCCGCAAATTTTTTTATGCGGATACAAAAATATCTGCTTCCACACGTAGCGTATACGAATCGTATACGACCGTCCACACGTATCCGATTCGTATCCGGACATCTCAACGGATTAGTCAACAGAGCATGGAAAATCTCACGCGGAAAAAGACTGGTTCTGATACTGTGACGTCAGCGTATACAAAAATCTACGGATACGAGCGTCCACACGTATTCGGATACACAGCGTATACAGAAATTTCCACTCTGGAGAGCGTATACAGAAATCTCCGGATACACCGAGCGTATACGGCGGACACGTGTGGACGCTAGGTGTATCCGCATAAAAGCGGATACAAAAATCTCCGGATACGTGTGGACGGGGCTTCAAACCGGAATTTTTGTTGAATGGAAAGCGCCCTAAAGTGTTAACAAGCCAAACACATACGTACAAGCTCGGTAGAGTGTGATACCTGACCAAAGATTTTTGCTCCGGAAGAGAATATTGGAGATAAGCGTTGGCTTTTTGTATATTTCTCTCTGTAAAGGCTGGATTAGATGTCATTCGCTCATATAGTTGTTTTCTCGGTGATGCAACGGGCGGTTACTTTCAATGTAACTGAACAAAAGGCAGAATTTTTTTCACACTTAAGACCGCTGACGGTCAGGAAATATCGACCAGCGAGTGGCAAGAGTTAAAAAAAATCGATTTCCTTCATTTTTTGTCCATAAATAGCTTTTAGGTAGATAAGTAATCTGATGTAACTTGTTCTCGCAAAAAGCCTTTCATTTTCGAGAAAAGCAAGAATATCAGTTTTCGAGGTCGGCGTCTCAAAATAGCCGTATCTTCAACCCGAAATTTGCTAACATCAACTCTCCTCGCGTTCGCAAATAAAGCCTCAAGGAGAAATTTGGACACTTTCCATCAATCGAATAACTCTTCTTCTTTCACTAGAAGATACTTTCAAGGCAATATCAAGACTCGTTGAACTGACGAAAATTCAAAAACGAAGAACAGGTTTTTACGGTGACAAAAACTTTAATTAAGTAGTTGTTTTCTGCGGTATTATTCTACATGTGGTATAGCTCCAAATTTTCCCAGTTTTCGTTTATTCACACATTTAGACATTCATCTAAAGCATACCAGAGAATTGGCTTGGATTCCTGAAGGCAGCCTCCAAACGAAAGCATCGAAGTCCGGTAAATATAGTGAAGCGTGACCAAAATAACTTATTTAACGGCTCCAAGTTTCCTCGATCGTAAAGAGACAAGACGAAATATCTCCCCGTTCCGTCATCCTTAGCGAATTACCATTGTAAAAGTCCTTATTTTTCGATAAAAAGTAAGTACCAGAATACTAGCACGTTTGATTTTTTCTTGTTCAAAAAATACTGTCGACATCGAAAATGTCACTCTTTCAAGAATTGCGTTGCGTTACAGTCGTCATTCCGTGACTGTCATTTTGATGGCTCCGTCTCTGTCACTTGCAGTCACGGAACAGATTGTCACGCGGAGTCACCGGCTGGTAGAGTTCAGTGTTTCAAAATGGCTAAAATTGACCCATTATCTCGTTTTCACCCCACTCTTTGATTGAAAAAAGCCACTTTGCAATGGAAAAACGTACAAGAAGTACGAAAACGAGCCTTCAGGCTGTAAATATCTACTTTTGTGCGTTTCGAACTTGGAAGTGTTTACACAATGAGCGCCGGCCTACCATTAAAATTCCTGAACTTCGACTGTTTCTTAAAAAGATTTCCTTGGATAACCCAAGCTAATTCCCAGGTATGTTTTAAATGAATGCCTAAATGTGTGATTTAAATAGCATTAAGAGAATTTGAAGTTACACCACATGTTAAATATTGCCGTCGAAAATGATTAACGAACTAAGTTTTTGTTATCCTGAAAACCTATCCCTCATTTTTGAATTATTTCAGTACGACGAGCTTCGCTATTGCCCTGAAAGTATCTTTTAGTGAAAGAAAAAGAATTTTTCTGTTAATGGAAAGTGTCCAAATTTCTCCATGCGGCTTCTTTTGCGAACGCGAGGAAAGTTGATGTTAGCGAATTCAGTTGAGGTTTAAACTTAGGGCAGTCTGAGACTCCGACATCGAAAACCAATCTTCTAATTTTTCTCACAAATAAAAGGCTTTTGGCGGGAACAATCTGCCTGGGTTTCTTATCTACCTAAAAGCTATCGATGAACAAAAACTTAAAGAAATTGATTTTTCAACTCTTACCTCGAAATTAAGATTTTGGTCGATTTTTCCTGACCGTCGCTCTTAAATGTTTTGTCGTAAAGCCGACTTCCGTTCAGCAAATTTAACTTCCGAGGTACAGTCGACTCTCTCTTAACGGACACCTCTATAAGACGGACACCTTCCTAAAACGGACACCTAGAGTTCGTCCGTGCCTTTCTTTACTCCCTTTGTTTGACTCTCTATAAGACGGACATCTCTCCAAGACGGACACTTACTGCCGGTCCCAAAAGTGTCCGTCTTAGAGGGAGTTGACTGTAATTCTTTTCAAAGACATTGTGAGGGTAGCCTCTAGTACGAAAAACTATAAGGTCTTCACCTTTCATGAGACCTTTCTGATCTCAGTTTCCGGAGCTAAGTCAAGTCAAGCGCGAAATTTCTCAAGGTCCAAAGTGCACTTCCCGGATCTGGAAGGCTGCTGTGATTGGTCTATGTTTTTTTTCCGCTCAAATCAGTAGACGTTAGTGAGGCAGGAACGCGTGACGAACCTGTAAGAACGTCTGCAGGGGAGGCTGAACTGAAACACGATAAGCGACAAAGGCATACGAGGAAACAAAGATGGCCCGAGTTTCAACCCTTGGAATAAACATGAAGGACTTGCTGAATCGACATCGAGTGGAAGGACAGCGTATAGAGTTTAAAAAAGCATGGCATAACCAGAAGGAGAGTGGTCCGCGTGGAACATTCTGGCAAGTCCTGCACACAATTTGCGCCTTCGCTAATGATTTTTACAATGATAATGGCGGATACATTATTATCGGCGTAGAAGACAAACAGGCCCCGGAAGATTCGGAAGATAACAATAATGACGTGCAGAAGTTTCATCTCCCTTGTGGTGTTCCAAAGAATGATCTAGACACGATCGAAAGAGAAATCGATGGAGCATGTAAAGCCTACATCAAACCTGAATTTCACCCCAAGCTGTCACATGAAGTCGTGGAGCATCAGGGAGAAACAAGACACTTATTGGTGATCTGGGCGAGGGTGTCTGACAACAGACCACACACGTGTAAAGAAAGCGAGAAAAAGGAACATTGTTGTTACATCAGGCGCTCAAACCAAACCATAAAGGCTGATCACTCCCATGAAATTGAACTTCGGTCTCGGAACAGTCCATTTGATGACAGACGAACTCTGAATCTCGGTAAGTCTAGTTGAAACTAGTTGTAGTGTTACTGGTAGCGGTAACTTTATTTTAGTTTCGTTTCTAGCGTTTATTTCGCTTTTATTTCGGTATCTAATCGAAAGGTTCGTTAATCGAACATTTGATATTTCGTATATTTGTTTTTTAGTCACTCACGTTACATAAAAACAAAACGTTACAAGAGTTGTTAATTAGGGTGGCTAGATACAGTTTTTCAGGGGCAATACCTCCCAAGTTTGAGCATAAAACTACGTCGCCATAAACAAAGATTTGGAGAAATTGTCACCGCAGTTGTATTAGGGGGTAATTACGTGAGACCGGGACGAACTCAGGCCGGTATGAGTTTGTATCGGTCTCCATACATTTCTTTTCATGCGCCGGTTTACATGGTACCGGCCTAAACATGCTAAAAGTGAACTGAGACCGGCCTGACAATGGGCGCTATCCATTCAACCAAAATTCCAACCGGTCCGACCGGGAAAAGTGGTCCACCTCAAAAGGTGGACCCGTTTTTTCGAAACTTTTCCGGTTGGACCGAACTGATCCATTAAGTTTTGGACCGAAATTTCCGGACGCGGCCGAGGAGGACGTCAACCGGAAGTGAAATGTTCAATTCTTGGAACTAATTAGCATAATGCCACAGCGTCGACCTGAAGTCGCGACGGTGAAAACTAGAAGTTTGGCCGCCTCGTAAAACGGTGAGTTGGTTTTCTTGTTTTCAGTGCAGAACTTGCTTTTCGTACAGGATTTTCGATCCGTTTTACTTAATGAGACACATTTAAGTGTTTTTAGTGAGGTGTTCTCTCAAGATTGCCTCTTATTATTTTGCTATCAAGCCTTTTGGTTTCATTGTTTTGGCGGCAACTGAGAATGAAAGTGCTGAGTCTTTCGACACAAATGTAACACTATAACTGCTTGTTTTTAAGGGGACAACGTTCTCGCTTTGGGATAGTATTTGAAAACTTTAAGAGACAAGAAGTCGAATAAAAATTGTTGAAAAACAAAAAATCTAGGCTTGTAATAAACTTGAACATGTCGGAGAAAATTGAGATCTTGAACAAGACGCCATGGTTCTAACTTCATTTATTAACTTTTATAATTTTATTTTGTTCACTTTCAGTTCAGCGATGGAGCGGTATCATATCGTTTTAAAGCAAGATCTTGAACAACGGAAAGCGAAAACGTCTGGCAACAAATAGCTGATAAACTGAACTCCGATCATACCCTCAAGTTTCCCTCGAAGAAATTCGGTTTTTTTTTAGAGAAACTGGAGTAATAGCCGGCAGCACAAATGTTTCTTCCAATAAAAGATCGTTAAGGTATCAATCGTGGAAGCCGCATATTACTTATATATGTAAGAAAATTTCAAAATCTATTGGCGTCATGTTTAGGTCTCGTTTCTTTCTTTCTGAAACAACAAAAAAGTCTCTTTATTATACCTTAATTTATCCTTATTTAACATATTGTACCACAGTTTGGTCCTCCACTTATGTAACAAACCTTAATAGAATTTTTCTTCTACAAAAGCGAGCAGTACGAATTATTACAAATGCAGATTTTCGCGCGCACTCTGAACCATTATTTTTCCGTTTAAAGATTTTGGACATATACAACATTAATTCATTCTATACTGCACAATTTATGTTTTCATATTATCATCAATTACTGCCACCGCTTTTTTCGAACCTTTTTGTTACTAGTAGCAATATTCATAATTATAATACTAGAAGTTCCTCGCATTTCCGTTCTCATGCCTGCCGAACTAACACCAAACAATTTTCTATTTTGTTCCAAGGCCCTAAAATTTGGAATTCTTTACCAAACTCAGTCACTTCGATTTTTACATTGCAATCGTTTAAAACGAAAGTTTTTGATTTTCTACTATATCGATAATGCGTCTTGTACTGTCCGTTGTTGTGTGTTGTTATAGTTCTATTGCTTAATATTATTGTAACGAGGGGGCCTCCTCGTACAAGCCTTGTGGTTTTCTGAGGTCCCCTCGCCACATCTTTGTATAATGTAATGCTTGTGTAATCTTTATTGTGGAAATAATAAATAAATAAATAAATAAAAATCAAGCAAGACTTCACGACTTATGGAATTAAAACACGAAAGCATTACTTTACCCTCTCTCGTCAGGCGAGCACTCAACCCAACCTGCTCAATCTTAATTTGTTTTTCCCGCGAAGGTGGCGGCGTCCTCGCTCCAGGCTTTCTCCGTTCTCTTTACCGCCGCGTCCAGGGTATCTTAAGGTCCCTACTTTCGTACCGGTCTGCGACTGCACCGTTCTCATGTAAAACGGAAACGAACCTCAGGCCGGGTCGATAAATAGCATGTTTCTTCGTATGGCTCCATCATTTTTGCTTTTTCTTAGCAAAATGAGAACACTGCTATGAATAACTGTAAACAAGACTTGGAAGTAGATGTAGCTTCAATTGAGTATATGCTTCGGTTATTGCGAGGGATTGCACCATATTTTTGAGATGCTGTGCATTTAACATGCCACCAGATGAGCGTTAAATAAAGTTTACAATTTTCTGGGAGCAATAAAATCTGTGGTTCTCTACTCGCTGTCTAATTGGAGTAAATTGTGTACCAGTTAGGACAGTTAGTAAATAATATGTTAAATAATCGACTTAAGAAAGTTATATATATAGCTACAAGAATCTGTTTTTGAGTTTGCACCGGTCTCGTGTAATGAATGAAACGTTTTGTCCCGGTCTCATGTAAACGTCTACAAAAATTACAAAATCATACCGGCCTGAGTTCGTCCCGGTCTCATGTAATTACCCCCTTAGATAAAGATTAAAATTTGTTATGACCAGGGTTGCCACGACATTGGAGTTGTCATAGCAACAAAATGACTCTATTACCTATTTTACTTGCAGCAGTATATCTCGGCACTGGGAACTGTTCGTCCAAAATCGTTCATGGGAGCTTTTTCCTCCAATAGCGGCCTCGATATTCGTCAAGTTTAAGCGAAATCTGTAAGAAAGTTATCGAGATATTTTGGGATGAAGTTTTTATCGTTAGAAACGGAGTAAAAATTGGAAAATCTTGATGTTTGGCCGTTATCTGTAGAAAACGAAGTGCTTTTGACATGCAATTTCCTATGAGAACTCCGATGTCATTGTAACCCTGATCGTAACAAATTTTAATCATTATCTAATGCAACTGTATGTGGCAGGTGGCAATTTCTCCAAATCTTTGTTTATGGCGACGTAGTTTATGCTCAAACTTGGGAGGTATTGACCCCAAAAAATTGTATCGAGCCACCGTAAAATATAAGTTAATGTGACAAGGAAGCCCAAAGAAGCTGGTAGCTAATCAATGAGATAATTTTTCATAATCAAACTCACAATAAAATTTCCTTGAACATTCAATTACTGAACTCCCGCCGATCGTACTCAATCAAATTTGCGATTAGTCATTATCGAACTCCTGTTTGTTTGATTTTTATGAGTAAAAACTGATAAAAAGCGAAGTGATTTCGATTTTGAGGAACCTAAACATATAAAAGAAAAGGTGTGACATAATGGCAAGCGGATGTGTTCCATCGAGGTCCGCGAAGACTGTTCCCTTTCGAATCCACTTCCTCTTGATATCATTCTTGGTTGCTACTTTGATGAATCAAATGACTCCAAAAAATGCTCCTCCAGATGATTTGAGGCCATGGGATAGTGATTTGTTTTCCGTTCTCAACATTCCCCCTGCTCCACGTGGTCGGTACCACCGCCATCTTGGTTTCCTCTTTGGTGTTCATCCCAGGAGGCGGTTTTTTTCACGGCCCACAGGGGCGGCACCGGGTTTCTTTGCTTCGTGGGCCATAACTGGGAATTATGTGTAATATTAGCACGATAGCGCTAATGGGGATGCTCCCCTGGGAAATTTTGAAAATTTAAGTTCTCTAGTATGCAATCTGGAGTAATTTGAACGCTAAAATTTGGCAAACACCAGGATTTCATTGTGGTCAACAAAGTAAGAAAAACTTCATGACTTAGCAAAAAAACTTATCAAACTTTAATAATTTTGTAGCAAATTATCAATTGTCAGTTTGTTTTAGCTGCCCTTCAATACATTGGTTTGAGAAAGTTTTAATAGACATTGATCGACATTGAATTTTCCAGAGGGATTTTGCCTGTCCTTTGATGTTGAAACAAACTGATTTCCATATGTCTGCAATGTTCAATTAGTTAGTCATTTCTTTGTGAACGTGGATCGAGAATCTTGCAGTGATTCAATCTTTTTTTGCGACATAGCTGTTTGAAGATACCGGTCTTTAGCCTTCTAAGAGCAGAGGCCGAGCGCTCACTCACAGCATTAGTCGCAGGTAGAACAAGAAGTATTAAACTTCACAAGGTTAAAAACTCCTGTGAAATAATCTACAGCTACACTGGGAAGGTTTCTCAGATATACATGCCACTACATCGTTCAATCCAAGACAGAATCAAGATCCTATATTTATATAATCACAGAATATTTCTTTAACAAATCTTAATACATGAAATCGCCTCATGCAGTGTATGAACATCTGGTCTAAGGATCTTAGCTTGTCACACTAAAGTATATCTCAGCCTGTACAATTTTAAGTTGTCCCAAAGTTGAAAGTTGGTGGGGAATGGCCCCACCTGCCCTACCTGTAGCACCGTCCTTAATGGGCCTGTCAACCATTACTTTAATCACAGGCATCCCAAACGCTGTGGGAGTTCGTTGGACTTTGAATTTATAAGAGAATGTATGAAAATAAACAAAGTACGTCCTAAATTCCATTTTTGACAAAAATAGAAATAAAAATGACTTCCTCAATAATTTAATCTTCAGTATTTTCTTTAAAGAGGAAAAGGATTGAGAGTTGATGATCTCGTTGTCAAGTGAATTCAGAAACGCAGGTCCTTGAAAAAGGGCAAGAACTTCTTAGTGTTTGTTTGACAATATGTTAGACGGTAGGCCTGGGAATTTCTTGTATTGTACTAAGAGTAAAATTGATAGTTCTGAAATAAGAACTGTTTCCGTAAAACTTCAGTAATAAGACGATAAGATTAGAGCACCCAAGAAATAAAATGAAAACGAAAGGAAATAGGTAGATCTTAAAAGAATTGCGGCAAGAAAAGCGAAAAAAGAAGGGAGGAGAGAAAGCGAAAAGTAAAAGTCAAGACTGCTGTGTCGCTTGTAAACCCAAAACTATCTCGAAATTTAATTTTGCTTTCTGCGCATGCCCCAACTTCGCAAGCTGATATTTTGCATCTGGATCAGAAGACCGCTTCCATACCATCTTTATAATAGTGGAGCTCTCGCATGCGCGAAGCAGAGCACCATGGGTAAGAAAATTTGGTAAACTCTCCATCTGAGAAATTGTGGTTATGACGTAGTGTATGCGCGCCCACCTGTACACACAATTCATGTAAGCTGATGTGAAATGTCACATTAGATCTTGCACAAAATGACACTAGCCTGTCAGCTATGTAAACCATATGTATGAGGACAGCTGTCAAAATCAGATGTCCGCTGACAATTATCACATGATTATCTCGCAGGTTCAGATGAAAGACTAGTTGTTTTCCCCCTACATATAGGCTGATATAATATGTCACACTTACAAACATAAAAATTAAACTTAATTTTCACTGGGCAGGGTTTTCATTCGGCTGCCAGTAGTTTAAATTTATATACGCATAAATAACGTGGGCTCATGCAAATATACGATCTGGCATTTTGCCACCACTACAAGCCGGACTGAAATGTCTTACTCACTCTCGCAGTCGACAGTCCGTTTATTCAAATATTCGCCATTCTAATGAAGGTCAATTGTCAGCTATCAAACTAGAGCATCCGCTGCTATCATCACCTGACTGTACCGCGGGCTCATTTTTCTACCCATTGAGGTCACATATTGTTTTTTAAAGTTTTCCACTGTTATTTTATTTGATCACGGGTTCAATTCTGTATTTTTAGTGGAGCCCCATAGCTTAGGGAATCTATGTCTCCTAGAAAATTCGGCATTCACGTGACCGTACAGCGATTGTCCGTCCGTCCGTCCGCACCACAGGCATACCAATGCTTAATCTCACACTTTCTAGCTAGTTTGGGAGCCTGCAACGTGATATTGTACATCCACGTTGCTATCAATTGACAGCTGTCAAAACAGTGTATCCGCTGACCAGTATCGTCTGGCCGTATCACGGGCTCAGTTATCGACCCACCGAGTTTGAGTGTTTTTTTGAAGTTATTCACTGACAAGTTACTAGTTTTCAAATGATCGCAGACTCAAGTTCAATTTTCTAAATGCATAAGAAATAGGAAGTTGTGTTTATGAGCCGCACTATTAAAATTTTGATTTCAAGCTGACCTCGGACGCAAAAATTCAGCCGACTTTTCCATACAGGGAAGTTGCTTTTGTCCTTTCTGACCATGGTCACGCGTTGGTCACGCTTTACGTCCAATTTTTATGCTCTGATGGGTCAAAATTTGACAGGTGAGTTTATGTGGAAAATTTATGCAGCATCTTGAAACTTGTGTACTTATAGCTAAGCTGACAGAGTTTTGTATCATTATGTGATGTTTTGAACTGTCTTTTTCCACTGGATGTACAATTTATAAAATACAGCTGCTATCAAGATACTTATGTTATTCATGGCTGGTTTGTTCATTGGGTTTTTGATTAAGAAATGCGCCGCTTGGCAAAGTCATTTGAAACCTCGCTCGATGAGAAAGAGGGTTAAAAAGTCTCAAGCGATTCTGGCCTTACTTGATACCTTTCAGGAGCTGCATCTCGACTGGTAAGCCAGAGTAATTATTGTATTTGATGTTTGTTGTTGTTTTTTTCTGGTTTCATGAAGTCGAGCGTAGTTTATGCGGCTAGTTTATGCACGTTTGTAAGATTTGAGACAATGATCTGACCTAGTATCAGGTTTGACATAAGCTTACAGAACTTTAAACAGCCTTCAGACATTTTCTGACCGCAAATAGAAAGAAAACGTTCCGAAGAATATCTAGTTATAACTTTGGCTGTAAAAAGAAAACTTTGAGCGATCTTGCCTCGAGTTCGTCTGGAAAATAGCAAACACCGGGAAGCCGGCAAGGTTGTTTATATGCTTTTAAAAACTTGCATAACTCAGGATTTTCGGAGACACTTTAATCTCAATACTTGTCTTCGTTAATGAAAATTGTTGTCTCTGTAAATGTTTCACCAAATTATATTTCTTTTATCGATTGTTTTCAGTCGTATGGAACATCGTTTGCAGGAGTACTCAAAATGCCGCGCGTATCAAACGCTTTTACAGATTACACATAATAAAACCATAACATAAAGAACAGAAATAATGAATTCTTTATCTTGTTCAAACATGCAAACAGCTCGCATTGCAAATTTGGCACTTGTCAAAAGTAAGAACCGGCTGGCCGTATAGGTTATTTTGAAAATTTTTTGAACCCCATTAGGCCATCCCCCTTTTTTTCGTTTAACTTCGAATGCGTTTCCTGATATTGGGTCGGTCGGTCGGATTGAAAAAAAAAATCCTGGTACCCCAGGATGACGTTAAAAGTTAACATTTACATCTGTGGATTAACAAAATGCACAATGTACTGTAAAAAATGTTCCTGTTTTTGTTCCTGTTTTTCTCTACGCTGTGACTATGCTCATATTTTTATTTTTAAAATGCCAAAAATTTGGGTCGGTCGAACGACACTAGAGGGAGAAAAAAAGAGGATGGCCTTATTGCCCTGCATACCGCATAGGCTCGATTTCTGCCGTCTCCCGGGTCCGGTCTTTGATAGTGCGGGCTCATTTTCCCGAACAGCGGCTGGTAATCGAGCCTACATACCGCATAGGAGCAGAGTTTTCTAACTGAACAGTGCCGACGTTATGGAATTCTCTTCATGAAAACGTTTTATAATGTGTTCAATTCTATAATTTGTTGTGCAAAGGAAGCGCGTGCTCCGATCGTCCTCATTATTGAATGGGTGCAGTTTTTCTTGAAAAGTTGTGAGAAACTGCATTCTGTCCGAGGTATGTAAGCTTACTTAAAAACAGCGCCTCATAGAACTGTTTGCCTCAGATGTGATGTATAAAAAGTATAAAAGGCTGGCTTACAAGTCACCAGATTTGTTTACAAAATCTCACTTGTAAAGTAAGTAAACTTGTCGAACGCAAAAAATTCGGCTTGATTTTTTATTTTGGCCTCCCAATTAGACAAAGGAATGCAACCTATAAATTACTAACAACGTGTAAATTGGCTGCCACCGAGGAATATCGTGTCTTATAACCTGCCTTTATAGCATAAAACAAGACGCACGAGTGCGTGAACCCGGCCTTCTTGTAGAGCATACAATGATACAGGGGGGAAATGTGCATTATGTATAAATGGCAGTACAGCCATTGCCTTTGCATTTTCAAAATCAAGCCTCTAAGAAAATTGTACCCCCCTCCAAAGCCCCCGCCCCACTGGAACGTCAATAAACGATCGGTTCCTAATATACTGTGATCAAGATCCACTATGGCTCTTCACTCATCAAAGATGATTGCTATTTTTTGGGTGTACAATCATACAAGGCTATTAACTCGATGTAAGATTTGTTTCACTCTTGGACTGTTTGCAAATTATTTTCCTCTAAAATCACTTAGCCTTTCCCTCGAAAGTCACATGAATGTGCCCTAATGTATTTGATTTAAGTTATAAATTTATCAATGGGAGCTTCGCTTTTAGCCCTGGCTAAATCTGTTTATTAATTACTTGTGAAAAAATAACAAGTAAATGCTGGTAATTGGATAAAATAGTATTTATTGTTAAGGGAACTACAGCAATGAGAGTGTTTGCACTTTTTGTAGTACATAATCACACTTGACAACTAATTATCACTTACACTAATAATAATAATAACGTCTTAATAATAATAATAATAATAACGTCTTTATTAAAAGCATCCGATAAAATTACATATCTGATGTTACAGTAAAAATATATATCGATAGAAAAAATTACAATGACAAGATGAATAAAAAAGATTAAATTGATTAAAAATACATATGGGGTATTTACACAGCTAAATTATATTTAAAAATTTATCTATTAAAAAAGCTATCTTTGAAACGTTCAGTGTTAATGCTGGGCCTGACAACGGATATCCTTCGAAGGTTTACAATACAGTCTTTGTACCTTGGGAGCAAGCTTTTTAGTGGATGGTCATCGCGTTTGAGGTTATAAAAAAGGCGTCTGTCGCTTTTCTCCAAAAGTTCATATATGTTGTAATTGACCGACGTATAACGCCTCTTATAACATCTTTTTAAAAACCTTTGTATAACAGTAAGTTCGGAAACACTTGCAGCATAAACTGAAAGACCGTATAATAACTTAGGGATCACAATTGAATTAAAGAGGTGGTCTATTTCATCTTGTGTATATCCTTCTTTACGTAGGCTTCTGATGACAAATAAACACTTGTTGGCTTCACACTAAAATAGAAATTATATTTAGCAATGTCATTAAGGTTGCAGTTGAGGAGAATTCTGAAAGTGATCGTGACTAATGATTACTGAATATGAGGTAGCCTCATTAGCACTGAATTATCCCTGTACAAAGTACCAAACCATTTTCAACAGTTAACAGTCATGGCGGCGGTCGCAAGACTCTTGAGCTCCGAGTCTTTTTGTATGCTACGCCTTATTTATCGTAGTTTGGCTCGTTTTCCTATTTCTGATCTAAAGTTAAACAGGGAAGTGTCGCAACACGAATTGCTATTTGTTTCAAAGACGATTTCGCGACCTGAACTTCGGAGCTTCATGACGCCGACGATTTAATCCTCTGCCAAGGGCTCTGAGGACAACCGCGTGGTCAATGTGCTTTGTCTACATTTGTTTCCGGGCAGAGTTGTTCAAAGCTGGGTTAGATAACCCAGGGTTAGTGCGAGATTTGAATTCAGATTTGGCCGCGGCTGGGGCCAAAAATAAGGGGGGGCCCTCCCCCAGATCCTCCACTGTGGATGAAGGATCTGTCACCGGCGCAGTCTTTTCTAGACCTGGCTAAAGCATTTGACACCGTTGACAATCAGCGACTCATCCTCAAACTCTACTCGATTGGGTTTTCCAATCACTCAGTCGAGTGGTTTAAGTCGTACCTTGAAAACCGTTGCCAAGTTACCGCTGTTGGAAATGCTCATTCTTCTAGTAAGCCTGTACCTGTTTGTGTCCCACAAGGGCGCATCCTCGGACCTTTGTTGTTTCTTATTTACGTTAATGATTTACCATCATGCTTACGTGAATGTGATTTAACGTTATACGCTGACGATACCGTTATTTATGCTTCAGCGAAGGATCTTGCTACCCTTGAGTCCCGGCTAAATATCGATCTACAAACAATTGGCAAGTGGTTTTTTGACAATCTCACCCTAAATGAAAACAAATGCAAATTTGTACTTTTTGGTAGTACGCAGAAACTCAAATCTTTTCAGAATTTTTCTCTTGGCATTAATGACCATAACTTAGAGCGAACTGACTCATTTAAGTACTTAAGAGTTACAATCAGTCAAAATATGATTTGGCAAGATCACATTTCTGCGATTGTCAACAAAGTCAATCAACGCCTTGGTGTCTTGGCAAGAGTAAAGCAGATGCTACCACTCCAGTCCCGTCTAACTCTTTACAATAGTCTCGTCCTTCCCTTATTTGATTATAGTGACATTGTTTGGGGTAAAACAAAGCTGCAAAGATAATTCTTGATCGCTATCCGCAATCCTCTGCGTCCGAAGCTCTTGATTCTCTTGGTTGGAAGCCACTGCATCTCAGGCGACGTTTCCATCGTTGTACGATGGTCTTCAAGTGTTTGAATGGTTTTATTGATTTTAATTTTGTTAGAAATAACACAATTCACATATACAACACGCGTTCCAGAGACGATTTTCACCTACCTCGTGTAAGAACAAACTGAGGCAAATAACGTTTTATGTATCAGAGCGTCGCAGACTGGAACTCTTTAAGTAAGGGTATACCTAACACCTCTATATTTTCTTATTTTAAATCCAAGCTCAAACATGCATTTTACAAGTTTTTAAATAGTTTTTAATTGTTCTTGTACTGTTTCTATATTAAATGTAGTTTTTACTCTTTTATCATGTGTAGTTTTTTTTGAAGTTAAGGTGGCTCCGTAATTAATACAAGAGAATTTAGCTGTGACAAATTTTCCCTCATAACTTTTTCAATTTTAACGCGATGGCTGCGAAACTTTGCAAAAAACAACAGATATCATTCGGCAATAATACGAAATATTCTGATTTCATTGATGGTAAATATTTCTTGAAAAATTAGCGCTTAAAAGGACTCTACTGTTCAAAGAAAATCGCCTCTAGTAAAAAATTTTGCTGATATTTTTTACTGAAATTTCTGGTATTGGCTTTAATTGATATAATAAATATGGCAGAGGAATTTCAGCAAAATCGTTGGGGCAGAAGTCCGTAACTAAAAGTCGCTCAAAATTCAGCTGTGAAATTGTTTTGGAATTTCAAAAATAAATTACTATCAGGTAGAAGGAGCCACCAGTTTGAATTTTCTTGACAAGTAAATTCAACGTTTGCTAATTCTTAAAACAAAAGCCGATTGCCTATCGTGCTATTCTTTAAAAGGTACTTTTTAGTTTTAGAAGCACTATAAATTGCTCCAAACCTTGCTCTGAAGTAGAATGACTTGTTCTTCGACAGTTTTAAAATATCCCTTGGCAGTTTTGGCTCAAACTACTGCTGCATACATTTTGATGTATTGCAATGCATTTTCAACGACTTTTACGGCTGTTCGTTCCTTCCAACTCAGGAAAAAAGTATTAAGATTGGACGCTACCCCGTATCAGAGCTCAGAGAGAACTGTCCAGCACCTTTGTTTATGACTACAAAATGAGCACGAGCGACAGTTCTGCGAGGAATTCGCACCTCACCCAGGGGGGACGAACGACATTGATGACCATGCCTGTGAACCGAATAACATCACAGTGCAAAATAAAATGATCGCAAAAATACTGCCCGTGAATAAATTTACGACTCTGAAATTTTTGTCACTCCTTCCTTCAATGAATGGGAATTTTTTTTCTTGATTATTATGTTTTGCTCTGCAATACATGTTTATACACTGGATCGGTTCTCAGACATAGGCATCATTCTCATTCGTCCCCCCTGGCTGAGGTGCGAATTCCTCGCAGAGCTGCCGCTCGTGCTCATTTTCTGGTCATAAACAAAGGCGCTGGACAGTTCTATCTGAGCTTCGATACAAGGTAGCTTACAATCCCAATACCTTTTTCCTGAATTGGAAACAACGTACAGCAGGAAAAGCCGTTGAGGATGCATTGCAATACATCAAAATGTATGTAGCAGGAGTTTGAGCCAAAACTGCCAAGGGATATTTTAAAAATGTCGAGGAACAAGTCATTCGACGTCAGAGCAAAGTTTGGAGCAATTTATAGTGCTTCTAAAACTAAAAAGTACCTTTTAAAGAATAGCACGATAGGCAATCGGCTTCTGATTTCAGAGTTAGCAAACACTGAATTTACTTGTCCCGAAAATTGAAACTGATGTCTCCTTCTTCCTGATAGTAATGTATTTTTGAAATTCCAAAACAATTTCACAGCTGAATTTTGAGCGACTTTTAGTTACGGACTTCTGCTCCAACGATTTTTCTGAAATCCCTCTGCCATATTTATTATATCAATTAAAGCCGATACCAGAAATTTCAGTAAAAAATATCAGCAAAATTTTTTACTGGAGGCGATTTTCTTTGAACAGTAGAGTCCTTTTAAGCGCTAATTTTTCAAGAAATATTTACCATCAATTTAATCGGAATATTTCGTATTATTGCCGAATGATATCTGTTGTTTTTTGCAAAGTTTCGCAGCCATCGCGTTAAAATTGAAAAAGTTATGAGAGAAAATTTGTCACAGCTAAATTCTCTTGTATTAATTACGGAGCCACCTTAATTGTAGTATATGCAGGGCCCACTGAAGAGTACCTTTTTGGCTAAAATATTGTTATTATTATTATTATTATTATTATTATTAGTGTTTGTAGTTATTTGTGTGCATGCATGAGAAACAAATACCCATACAAGAGTGAATTTGTATGAAATATCCACATACAAGTCATGTTGAAGGTGATCAGTTTCTCAATTGTCAACTTGCAGGAGCTTGTTGAGACATGATTGCGAGAGGCATCCTTTATGAAATTCCCAGACAGTCAAATGTACACATTCACTGTCCAAATGAATTGGCAATTTGTTCAGATATTAATGGATTCCAAATTCTAGTGTAAACTTCGTGTGCTGGACACAGACTGTAAAAAAAAGACTTCTTGTTTTCTGTTCAGGAAAAATCTGCTTGGTATTGTTTCATGGTTTTAAATTTTTTTTCTTTTGTTTTACGTCATCTTTGTCCGGTACACAAAGTAAGTGCCGAAACTCCCATCACAGCCATCCTCTCCACCCATTTATTACATGAATTTATAGTGAATGTAAAGTGCAGAATGGATTGCTCTTATAGGAGACCTGGTCGTTTAATTTCTTGCAGCAGTATTCTGCCAATCGAACATGTTTAACTTCGGTGAATATGTAGGAATACCGTAAAATTCCGAAATAAGCCCCGTGGCTTATATTTTTCAATGCCCCTTTTTGAGGGGCTTATTTTTGGAGGGGCTTATACTCGGAGGGGCTTATCTACGGAGGGAAATTTGTGTTTCAAAGTCGATTGGGCTAGCCTTACAGTTAAAAGGAGATTTACTGTTTTTGCTTTGTTTTACTTTGTAATTGAGGGCAATTTCCGAGTACAAACCCCTGGGGGGAGGGGGGGGGGGCTTATATTTGAAGGGGCGATTTAACGGAGGTTTTTTTGCGTTACGATTTTTGGGGGGCTTATATTTGGAGGGGCCTATACATGGAGGGGCTTATTTTCGGAATTTAACGGTATGCGACCTCCCTCTTTTAGGTGAATGGTTGAATGAATGAGTGGGGTTGACAGAGAGGGGTTATGTTCATTCTCTCCTAAGTGATTAAGTGAGAACCCTGGGAGCGAGTTTAAAGAGGCCGGACTTTTAAAAGTCATCTCCTCTTTTGAAAACCTGGGTTGTTAACTCTTGCTTGTTAGTTTGATTTCTTTATTTTATCGTGCTCTCTCTCTCCTTCTCTCCAGACTTAACAGCTGATGACATTGACTTAAACCTGGTGAAAAAGTATCTAAGAGAGGCAGGTAGCACCCTCGCAGAAGATAATGACCTGGATCCGATTGATTTATATAGAAATTTGGAGCTTGTCACCTACGATAGGGATGTATCAAGTGGCGGAAGACTGACATCTGTTTATGGTCCTAGAAATGTAGCCCTACTTCTTTTCCATCCAAATCCACACTTGTATTTCCGTGGAGCGCAAACGGAAATTGGGATATATAGTTCCCACGATCGCCCGCTGGAGGAGAAGAAAATAAGGGGACCGATCGACCAGCAGATAGAAGAGGTCTTGTCTTACATATCAACGTCGACAGAAGAAGAAGCACGCCACGAATACATTGCCTATCCAAGGAAAGCTCTTCGCGAGGCAATAGTCAATGCTTTTCATCATAGAAGCTATGAGGCAAGTGCCAGTGATCCCATCAAAATCCACCTCAAACCAGACAGCATTGAGATAATTAGTTATCCTGGACCAGATCCAACACTTACAGAGAACGACTTTAACGGAAAGAAGAACGTGCCACCTGTTCCATCACGAAACAGAAGGATAACTAACTTCCTTAAGGACAAGAAACTGGCTGAAGGGCGGTTCAGTGGAGTAAAAACTATATATAGGGCCATGAAGAGCAACGCCAATTCTGAACCGGTCTTTGACTTTAGGTCCACTTACTTCCGGGTTACGCTTCCGGGACATCCGAAGTACATTGCTTACTCAGTTATAAGAGATGTTGAAACATATTGGGCAAAGGGAGACAAACAGGATGCCATCAACCTTCTCAAAGAATTTCTCGATGACCACCTCACTGAGAAACCTTCCTTTTTAGGCCCTGAATTATCTGAAAGGTTGGTTTGCAAACAAATTGAGTTACACGAAAATGACGTGAGCCATCAAGTCCTAGAACCTTACCTAAACTATATTTCAGAAAAACACCAGCGTTGTATTCCACTTGCTGAAGAGCTCAAGAAATGGTGTGATAAGTACCAAACAGGGGACGTTTCTACGGGGGTCACGATTATCAAGGAGCTCGTGAACAAAGGTGCAGAATATGAGCAACTGACACCTGCTGTTAAAAAAGCAGTTGACCTACTAAACAAAAAAGACTCTAATGGTAAGCGAATGGAATCTGCAGTTCAAGATGCCCACAAGCTATTTGAAGAAATGGGCGACGAGGTAACGAGAACATATTCGCATGTAGCGTACCATTTTGCATTCTGTAAGTATAACTTGTACGAGATGCAAGCAAATTCCAGGCAGTCACGAATAAATCTACTAGACTTCCTTGACGAAACAGAAGAGTATGCCGACATCGCCTTGCGACTTACCAATCAAGAACACAAGAGATACTTGGCAAAAGAATACCTCCTGCTTGGCTATATTCATGCACAGAAGCTGATAATCAAAAAGTCGACAGAGGAAAAAGTCAGGTATTACTACACAAAGGCACGAAAATTCGACCCGTCAATAAAAATCAACAGAACTCTCATTCCTTCTGCTCTTCGTGGTGAGTTTCGGCCGTAACAACTGAAGTGCAGCATGTTTGACTCTCTTTATTAACAGACGATTTTGTACAACAATGTCCTTTTTAACGTGTTTAACTGGACTGAAATTTAAAATACAGTTCTTTTAAGATAATTTAATTTTATGAAAAGCAAGGTCACACATTTTAAGGATTGTTCTTGTTAGAACTCTTTAGCATTTAAACATCGATTGAATGACAGTGACAACATCTTGAACTGTGCCGTAACGGTAAAAGTCTGCGACTCGCATGTCCCTTGTAGCTGTGAACTGTTCACTGATAAGTCAATAAGCAATAGTGTTGCAAGGGATAATGCAGTTAGTTTACGTTTTCCTTGTATGAATTTTTCTAGGGCCAGTCTAAAAATATTTTTTAGGGTTATTTAGCATGCATGAATTTTCTTTCATTTAGTTTTCGCTCGAGCGAATCCTGATTTTTTGTTAGCCTGGCGATCTCTTGCAATGCTTTTACCTAAACCTGTATTTGACACCTACATGAAGAAACAACTCGACGGCTTGTATCGACAAATCAGACATCGTCTTTTCATCAGGCTTGTTGGGGTTCTCGTAAACAATGAAGTAAAAAATTTGTTTTTCTGAATCCCCATCAAAGGGCATCTAATACAATATAAATAAATAGGATAGAATTTTAAAATGAGTAGATCACATGCTGTGGTGAAACAGACTTCGGGATCACGCAAAAAGCGGCCCGTGTTTGTTCTTTTCGCGCTAGCGGAAAGAACCGCTACCATCGTGGATGTCGCACTATTATGCTCAGTAGAGAGTGCGCAGTGCAAAACAAGGGAATTACCTTAAGATGCTACGTATACCCTCGGGAGAGGGATAAATACCTACTTTTTCAATGATTAACAGCTGACAAATTTTGTCCGCTCGGACATTAGTTAGTCGTTTTATAAAAAAATAGGAGGTGGCTGTTAAAAGAATGTTCGACAGTATCAATCCATGCTTCCTATCTTTGCCGCAAAATGTACGTGATCGAGATCAATAACCAATTTTGGTTTTCAGGTACTTTTCATACTTAGACTACTCACCTGTGAATTACACCTTGCTGGTGTAAAAATTCCAAACCAGTAATAATCTCAGCCGTGTAAAACCTAAGAAAAGAAGAGTGATAGGATGCTATAAGTAATATACTACGTGTCACTCGTAAGATGAAATCACCTCAAAGTAGGTGGTAGTCCTTACGAAACTGTAATGCTGTGTTGAGTGGGTAAGCGTATGTGAGGTGCAGATCTACCAGCTTTCATGTTACGTTAAATGGTTAGATCACTGATTCTTCGACAAAATATTTGTTTGCTGATTGATGTATGCTCCTCACTTAGGCTAGTTCCGCGTTAATAGGGCATTGCACGATGGCGTCATTTTACTACTACAACCAGAATTCTTTTCGGTTTTCTTTTCATATTTAAATTTGGTAATCTCGGTGAGGTTTAAATTACAAAAGCCCTAATTTGCATAAGAAAGCAAAACCCTAATGGATCCTGGTCATAGCAGTAAAATGACGCCATCTTGCAAATGGCCTATAAGTTTACACATTGAGTAGAACGCCGCTTGAAATCAGCAATCGTTATTGAACAATACTATAATACAGGCTTGTAATTTACGATGATTTTGACACCCTGAGGGAATGCGTCTTACTACAACTAACTACTACTACTACTACTACTACCACTACCACTAACACTACCACTATCACTACCACCACCACCACCACCACCACCACCACTACCACTACCTCTACCTCTACGACTACCACTACCACTACCACTACCTCTACGACTACCACTACCACTACCACTTATATTACTACTACAACAAGGTATATGGTTTAACGGGAAAACGTGTCCAAATGTGAAAAATTCTGTCCGTTTTGTTGTCACGTTACCGACGGTTTTCTTAACAAGTGCTCGGAAACGTTGATAGAAGTATCATTACCTTGTTCGAGGCTCGCTATCGCACTCATGGCCGGGGGGTCCAATTCAGTTTGGATATCCCCTCTCTCAACGAACTCCCTGATGATGAAATAGCCAGGGTACTTTAACATAAAAATAGAGAGAAATTATTGGTTGACCCAGAACAGGCCATCTTCTTTTTGGGTTATGAGCTAAAATAAGAAAGAATTATGAGACAGAGAGAGAAACGCCCAGTCTAACCCTGATATAATTAACCAGACTCTCTTCCGGAAGATTTACAGTCCCTGCGTCCTCCTTAGTAACCTGCGATCAGGTGTCCTTTTCATATTGTTTCAGCCGTTCGCCGACCTTTCCTCTCTCGAGAAAAAGACGCCTAATCGCAGATTACTTCGTTAGATGCTTCGTTTTTCGTCCAGAGGCGTGCGCGAAACGCGAGTGACACTCGAGTGACTAATGACAAAACGAAAGGGACCATGGAATGGAAATAATGAGAGGTGAAGTCCTAATTTTTCTCATTCTCTCCTTCCTTTGGGCGCAAATTTTTATCGAGAGATAGATGCCAGGGTACGAGTCACTTACAGTCCAGTGATTTCCCGCAAGATGTCCGCTTGCTTCAATTGGCAGGCTAGGGTGGGTGTTAGATAAAAATTTCGTCATAAATTTTTTGAGTAACTTACCAGGTTCTCAACCTCTTTACGAAGTCTTGCCGTCAAAGGACTGGATGAAACGAGCCTCAATGCTTTCTCTTCGACACTGTTTGGGTCAGGTTCATTGATTTGTTTCACTGCGTTTTGCCTCTTAGTGCGGTCCTCACTAAGACGAACCTATAAAAAACGGACCAATATTCAGGAATAGGACACTTTGATTTTTTTCTGAAGGAGCGGTTGATAGGCGCGGTCTCACCAGCCTTTTTTTTATTTAATCCCGGTAGGATCGATCACCTTGTTAATTCCTACCAAAAAGCATTCCCAGAAAGATTTACAGTTTGCATATAATATACAGCTTTGGTTTTTAATTTGGAAACCAAAAGGACCTACTCTTAGCAAAAAACAAACAAAAAAGCTAAAGAATCAAGGCCTTTTACAGAATTAATAAATAGCTATTTCAATTCTAACAATGATGTTCTTGTCACTGTACCGCGGTGATCCGCCTTAATAGACCTCTTGAGCTTGTATGTTATCTTTTTCCAGTACAGGTCATGTGATAATACTCTAGAGAACCGATTTCTTTCTTTTTATTAGCCTGCGAGCAAAGCGAGCCGCGCGAGAACACGCAAGCGAGAGAGCGGCGGACAGCTCTTAGATATCCCCGATCATCCCAGATGATTGGGGAAAAAATCTGGAGAATCGGGAGCGTTTCTATCTTCCCGACGCGTCCCAGATGTCTGCGATAGTCGGCGACCGTTCCCGACGAATGAAAACTCAAATTTGTACCGTCGGGGGACGTCGGTGATGGATTTCGCTCATTACCAATCCTCTAAATTGCTGGGCCCCAGTCCCCCTATCACACATTTGTGTACAATTCAATTTTTGGCACACTTTCCATTTCTCGCCAAATTCAATATAGGGAGAATCTGGGGCAGAATTCTGGCCCCGGTTGTTCAAAAGTTAGCGCTATCCACTGGATAAATACTTATCCAGTGCATAAGTATTCGGGAAACCAATTACGCTATCCAGTGGATAGAGATTTTTCCGGTGGATAGCGTTATCCACTTTTTAAAGAACTGGGGCCTGGCGATTATCCGATATATCGGCAAAATCTGGGACGGGCGGCAAAAAATAAAATCCGCGATCGTCTGGGATTTTCCTGACACATGAAAACCTTCAGGGCGGAAAAACGTAATGAGCATGCGTGAACTTTTTTGCCCAGATCCCCAGGTCGGGTTTGAAAAAATGGCGGGATTTCAAAACTTTTTTTGCCTAATAATAAAACGTTTCCACTCTTAACCTGGAAAGAACAAGCACTTTATCTTCAAAAGTTGCAAGCTGTGGTTATAACCTTGTCGTTACTTAATTTTCTCGAAGAATACCTCACAGTAAAACGGACTTTAACGACATTAATTTCCTTGCGTTGTACTGGAAATGTGCATGCGTAGGTCCCATTTTTTTCAAGATGCATTCACAAAATGTGTTCATATAAGGAAGTTCCTGGATATATAAGGTCCGGAGCTCCACTGTGGACACAAAAACAACATATCTTTGGACAGTGATTTGCCCCAAAAAATTAACGCTTGCCCACGATGTGTTTGAAGTCACTGACTTGTCGCACTCGAGCTGATATTTTAAAACCCTCGCTCGATCACACACTCGTAGTTTCGCAGGTCACTAAAATATAAACAAAATCCTCAATGTAGAAGTTATTGCGTTGATATGTGGGCAGAAAAAAGGTCAATCCTTATCTAGTAAAATCTTCCCAAAAATCGGTTTCAAAGCGACTATAGTTTTTTAAACTTGCTCCTTTCGCGCAGATATATAAATTTTGCTTGGTGTTGTCGAGTTGAACACGCATAACATCTGTCAAAAACCTACGCGTAAGTAGGATTTTCTTCAAACAAAGTTAAAGTTACATTATTTCAAAAACTTCCCGCTGACAATGAAGAAATGAATTTTCTGTGCGAAAACAATCTACCTAAAGATCTTAAAAGCAAAAGATCAGTTGCAACTTGGCAGCCAAGCCATGATTCACCATTTAGCTATTTTCAATAAGCTTAACTGGTCCATGCGAGGGTCTTCGTTTAAGCAAATTAAACTCAGTCGATCATTAGAAAATACAGAAAATTGCACATAAGGGTTTGTTCTGCTCTCCTCAGTCAAATCAAGCTGCAGCAATTGTTTACGGGAAAAGAGTCAATTGTTTTGAAGTCACTGCCGGCAGTTGTCGTTCTCTACTTCACAGCGAGTGAAAAGGACAATTTGCCTACAGAAAGTTATTCTTATAAAGAACAGAAACTTTCACAGTGCACTGAAAAACTGAACTATGTAATGAAAAATGAAAAAAACTCTGACTATTATTACTTGAGAAACAGAAAAATGATCTTGCGTAAGCTTGCTGGCCTTCTATTTCCGAGAAAGTTTAATAAGCGCACAAGTTTGTTCACACTGATGCGTTATAACAGCAATATGGTTCTATGACTGAAGACAAAGATAAAGCTGGTTCTGCAAAGGTAATAAATCTGGGCATGTAAAAAAATTAACCGTAACTACTAATAACCGAATACAAGCGGGTTTTAATTCAACCCGGCGAAATCAACTCATAAATTAATCGGATGCACAATCAGAAAAAATACTCGCCTCTTTAAAAATGTTCAAAACGTTTTATTCCACCTCGGGCTGACGGAATGATCCGTTTTTCCTTTAACATTGGTTGTTCTGAATCCAAAGTAATTTTCAAGCGACCAAAAAAAAGCAAACATGTCAAATAAAAATGCTTTACAGGGAGCAAACGTATTCGCACCTCGTGCATTTCACTCAGAACTCTAACAACAAAAATCAGCAACAAACAAACACAGTCAACACACAGAAAAGCCCGCCTTGAGCCTGCGATAAGGGATGCGCAGAAGCTTGCGCAGAACGTTTTTCCGCCCTGAAATGAAAACCAGGCTTCTGCTTGTATGTTTTGTTTTCCCAATAGAGGCCTCTGGGACCTAGGGGAGCTTTGCCCTTTTGTCTTTTCATAAATTATATGCACGTGAATAAGAAACTTGAAAGAACAGTTATCTAGAGTATCACATCACATGACCGGTATTGGGAAAACAAAACTTTCAAGCTAAAGAGGGCTATTGGGATATCAGCACCATAGGAGGCAGGTAACTCTCCAGTTTTGTAGCTTATTAACCAAATAGGTTAAGAGAAATTGATATTGGGTTATAGAAGAAACAAAAAACACGCTCTCCCAACGGAAAGCATGTTGGTAAATCTCACGGAAAGGGGGAGGGGGAGGTTAACGGCTGTACTGCGATAACATTGATACAAAAACGTTATGTAGGACGTTTCAACAGTTCCAAGCGCTAGTCGATGTCAAATATTATTGCCATTTGAATGTTTGCCTAAGTTTTAGCTTGTCAGGTTATAACTTTATGTAATCACGTTAATCAGTTCAGTTTGAGCCTATTTTCTTGATTTTTCCCGTAGACGCCTACCTCCCGTAAGCGACCACTTCGTCCTGCACCAGGGGTGGTCGCTTACGAGAGAGTTGACTGTATAAAGGAGACTGTCAATGTGACAGTATTGTTACAAGTCTGTAACGTGACCCGCTGATCATAACGGGCAAGTAGGGTACTCTCAGGAAGCTGGGCATGCTGGGCAAAACGTTTGGAACATTGCAACTGATGCAAGGGACTGTCTCCAATTTGGCAAGTACATGAAAAATCCCTAGGCGTTTTCACAGTTTATTGTTTGTCAGGTTGATCATGGTGATCCCTACCAGGGGCGGATCTAGGGGGAGGGTGCAGGGGGTGTGCACCCCCCCCCCCTCCGATGACCTGCGGTTTTCTAATACAACTGGTATTCTGCAAAATAAAAAAAACTATGTGGTTTATTGGTGTTGAAGTAGAGCAAGAGACAAGTGCACTCCCTCCTAAAAAAAGATCCTGGATCCGCCCCTGCCTACCCTAAAATAAAGCAAATGGATCTCGCAATGTTAGAGAGGGACTGGAAATGTGAAGTTTTTTCAGTTCATACTGTCAATACTGCATTGGAACCTAGCTCTCTCAACAGACACTCCCGTAAGCGGACAACCGAAATGAAATCTCAATCGCCTCTGAGTGATCACAATAAATTTATATCTTTTTCAGTCTTTTTATTTTCACATACCCATCTGGTTCAAAACACCACTTTAATGTTATGCTTGTGACTGAATTACAACGTCGTCAGAACAACATTAGACTCACGCCAAAATACTCACAAACAGATTTTTTACATTCCCTATCTTTATTTGTAGCTGGGTAAGCTCCCGTAAGCGACTATCTCAACGTTATCGTAAGTGCCCAGCTCTAGTTTATGTTACGGACACCTTTTCCGTTTCTCGACGGTGTCCGCTTTGGAGAGCTTTCACTGTATTCTTGTTAGGAAAGCCAAGAAAAAGGGTCTTCTCGCCCTAATCAGTGAATTTATCCCTTATCAGATCTCTATGAGAATATGTAGTAGCCTCAGGAGCCTGTAGCCTGAATTTCATCCGATCCGGCTTCGAGTCGTTTTCTCCTCTCATCAACTGAGGGAGTAATAACGACTCGAAGTCATCGGATGAAATTCAGGCTAAGGAGCTTGTAGCTACCTTGCCAATCTCCGAAAATATCTCTTCGTGACATTTCTAAGCCGGAGAGTACAGCGTTGGGGTTGGTGACTGGTGCTGTTTTTTGATAATTCAAGGAAAGGTTTATTTAACAATTTTTCCGTATGGAAAAACAGGACTACCTTTTCAGATGTTCCGTTGCTCCCAGAAATTTTCCGCTTGATAGAACGACCCAAAAAGTCGTTAAAGTAGTTACTTCCCAACCAGATTTTCCGGAAACTTTTTGTGAACGGTAAACAAGCACCGTCTTCAAAATAATCCCATGATGCTCCTCGACACAACGCTGACCCAGTCTCAAGCTCTTCAAATTGGCCAATCAGTGTAACGGGCCCTGGGGGGTTCTCCCTATAATGGCTCATACGGGGAGCCCCCTCTGCCCCCCGAAATGGATACCTTATTGAGGCTTTAGTATATCAAAGGGGTAGGGATTTCGCTTGTTGAAGTATATGACAGGGTAGGAAAATCTGTCATTCCGGTCGGTAAAAAGAGCTAGCACATGCATTTTATGGCTGAAAAAAGTCACGAAAACGTTCTCGTTTTGTGATTTATTCATATTTTAAAGACAGTGCATTTACGGCAGTTGAAAGGCATGCGAAGTTCTAAAATAAGTATGAGAAAGGGGCACCATTTGTCAATAGAAGGTATCCAAAAGGGGTACCTTTTATGTCAAAAATGGTATAAAAAGGGTAAGGGAGTCGGACCACGTGGCGTTTATGGCGCAGCCTCCCCGTGTATAGTAAACCTTTTCAAGAACACCCCCGATAAACAGACAGCAGTCTGGATTAAATAGTGCTTTGTTCTCGGCACAACCTATCCCAATGGTTTCTGTGAAATTGCTATACTTTTGAAAATGCTAAAGCAGTAAATAGTCTGGATTAAATAGTACTTTGTTGCCGGCACAACCTATTCCAATGGTTTCTGTGAAATCGCTTAACTTGCGAAAGTGCTAAAGAAGTAAACAGCCCGAATGTGTCAAAAGAAGTGATACAATAAACCCGTGAGTCCAAAGAAGAAAGAAAGCCATGCTAGCGATGTATTAAAAGTTATCCGCCCAACTTTAAACCCACATCGTCTCCTCTCAGCGTAGGCAACAAACATGGTTAGTTGGTTACGATCTTTTAATGGATGACCTTCATTCCAGTCGTCATTTGTACTGCAGTTTATTTTCTCCCAGATACCTTGAAAAAGAAAAACGGACAAAGTACTGCAATTATGAAATCGTTATTACGAGCAAGGTACCACAACATACTTCATTATGGTACTCCTGGTTTAAATACTTCTTTAGAGATTCCCATTATGGAAAGAGATCCGTAGACTGTAGACCTTGCTACAGCTTGCGTGGCAAGCTTTTAGGCGAGAGAACACAACGGGGCGCAGGGTGTCCCAGGCTTCAACGCTTCCCTCCCCCTCCCCCCACCTCAGGGATCCAATTTTTACTAAAAAAAATCCGGAACCAAGTACCTGAAAACCGGCGATCCACAGCGTGGAGTCCAGAATTAAAGACCAGTGGCGGATCCAGGAGAGGGGCCCGGTGGACCCGTCCCCCCTTATTTTTACACCAAACTGAGGCCCGAAGGGCCGAAAAAAATTTTTTTGAGACCGGGCCCCCCCGCTTTTGTCAGGGTCTGGATGACCGGACCCCCCCTTCCCCCCTTATATAAAGGTCTGGTTCCGCCACTGAAGACTACCGATTACTCAGAGACTGAGAAAGTAACTTTATAGCGGTAGATTGCAGCAATAAATTAATTTCTAAATTCTCCTTACCACTACATGAATTTGTGATCCTGGCAGCAAACATACAAGGAAGAAGAAACAAGTAAACGTGGCAAACAAAGAATAAGCCGAGGTACACCAGGTTCAAGGTTGGTGTACCATACTTATTCCTCTCGAGGAATTCTTTGGAAATGTATATGACTGATAATACAACTCCTGCACCGTAACTGAACCAGTGAACCACAAACCACACGCTGTAGGCTGATACGGTGTTGAAGACTACTGTACACAGGTTTTCGTAAATGTCTATGACGTCATCAAGAGTCTTATTTTGCTCTAGGTTCTGGATATGTCTAAAGGCATCTTGTGCAGAAGTACCTGGTGTATAAAAGAGAATCAAGCCTGATTATGGAATTATGAGCCAGAGCGGGACCATGAAGTATTAGCAAAATACAAGTGGAACAATACTGAATTAAACAGCTGGGCGTAACTGAAACGGAGCGAAAAAATTTGTAAAAGAAATTGTAAAATTGTAATTTGTTTACCCACGGAGCACTTAGGAGTTGATGAGAACTCGTTAAAATTTGTCCGTGCGTTCCAGATCGAATTGGAGTTTGGAAGCGTTGGTTTTTAAGGAGAGGGGAAAAGCAGAATACCCGAGAGAAAAACCAGTCTCGGAGCAAGAGAGAGAACCAACAACAAACTCAACGCACATATGGCGTCAACGCCAGAATTCGAACCAGGGCCAGATTGGTGGGAGGCGAGTGTTCTCAACCTTGCGCCTCAAACAGGCGTAGTCAATCGATAGAAATCGATATGGGAAATCAATCGATACACTCGATATCAATCGCCGATCGCTATCGATTGATATCGGTAATCGATAACAATCGAACTCACAAAAAAATCGATTTTTATCGATTGGCAAAAATCGATAACAATCGATAATCGATAATTATCGATAACAGTCGATAATCCAAAAGAGTATTTATTTCAAACATATTACTGAAGACTGGCGTTGTTAGCTAGTAAACGAATACCGTAAAATTCCGAAAATAAGCCCCGGGGCTTATATTTTTCAAAGGCCCTTTTTGAGGGGCTTATTTTTGGAGGGGCTTATCTATGGAGGGAAATTTGCGTTTCAAAATCAATTGGGCTAGCCTTATAGTCGGAAGGAAATTTACCGTTTTTGCTTTGTTTTCCTTAGAATTTTGATGGCAATTTCCAAGTACAAACCCCCGGGGAGCTTATATTTGGAGGGGCGATTTAATGGAGGGTTTTTTGCGTTACGAGTTTGGGGGGCTTATAATTGGAGAGGCTTATACACGGAGGGGCTTATTTTCGGAATTTTACGGTATACGAGAAAGGCTTTTAAGGTTAAGCATTTTATTATCGATCTCATCAAGGAAGAGTGTTCATCCCACTTGGTTTTACATGTCCACTCATTCCAGCGTTATCTTACGTTTCCTTCTTAATGCGACTAATTGAAATCATAAAAATATTGATTTTGTTGTTTATTCTGCTTCATCTTTAAGGCGTTGCTATAACGAGATTAGCTGAGGGCTGCACACCGCTACATTGGCCGCAACTTCTTCTTCTTCCTGTATTATGAACTGCGCTGAAGCTGAAGATCGATAAAAAGACCAAACGTTCCTGTTGTTGTTTTTGTTCCTATAGTATTTTGTTGATAATTGTAAACCTATTGCATGCTATGATGATTGAATGACTCAATAAAACCATACAGACAACATTGTGTCGATGATTAACTTGTAAAACGACAACAATCTTTTCCGATAACATTCGATAAATCAATTTCTTTATCGATTTCTATCGATTGGTATCGGAAATCGATATCAATCTTCGATTGTTGTCGATTGCTATCGATTATCGGTTTATCGACTGACTACGCCTGGTAGCAACTGCAGAGCTTCAATTCGCTTGTATCGCCGAAAATAAGAAAAAAATATGTGAATGTCTTTAGATATATTCATTCCTGCTCGAAATGCAAAGTTAAAACCAGTTCCGTCCCGCTAAAGCTTTGTATCAATGGGCACCCAAAAGTGACAAGTGTACTGATTAATTACCCTTTAATTTTTTAGCCACAAACCTGGGGAGGGGAAGTGGCCTTTTCAAAGTATGACTTACCAAGTGCAAACGAGCTGACAGCAAACACATGACAGGTTGTAATTGCCGTCCATTGTGCGAAAAACTGCGCACCCACTCCAGTTGCGAGTATGTCAAAAAAGGAATTTCGGGGTTGACTCCAAATTATGGCATAAAACACTGCCACTGAGCATAGAAACAGCGTTGTTATAACAGTAAACGCAAAACACAAGCAGCGGACGTTCTTTTTGTGCAGATCATTGTTGTTTGCATCTAGAGATTCAGAAGGAGTTATTAATGCAACGTAAGTGTTCCTTCTTGTTGCGATGAAACAACCAATGAAAAGAAAGTAAGAAATGACAGCCGCTACTGTGACGATCGTGTAAACAGCGTTTGCAATTTTCCTGTCATCTTTATGATGTGAAGTCTTGTTCTTATCCGTTGAATTTTGTAGAAAGCCGCAATCAAAGCCGGGACAACCAAGCACAACATAAAAATCGTAAACAGCTTGATAAACGACGATTGCCCCGACTAAAACCCGAGGGATGTAATTCCACAGTCGGTGTCCCCATAGACCAAGAGAACAAAAACAAATCTTGAAAATAGCCAGCACCAAAGTATCACAGTTACTTCTTTGCAGTGTCTCTCGGCCAGAGCGGAAGTCGATTTGCTGGCGATTGTGGGGTAGAAGAGGATCTCCTTCCAAGGATACATAGTCGTCTTCTGTTTCAGAGGAGTCGTCTCCACTGGCCATTTTTTCAAATTAGGGTAGCATTTTCTTTAGACGTAATGTATCATACTGCGGATCAGTTCCCTTCATCATCCTCAGCATCATAAGTTTTACTTTCGGTTTCAGTGTGCTCCCAGCTATAAGAATTAGTCACAAATATATCACGTGATTTCCTCACCGCGTGTCTTAATATCGGTGCAGAGTTTCAATCTTGTTTTGGTAGAATAAACGACGATCGATTATAGTTGGCGTTGGTGTTCGATACGATTTATTAAATGGCACCCGTCGTGGGGCACTGATACCCTGAGACTCGAGAAGACAAAATGGCCGAAAAACTAGCGCGTACTCGCGCCAAACGAGGTGGGAATCGAAGTGTTATGACGAAATTATCCAACGAAGCGAATGACCTTCTTGAAGTTGAACCGATCAACAAACAACGCCTGGATTTTATTGCTGCTTCACTAAACGAGAAGTTAAATTTGGTCTAAACGTTCGACGAGGAAATTATAGAGAATTGTGCTGTGGACGAAATCGAAGCAGAAATACAGGAATCGGATGAAATTAATTCACGAGTCATGGATCTTTTAATTCAATTTTAATAATACAGACATTTAGCGTCAGTAAGGTATCGTAAGCTGGACGGTGTGATCAAAAGGCACTTACATAAACGCCCATTTCAGATCATATCACTTTTGTCAAAATCATTTTTTATCCGCAATTACAAAGGGTGTATCTTGGATCCACTTATGCTTGAAGGAGATGAAGATATGCATTGTTCGTTTTTTTGAGTAGCTGTCTTTGAGCATAGTTTAAAATATCTGCTGTTTTCTGTGGCAAAAAAGTAATACTCGCGGCACAAAATAGGCTCTCTTCACTGGCTCTTATGCACATCCACCGTCTAACAGATATTTATAAAGTTGTCTCTTTGCAAAAAAAAAAATCAATTTTTGAAGTTTCAAAATTTGAGAAATGTCCATGGATTTCAAAACGTTCGCACTAAAGTCTCAGACAACCTAGTTCATTACCCCTAGAGACTTGCTCCTCCGGTTTCGTTTAGTCCGCCTCCTCCTTGGATCGCACCTCCCCGTAAAAAACCTGGCTACGGCCCTGTTCTGGACATGCTCAACTGAGGTAAGTTGCTTCCAATGTTTTGATTTAGATGCAGATGACCATCAAATATATAGGGCCGGGCCGATAGAACCAAAAAACCACAGAACTCGAAAACAGAAAACCCCAGACCAAAAACAGAAATACAATCCAAATTTTGACTTAACCGAAGCACAAAACCCAAAACAGAAATACACCCCAAAACTGACAGAATGTAAAACGCCAAATAGAAACACCCATACAAAGCTGGAATCACAAAATACAAAACAGAATATAACAAAACCAAAATAGATAACTTAAAACCAGAAAAAACATACCCTGTAGCAGTCTCTCAGATAGTAGGGACGTCATGAAGAGGAGATCAAGGTAAAATAAGACGCGCGTTATCTAGGAAAGAGGGCTTCGTAGGATTGAAGTCGCGAAAACAAGGTCGTTTTTTCGATTCAGTTTTCACGATCTCTACACAAAACTATTTTGGAGCCCAACATGGACTAGAAAAAATAGAAACGGAAATTCTAAAACGGAAATAAAAGAAAACCCAAAACAGAAATACGAATAGAAAACAGAACCACAAAACCCAAAAACATAGTCACAAATTTAACACATGTGATGGTTTTGCAAAATGCCTCTTCAGGCTACTAGACAAATCACACGATAGTCATCATGCTGTAAATGAAGATTGTTCCCAGGCTCTTCTCCCGTTGTCTATCGATCAGGAGACGCCGGGTCATAGACGTTTCCTTAGCCTTCTGCCCCTTTTAACCGGTGGGGCTTCCGCCCGAGGACCGGAAGGCTGTACCATAACATACTCACTCCCTACCCCACCCCCTTTTTGTTTTTCCCGCGCATTTCTCTTTGCGCCGTCCCCACAATGTGAACGCCGGGAACTCCGTGGTAGTCTTGTGGCAGTCATGTCCTTTGTGTTGAACATCTCCTCTAAAGTATGGTATGACATGCTGAGCCAGTGTATTTACCCAAAATCAACTTGTATATTAAGCCCTGGGCACCACATACAAGGGACTGTAAATATCTGATTTAGAATAACTTCCGCTTTGCTGTCTTTAATGAAGAAAGGATGTGAAGACTATGCAGTGTAGGAGTGGAAGACATTCAGTAACACTTGCAGTATATGTAGTTTGGATGAAAATATCAACCTTATCAACATCCACAAGAAATCATAATTACAACCATTTACCAAAAGATTATTGCGGAAAAAAACTTTAATATTGAGTGACGTGTTAAATATTTCAAGTAAATATGGAAATTATTCAAATTTTAGTCTGCTTTCTACACGGAAAACCCTCAATGGTTAACACGCAAACCCTGTCGCAGACTGTGTTAATAAATAACTACTTATTATGAAAACAAGAATTCAAATGTCCCTCCTCCTTCAATCCGAACCATTTAAACACTGCTAGAGCCCGCAGCGGGGTCGGCAAAAGATCTGGTAACGAAGTTAGACTTGGTATATATATCGTCAAATTAAAAGATCAAAAAAAGTGGTAAAGTAAACCTAAAAGACCAAAGAAAAAAGAAAACCAAGCCAAACTAGTAGTGAACGTGATTCTACCGACTTTGAACCCACATCGTCTCTTCTCAGCGTAGGAAACAAACATTGTTATATTTCGACGATCTTTAAACGGATGGCCATCGTGCCAGTCCTCAGATATGCTGCAGTTGATCTTCTCGCAAATACCTTTGAAGGAAATGAAATATTAGAATACTCATCTTTACTCAAAGTTTATTTAAAACCTGTTCCGACTATTACACAGAGGACAGACCAAACAGGTCTAATCTCTTTATATAATATCAGAAGCGATGGTCAACAGAACGAAACTGGATACCTTTTCCAGTGATGGGGCTGCATGGTGCCGGCATCGATATCATTCATCAAATGTGTATGCAATTTTTAGCCCAATTTTTGCCATACGCGCGCCCCAACTTGAAAACAAATTAAAATGGCGTCGGAAATAACCTTTCTGGGAGATGAATAAATTCCATTTCTTTCATCTTTGTCTCTTTGAAAGCAAGACCGCTGGTCATTCTTCGTTTGAGCATGCGTTGTATATAGAGAATACTTCATGGAAAGTGCTGGCGTACGGTATTTACGCACGAGTTGTTGACGTATCAGAAATCGAACGAGTGAGCGCAACGAACGAGTAAGATTTCTGATACAAAAACAACTCGTGCGTAAATACCGTACGCCAGCACTTTCCATGTGGTATTGTGTTTATTATATACATAACGAGACATTCATCATTTTGGCGGCCTTTTTATTTTAAATCTTTCAAAAATGCTTATTTGCGGCTGTGTATAAAAGTGGGACGGGGACAAGGAGACGGGGACATCGGGACGCGTGTGTGGGGACTTGTGACTTAGGGACGCGAGACGAGGGACTTGAGGACATTAAGTATGGGACACGGGGACGTGTGGGACGGGGACGCGGGGACGTCAAATACAGGGACGCAGGGGGACGCGGGATGTGCATAATTATTGCAAAAGTCGGAGGTAAATGCGATATCTCTGTGTTATTTATGGTCAACATTAGATTCCATCTTCCAAAACCACATTGGACACCTTATGATGCTTACACAAAATATTTCTTTATAATTTTAAATTTATTTGGAATCGAATGCTGCTACTCTACATAAATCTTGGCGACCGCAACCCACCCTACCCTGCTTTGGCCTCCAATATTCCTTCAGCAAGAAGTCCAGGACAACGGTTTCACTTGGCTTCAATGCAGGGGTCCTCGCCGAGTCTTCGCTTCGTAAACAGGCATGGAGGAACCTAAGGAGGGCAGGGTGGGTTGCCTTCACCAAGTGACTGATATCGCATTTACCTCCGACTTTTGCAACAATTATTCACATCCCGCGTCCCCTGCGTCCCTGTATTTGAATTCCCCGCGTTCCCGTCCCACACGTCCCCGCGTCCCATACTTGATGTCCTCAAGTCCTTCGTCTCGCGTCCCCAAGCCCCAAGTCCCCACACACGCGTCCCGATGTCCCCGTCCCCTTGTCCCCGTCCCACTTTTATACACAGCCCTTATTTGCCGCTACACACTTGCCGAAAAATGACAACGAAAACGAAGTATCAGCTTTTTAGTAAAAACGTTTATTGAAAACATAAATGACGGTAAGGATATGAGGTAATCCAAGAACTATAAGTAATCTTCACTGTTTGTTGTCAATGCACAATTGAAAATGAGTGAATTTAAGTAAAATGGCCGGTTTCAATATAAGCTTAAGCTTAAATGAAAGGCAAAGTAGCTCCGACAAAAAGCAGAACAAAAGCTTACGTCGCGTTCTGTTTTTCCCTTTCCGCTGTTGTTTCGCCGGCTCTCTACCGTTTTCTTTATCGACAGTGAAACAAACGAAACTATTCCACTCCATTTCCGAAATGTTTTTCACTTTTTTAGCGAGGAAAACTCTTTGAGTAAAACTTTTCTCGTTGAATGTGTGCGAAGCGGCCCTACAAGCTGCAATAAAAGGCGGGAATTTTGGCGCGAAACTCACACACCTCTGTGGCCTCTGATTGGACGTATCATTTTTCTCACACGTGAAAAAACATCGTTCGCGATTCTGATTGGACGTATCATTTTTTTCACGTGTGAAAACCATCGTTCGCTCCTCTGATTGGCTAGAACTAATTTGCTTACGAAAATTTACGACATAGCTTTTTGGTGAGTATTTCTAAGTATGTATATAATAAATCGAGATATGAAGCACTTGGGTTGGGAAGTTCAGAGAGCACTCATGGAATGTTGCAACACGATCACCTATCACCTGAAATTCCACGAGGGATCTTCGCGAAGTTGCGGGTGCCCATGTGAGTTTATGACGTAGACGGTGGCGCAATTTGTTCTTAAAACAGCGAATTGGCTATTGCGACCTGAACTAGCAGGCGCCGGTTGTTTTAGGGCGAAGGGTGAAATTTCAAGGACACGCGCCCGTTTTCCTCATTAAGCCACGTTGAATACCCCGGTGATTTTTTTAGATAACCTAGCTAAAATAACAGATTTTTTTTTAAAAAAACATTAGCACACTAATAACAGTGAATGCGAACTCAGCAGTGAGTGAATAAAAGACATACACCTGCAGTTGAAGTTTTTAAGAGTGTGTCCATGAGAGAACCAGGCAGGCAGTGATAATGCTCAAATCACGGAATTCGCTCAAACTTGGCACAATTGATGGGTGTGGTGAGATATTAACCTCGACAAAAAATAAGGTCGCAATATTGAATTCCCTGGGATTTACAGGGACCCCCCCTAAAAACGACAAAATCTACTCATTTTTGCATAATTAATTAGCTAACTTTGGTTTGGCTGTTCAACAAGAAGAAAAGACAACTTCAAATCTAATCAACTTTATCATCTTCTATGTTTATCAGACTTAATGCTCAGTAATTTATTTTTACTCTCTAATTCCATATCTTCCTATTATTTAGCCTAAAGTAAAGACATCTTCTAACTGTTTTGACCAAACCCTAAATTTAAGGTATTTTAGTGGCTAACATCTCCCATGAGCAACAACCTATGTACTTAATTCTCACATATTCTTTGAAAGACATCTTTAAGGTTATCAAATCAATCATAAAATATTTGGGCAATCTCATACTTTATCAATAATGACGTATTATGTACATCTGACTTGACTCTTTTTTGTCATTTGACCAAAATACGAGGAAACGTAACATTCGTTTTTCTAAACAAAAATAGCACAAAGTTGGCGAGAAGTCACAAATCAGATGCCTCATTGTCGATACTAATAGCGGAATTGTTAGAAAGTGTCACCTGAGGCATGTTTTCTGTGTTATTTATGGACGTTTGGATGGATATTTTATGGAACGCTTGAGTAAACACAAGGAGCAAAAGATTTAGTTCAAAACCTCGATCGGTCCAACTTGTAGGTGAAACAAGACCCAACAAGGATAAAAGATAGTGAATAAATGTTACATACACGTCTCTCAGATGCTTTAGTTCAGATTTGCTGCTCCAGTTTCGTCTGGTCCTCTGTGGCGTTACTTCGTGACGAGGTAATGAAATCGAAACATCTTGAAACATTGCAAAATTAAAAGTGTCGGCTTTTCACCGAACATTCGAAGTCTTTGAAATAAGTTGTAGTCAGAATGAACAAAATCATTCTCAAAGGACAAGAAAGATCACTGACAATCCGTCCATATCTACGGAAAACAACCACCTGCTCGAACACCCTCCATCTTTGACTTTGGACTCTGCCAAAACGATGGAATCTGTGACGCCGGACTACCGGACTCCGGAATGCGGAATACGCTACCTATTGTTTGTACGCGCCAATATCCTGTTATAACTGGTGTGTTGAAAATAGGTTGCGAAAGTCGTGTTACTTGAAATTTTGAGTTTATTCGGTGTTGACATTAATTACCATGATTATAATCGTCCATAATAGCCCTTTTCGTAGTCAGACCGTGCCGTGCAATTTTTAGACAATTAATGACTTGCCATTGGGTATACTGACTTACTTACTTGTATTTTAATCCTCGTAGTCTTACAACTATACAGGTTGGTATCTGTATCTGGGTATATTATTGACTACAAAAATATAATAATAACCGCTTATAAAAGTGTTGAGGAAAAACTTCTGAGGAATACAAAAGACCCAAAAGGAGGCACTAATACACTGCAAAAAAAGTCGACAAGACTTCTTTAGCTATTCAAGGAAGATGTAAAAGAACAGTTTCTTGAACACAGACTAATACACTATATTAACTTCTCATTTAAGCTGTCATTTGCGGATTCATACAGTGGATTAAGTTCTCTTAACGGACACTCTCGTATATAGCGAATAGCTCTACTTACGACCGCCATCACAAAATCCCGTTTCAACTTCCACACAAACTCTGGATTTTTACATTCCCGTAGGCCGCCGCGGACACTTAAAGGGTTTACCGGTGAATTAGATGTTAGCTTTGATTTAAAGCTCTCGTAAGCAGACACTCGAAAGAAAATCTTATCCACCTCTTAATGTTGTTGTTGTTGTTGTTTTTTTTTTCATATCATGTCCACAGTCATTGCTGTTTGTCACTGTTATGAATCATTCTTATATATCCGTTTCAGAGTTACCGTATGAGATTCATTGTTGTAAGCGGCCAGCTCCAGTTAAGGACGCCTTTTTCTCTTCCCGAGGGTGTCCTCTTACGAGAGCTTCCACTGTATTACAATTTGGGAAGGGTGTTAAACATATGGAAGCGGTTGTTTGAGAAAAATATCTAACTCAATGTGAAAGTGTGGTGTATTTTGAGTTCTACTTGGGAACATTACTGCCACAGTTAGGCTTTATAAGACCCGCAAACGACAGTGCTAGATAAAAAATTCAGTGTTTATGACAGTCAAATCTGGTGCCAGCAGGGTAGGGCATTTGTACGCAATTTGGCCACTCCCCTGGGGAGAAGGGACTCCAGTATGAAAAAAAAATGGTATTCTTGTCGCAAGCCAAATTGGACGTGTCTCACGCTTTATTTGTCTCTTTGAACTGGTCTGCACGAAGATCCGACTTCACTTCGCTGCTATTTCACGTGCGACTAAAATACAATAAATAGTTCTTTCCAAAACACGAAGACAAAGCGACTTCTATCTTCGAGTTTGAGAAGACATGGGATCATTTATTATCATGGTCTGAATAAAGTTGCCAATAGATTTGGAATTCTAAATTATTTATTAGCATACAATAACAATAAAATAATCTCAAAGAATGTCGGAAAGTCATATTTTCGACTGAATTTTGTTCACTGGACTCTCGCTCCTGGATCCTGGCTCCTGGCTCCTGACTCCCGATACGATGTTTCCGTATGGTGGCAACCGCTGCTTAAAAATGCGGGCTCCAGTTAATGTCAAAGATGGCGGACGTTTGTAACATGTGAATTGAGCTACAACAGTGGCAGAAATAATTCTTTCAATGGGTTAAAAATCGGCTTTCTACTTTTCGTATTGTTTTCTCCTAAAACAACTTGATTTGGATTTTGGTGCGTAAACTGATGGCTAAGGAATTTTAGTCGTACAGCGAGTCACGGCGCTGAACTACGCTATAACTGGACATCGACGGTGGCATGGGGAACAAATCAAAGCGTGCACAAACTAGCAGTTGAAACATCTAAGAGATACGTATATGGATTTTATTGACCGTTTATATTGTTTTTAGGGCGAAATTGTTAACGTAAGTAAAACTGTGAATTAAATCTTTGTATGTTGTTTTTAGTTGAAAAGATCGCTTATATAGCTATCAAAAATCATCGTTAGGGTTTCTTGCACAACAATTTCAACGATTTTACCCTTATTAATGTTAAATCATTGTCTGATGAGTTTTTTTGTCTGATTTCTCCTCATTCAAAGGCAAACACACGAATATTGTGAGGGCCTGAATTTTGATGAAATATGCAAAAGTCGTTCAGTCACATGAACAGTTTATGTCAACACATGGAAGAAAGTGAATTGCCCAAACTTTTTATGATCTTTTTCTCAACTTAAGTGATGGCTTTAACTACTCATGCAAAAGTTATAAAGATAAGCTGTTGCTCATCAGAGATATTTGGGAATAAAATACCCTAATTTTACGACTTACTCAAAACTTGGAAATGATGACCCAACCTAAGGGGGCTAAGAGGGAGGAAATCGAATCGGCGACTTTAAACAGTTTAACGTGCTTAAAGTCTTATGAACTCAGATCATCTCTCAGTGCATTTAAGTTCAGGGTGGCTTTTCTGTTTGTTGCACTGGCATTGTAAAGTTAGCTAATTAATTATGCATAAAACGGGCAAAATGGCGATTTTTACAGGGGGAGCCCGGATCTCCCAGGGAATTTAATATTTGGACCTGACATTCTTTCACATAAGTTAACTCCTGATACCTAACATTTGTGCCGAGTTTGAGCGAAATCGGTGATTTGAGCATTATCACCCCCTGCCTGGTTCTGCCTGGTCTTCTCATGGACACACTCTTAATAATTGTAATACTATTCTCTCTATATATGGCTTCTACAGACCACGAGCCGCTAATAAGGGTATGCTTCTTATTCCTATGAAAAATCACCTTTTTTGAGCAAGGCCGATGTTTCCAAGAAATATAGAACGATCGAACGTGGGATCACTAGGGAAATTTTTCTGACAAGTCGCAAATTTTATCTTTGCCTTGTCTAGATCCGCAAGAGATCCAAAGTCTCAGAGAAACAGTGAGTGGCAGATCCAGAGGAGGGGCCCGGGGGAGCCGGCCTTCCCCTTATTTTTAGACCAAACTGAGCCCCTAAGGGCCGAAAAAAATTTTTTGGAGACCGCTCCCCCTCCTTATCTAAGGGTCAGAATGACTGGCACCCCCCCTTATCTCAAGGTCTGTATCTGGCACTGACACTGTCTACACCCCTATAGGGAATTAAAGAGCTTATCCCCGGTTAGCCTCGGACCAGTCTTCATAGTGGGGAAAAAAGCAAAAAACAGGGTGAAACAGCGTAAAAAGTCGGTGCGCGAAGCGAGCCGAGAGGTGGACGCCCTTTCACCTCCCCAGATTCCCGTTCGGCTCGCCAAGTTTTCCGCCTTTTCCCCTCACTGCGGAGTCTGTTCCCGGGCTACCCCCGGTTCGCTGGTATGTATGTAACTTGATGAATATCTTACCAGTGCAGCTGCTTGTCATCCTAGCGGCACAAAAACAAGGAAATAAAAACTGATAAAGAAAACAGACGAGGATCAACCCCAGAAAGACGAATTCAATCGCGTGAGTGTGGTACTTGGTCCTGCTATGAACCTCCTCTGAGATGTATATGACTGTTAAAACGACGCTTGCTCCGTACGTGAACCAGTGTAGTACAAACCACACACTGTAGGCTGACACGGTACTGAAGACAACTGAGCAAAGGTCTTCATGTATTCTTATAATTTCATTTAGGGTCCCGTTTTGAACAGCCTGGATGAGCCTGAAGGCGTCTTGTGAAAAGGTACCTGAGCCCAGAACGAAATAAAACATTAGAAAGATAAATGTAATCAAGTAGATACTGTATTATCATGATGACAGGGCGTTTATATATTTGGTTGTTTTCTCATAATGCAGGGCTGTCAACTCCCCACATCTCCAAATATTGAGAATTGATAGGGAAGGGATGATAGATGACGTCATAATGCACGGTACATGACGTCCTTTGTGAAAAAAAAAAAAGAAAACGCGAGAAAAAGATGTTGTTGGAATCGTAACATTTGACCTAACTGGTTAACTTCCCACCAATCACATTATTGCTTATATTACATACCGGAGTTTGTGGGGAAACGTTCGATGTTAACAGTAAAATAGCTCAAACAACACAAGATATTTGAAATTTCATTGTCAAAGAGTCGAATCTACAAGAAATGGCAAACTTCGGCGATTATCTGGGGATATCAGACTCTAATCTGAAGACCGGGAGAAACGGTTAAAAATCTGGAGTCTCCCGAATTATCCGGGAAAGTTGACAGCACTGTAATGTCCCTTTGAGAGGAGAGAACTGAAACCGAACTACCCGGAGAAAAGTTACCCTATGGAGCGGAGAAGAGAGTCAAGAACGAAGAACGAATTTATCACATACGTGGCATCAGTTACGGAACTCGAACTCGCCATTGTATCCATCCTATCTTCCCGAACATGGCTTTCCCTTTATCTTTTTAAAAAACTTTGTCTTTTGTTAATTTGCTAATTTTTGTACTTCGCCTTACAATGACGGCAAGAATGAAAACCTAGTTATCGATAAAACAAAATAAGGGGCATAATTTAGGCTGTTCCAGGCTCTCAGACAGTGAAGATGAGCGAAAAAAGTGACTGACCTAGCAGTGAAATAGCGAACGAGTGAAAAAGGGTGGGAAGAAAGAAGGGAAGGCTGCTCTACTACTTCTATGACTTCGATGAGTTCACAATAGCGTCTCTCCCCAACCCCCAAGCGGTTTTCGGCCAAAGTTTCTCGATCCGCTTTTCCTATTATCTTGAAGCCTGGAACAAGCTAGGCATAATTCGGTTACTCTCTATTAAGTATCCTTACCTATAGCTGCAGTACTAACTGCGAAAACGTGACAAGTATTGATAGATGTCCAATGAACCAATACTTGCCCCGCTGTCCCTGCGATTTCGGCAAGAGAAAAGGAGGGATTTCGCATCTCGTTGCTTGATGGCAAAAGGTAAAATGAGACCGCTAAAGACAAAAGCGACGTGTTAATGAAAGTGAAAGTGAAAAATAACAAAGTTACATCGGTGTTGTTGAGGTCCTTCGTTAACGTCTCTGATGGGGCCACTAACGCTGAGTCCATCCGTTTGGCCACTAAAAAAGAACAAACTAAAACAACATAGGACAAGTCGGCCGCAAAGGAAGCTACAGAGAAAACTGCGTTGCCAGTTGAGACGTCATCTTTATGAACCTGCGTCGACTTAGCTTCGGATGTTGAGTTTTGCATAAAGTGACAGTCGAAGTCTACGCAACCAAAATAGATAAATAACCTGTAGATAGTTTGAAAGATACAAACTAGCGTAAATAAAACACGAGGTATATAGTTCCACAACTGATGTCCCCACAAACCGAGCGAACAGAAACATATCTTGAAAACATTCAGCATCGACGCAATGCATCTGTTTGTGTGCTGTGCTTCGCGGCCTTGACGGAAGTCTGTTTGCGAACGACGAAGGAGAGGCTGTCCTTCATTTTCATCTTCGTTTTCTGTCACGGATTCTTGTGGACATTCAGTAGCCATTTTTAAATGACGGAAATGTCAGCCTCACACATTAATAACAAAATAAGTCAGCTTCTCTCCATAAACGCATGAATGTCTTACTTTCGGTTTGCATCTGGTATTCAGTGTGGCTGACCCTTGGATTACAGGACTGCTGCACCATCCGGTTTTCGTGCGGTCATGTGGTCTACGCGCCTAGAGGTATGGTTACAACAGTTACGAGAAGTTTGATTTTTGACTCATTGCCAATTTGCGAAAAATGCTCTTGCATGGTAAACGACGTCACGCAACTCTGTTTTTGTCCATTTTCAAAAAACCGAAAGAACTCGGTCGAAGAAAACATTTAGCCCTTTTTTTCATGTCGGAGTTGAGAATAACTCTTGAAAACTTTGAAAAGATTCGTCAAGTAAAACACCCGTCTCTAAATTGCCTCTTCCTCGGCGATTTCAGGATATAAACGGATATTTTTGCGTGAAGATATTATTTGTCATTTCTCTAGTCGAATTTGTTTATTCCTGTTATGTTTGTGAAGCCTTCCCTCCGCTATTTCGTTTTCGAATAACGTGTGAAATCTTCTGCCATTTTCTCCAGCTTTGCCCTGCCAAAACAGCTGATCCACCGCGCCGCTGTCTTCGCTCGACGTCAGTATTTACGTCAATCATGAAATAAAAGCAAACATCTTCCAAAGTTGTTCAACGCTCGCCAACTGGTTATGAAGAACTGGCCGTTGGAATTACAGCCAAGCAAAACTTATTTTAGGGATATGTAATGGGGTAAGGCTTACAGCACCAATCGAGGTAAAAAAAAAGGGTAAGAAAAGATAACTGTTTGTCTAAAAGACACACCAGACGGCCGATCCGTTCAAGTATTTTGAGACAAAACTCTAAAAACTAACTGAAATTCTAATAGGCCATTTGCACGATGGCGTCATTTTACTACTACGACCAGAATCCTTTTCGTTTTTTCTTTCATATTTAAATTTTGTAATCCTAGAGAGGTTTAATTTGCACAAGAAAAAACACCCCTAAAACTCATAACTTTATTGCGCTCCACCTCAAGGAACCTGCGGCACATGTGTCCGCAACCAAGCGCAAAAAAATGAGAGTTGGGGCGAAAAGGCCAGAACAAAGAGGAGGGGGGCGGGGGAGAGAGAAGGGGAGGGGAAAGTGAAAGGAGGGGAAAGACAGAGGGAGAGGGAGAGCTGTAGACAAGGCCTTGAGGCCGCTATTCCGGACTCTTGTAATTATCCTGACGATATCATCGGTCAACAGAGACGTTTGATTATTATCACACCACAAGAAACATTTAGCCTGTGAAAAGGCTCTCTATTCACAGGCTCGTGTATAGATATAGCCAAGCCTAAAAGCAGAGCTCCCACTGACCACAAAATATATAAAGACGCGATCAGGACACAAAAATAGATCCTAACTAAATATAACACAAAGTCCGTACATGATATGTTTGCAAGTGATAAAGAAAGAAAAGAAAAAAAAATAAACACAGTTGGGTGTAAATTTTTATTTACCAAGCACCTCCTTAGGTATAAAGTCATCAGGACCAGCCTAAGATACTAATACAAACCTAAAAAATATAAATATAAATTATCCTGTGCTTTTTACTACAAGACAATTTCATAATGACCTGTACAGAAACTTTACTCGTAAACTTTAGCTTTACTTCCTAGGACAGACGGCAACAATAAGAGTCAATTTAACTAACAGGTGCGTAATTTGGGGAAACTGACGGGTGGAGTCATTTTTTTAAGGTATAGGGTGGAGATATTTATTTATTTATTTATTTATTTTATTTTTACTTGCCACACAATAATTACAAAAAATATAAGAAAAGAAGAAAAAAAGAAGAGAAGTGGCGAAGAGACCTAACAGAAACTATAGTAGCTTATGAGAGGTTAGGCCTCCTCGAACTACGGGCTAGAGCTGTTTCACTGTTTCACATCAATTGAAGAAAAGATGGCGAAAAGTCGAAGATGGAAAGATTTATGAACTGTTTTCATATTTATTCAATAATTTAATCTGCAGTTTTTTCTTAAAAGAGGAAAGGGATTAAGAGTTGATGACCTCGTTGTCAAGTGAATTTGCTCCTTGGAATTTATTGTTTTTAAGCTTAGAAACCGGCAATAAAAATTCCAGCGGACCAATGTGACGCATATACGCGCATGCGCACGCCATGGGGAAGATGAAAGTTATTTAAGCTATGCGAGGAAATGAACCTTTTGTTTGTTCAAAAAAGACATGCCCATTACATGTATGTGTTTCGTTTTTCATCGCGCAATATTTTGTAGAAGTAGGTCGGTCGAAAGGGTAAAAAACAAGAAGTTAAAACAAGCCACGGTGAGAATCATGTTCAAACAGCACATGTAAAGAAAAGACTGCAGATGTGTCTTCTATTCGTCTCCTGAGAGAAACCCGTCTTAACAAATAAAAGCGTAAACAACTTTAAAAGGAAATGCCAAAATGGATATAACAAAAGTAACGTTCATTGAAAAAGCTGTATCAAACTACGTTTTTTTTTCACAGCAGAAAGGATTTTGTCAAATTTTGGTGTTTCATTTTCCGAAAAAGTGGGTCGTTCGGGAAGTAGCCTTTTTAAAGTATGACTTACAAAGCGCAAACGAGCTGACGGCAAACACATAGCAAGTTGTAATTGCTGTCCATTGTGCGAAAAACTGCGCACCCACTCCAGTCGCGAGTGTGTCGCTAAGGAATTTCGAGGTTGACTCTTCCAAATTATCGCATAAAACACCGTCACTGAGCATAGAAACAGCGTTGTTATAACAGTAAACGCAAAACACAAGCAACAGACGTTCTTTTTGTCCAGATCATTGTTATTTGCATCTAGAGACTCAGAAGGAGTTATTAATGCAACGTAAGTGTTCCTTCTTGTTGCGATGAAACAACCAATGAAAAGAAAGTAAGAAATAACAGTTGCGACTGAGAAGATCGTGTAAACAGCGTTTGCAATTTCCCTGTCATCTTTATGATGTGAAGGTCTTGTTCTTATCCGTTGAATTTTGTAGAAAGCCGCAATCAAAGCTGGGACAACCAAGCACAACATAAAAATCGTAAACAGCTTGATAAAGGACGATTGCCCCGACTAAAACCCGAGGGATGTAATTCCACAGTTGATGTCCCCATAGACCAAGAGAACAAAAACAAATCTTGAAAATAGCCGGCACCAAAGTATCACATTTACTTCTTTGCAGTGTCTCTCGGCCAGAGCGGAAGTCGATTTGCTCGATCTGCTAGCGT
>OZ037778.1:35417830-35597830 GCA_964035525.1 Porites cylindrica | reverse complement strand
GGATCGGTTCGGTCCAATCGGAAAAGTTTCGAAAAACGGGTCCACCTTTTGAGGTGGACCACTTTTCCCGGTCTGACCGGTTGGAATTTTGGTTGAATGGATCGCGCCCCTCATTAAGCCACTCTGACGTTAAATAGCCCCGCGGAATTTTTTAGATATCTTAGCTAAAATAACAGTTTTGTTTTAAAAAAACATTACCACACTAATAACAGTGAATGCGAACTCAGCAGTGAGTGAATAAAAGACTTTTACACCTGCAGTTGAAGTTTTTCATCAGATTGTAACACTACTTTCTCTATATATGGCTTCTGCAGGCCACGTGCCGCTCATAAGGGTATGCTTCGTATTCCTTTGACTCTAGAATACATGTGTCCAACAGGGTACGAAAAATCACCATTTTTGAGCAAGGCCGATGTTTCCAAGAAATATAGAACGATCGAGTGTGGGATCACTAGGGAAATGTTACTGATAAAGTCGCAAATTTTATCTTTGCCTTGTCTAGATCTGCAAGAGATCCAGAGTCTCAAAGAAACAGTGCCTACACCCTATAGGGAATTTAAAATCTTATTCCCGGTTAGCCTCGGACCAGGCTTCATAGTGGGGAAAAAGGCAAAAAATGGGGTGAAACAGCGAAAAAAGTCGGCGAGCGAAGCGAGCCGAGAGGTGGACGCCGGCTTTCCTGTCCCTAGATTCCCGTTCGGCTCGCCGGTTTTTCCGCCTTTTTCACTCACTGCGGAGCCCGGGCTACCCTCGGTCTGCTGGCCTGTATGAGATGTTCTGCGTCTTATGTACGGTTAGTTATGAAGTTGATGAAATTGACTGAGGCTTGCAATCTAGTTGATTTTAAATGTTACCGGAAACAGGGAAGCTCTATCCCTAAGATGAGTGATTGAACTTTTAAAATACAATAATGGAAGAGTTCTTTTAGACATCCGAGGACATCATCTTACGGAAACGCAGTTTGGACATATAACAAGGGAACACCCAGATGCACTGGAAAGGGTTTTCGAAGACGTTGATGACTATGTTCACATGTTACCTGTCTAACTGAAGTCGTTACACACCACATTGACAACATTTGTAAAGGATTATCGCAAATACAACTTCTTTCTAATCCATTGTGTTTCGACCTGTCAACGGTGAAACTTATTGCATTTTTGCTTCAGTCAAGTTTTATATAAACGACCCACGCATAATGCGCGACACGTAACACAATGAAATCTACGGTCAATCGTTTGACATGAATCACGTATTTAGACCTATTTAGGCCAGGTAAAGTTTACATGTTGTCATATCTGAATTTGCTGCTAAAAAGGTTTGTTTCCCTAGAAAATAGAATGTTTAGTTAATCGCGGTATTTAAAGTGATTAACACGGAAATGTCGACAAGTAGACAAATGAATGTAAACTTGCTTTCTTGTTATTGTTATTTTCAAACTTAAATTTTGAAGACAAAGGGCGCCATGACCCTTGTGCTGACACTGAGAGGTTTTGTTGTCCTTCTCACATCATGTTTACAAAACCCACACGGACTAATAATAAAGTAATTCACACCCGTGACCGGTACACATTACCCTGGGTACCAGAGGTTTTTCCTCGCGTGCGTCGGGGAGCTTCGCGCGTGTTCGGCCTAAGGCCGAAGACACGAGCGGCCACTTTTTAAGACTTGACCGAAACCGGAAACCGCGCATGAAAAGCCTCTAGTACTCAGAGTAGGTACACATCTTTAAGACCCGCTAATTTGCGGTGACGACTTGGTGAATGACAAAGCGAAAATGTGCAACGACGGCCGGTAATTTTATGACTACTACGAATCATTTATTAAAAGTTCTTGGTCTGGTAGTTAAGTATCCGTCTTTTCTCCTCCTTTTTCACAAACGCCAATAATATTGAACCTTTAAATATTTAAAACTTGAAACTCTAAATTTTTTCCTTACCAGCGTAAACGACCGGACAAATTGTCCGGCCATCTAAGGATTTGCCCGGACAAAACCAATTTTTGACTCAGTACAATGGCCTATACGGGAAGGCTCCGCCTGAAAGGGGTACCGTTTTTCAGGCTTCAGGTATATGAAAGGGAAGGGATTTTACGGGTTAAAGTATATGAAAGTGTAGGGAAATCGGTTACTTCGGTATTCTAAGGCTGTGAAAAAGTCAAGAAAACGTTCTGGTTTTGTAATTTATTCATATTTTAAATGCAGTGCCTTTACACTGGTTGAAAGGGATGCAAAATTCTAAATAAGTTATAAGAAAGGGGTATCATTTGTCGAAAGAAGGCATAGGAAAGAGGTAATTTTTCTGTCAAAATGGTATGTAAAAGCCGGATAAGGGGTTGGACCGACCTCCGAGAGGAGCCTCCCCGCATAAAACTTTGTTGAGTACCCCCCCCTGTACAGTCGCAATTTGTAATAATCATCGCACTTTGTAATACCTGTCACAATTTGTAATAAATCCATCCCACTTTGTAATACCTGTCGCAATTTGTAATAAACCGTGTCGCACCTTGTAATAAAAAAGCTGTCGCAATTTGTAACAACTGTCCATCGCACTTTGTAATAAACTAAGCTGTCGCAATTTGTAATAATTCCATCGCACTTTGTAATACCTTTTTGAGAGCAATTAAACTTACTTCGTCAACATTAATATAATGCCAAAATATGCATGGTAACTCATAAACAAAGATGGAGATGACGTCTGCTAGCACGTAACATCTCCGCTCATTGAAACATTTAACTTTATTCACAGTCCTAAACAATTTTTTAGATTAATATTGATTAGTTATCTGACTTACGAAATGCTGTATTCTTGAACATTGCTATTGTACTAGGTGGCTTGCATTCAATGGTTACCCGGCGGGTGTACTTCCTTATATGGCCAATACGGGAATGTGCCTCTGGACAGAGCATTGCCAGAGTACAGGATCTAGACAGAGCTAGACACACTAGACACAAACAAGCCATTATTAAAAAGCATTTAATTTCCGCTAATCGTAACATCCATTCTACATCATTCGAATGACGACACCAGGAGAGTTCAAGCTTTCCTTGTTAGATCTTATAACAGGTTGACACAACACGTGGTACACCGTTCTTGTCTAACGAGCAATCTTAAAGAAATAGTGGCTTCCATATTTTGGCCAACTTAATCAAACGAGGCCTGGAAAGATTCAAAATGTTTACTGCAAATAATAAAAACGTCACCAGTGGCAAACCGTCGAACCACAACAGAAACCTAAACACAAAATCCAATTAGTCGCTGGCCAATACCTTCATATGTACCTGTTTTTATAAAACCCACTTGGGGTCTTACACTGAGCCGGTTGGGCATTTGGTCCATTATTCTCACTTGATTTGGTCCCATATAGGAACAGAAGGAGTACTCATTCCATCTTAAAACAATTGTTTTCTGTAAGGAGTCCTCTAAAGCAAATACCATGGGGATAGTAAAAAATTATACTTCTCTGCGTATATACAACTCGTAAGACCTTGCAATTCTTCCGAGCGTGTTCTGGATTACCGTTTCTCTACAAAATGGAAAGCATGGAATAAACCATCCATTACTACTTGAGTTACCCTATCTAAGGATCAAACCAAAGACACAAGGCCAACAACGTAAAAAATGATACCCTATTAAAGGCTCGAGATCCTCAAAAACCATACCCTATCAGGCGGCACTTACCTACCTAGCCCATTCATATATGGGATTATCCCCCCCCGTCCCCGCTTCCGCCGAAGACTTCACGTGTCACGTGGCAAGCAAACATGGATTTGGACGACGAATGCCAGGTTCTTCATGAATTTTCTGTTGTTGAATGTTGCCTTTCTTATTTAACTGTTTTTTAATTTAAACGTGATTCATATCTTTTTGGTGATATGTCACAGGAAGTTTCATGTCTTTCATAAAAGCGTTTCTAGTTAGTCACGTGATTAATCAAGGCAGAAAAATTTATAGCGGAAGACATGCATGTTTGACCAAAGAAAATGTTACGGAGATGTTACGTGCTAGCAGACGCCATCATCTTTGTTTATGAAGTACCATGCATATTTTGGCATTATATTAATGTTGACGAAGTAAGTTGAATCACTCTCAAAACATTATTACAAAGTGCGATGGAATTATTACAAATTGCGACAGCTTGGTTTATTACAAAGCGCGATGGACTGTTATTACAAATTGCGACAGCTTTTTTATTACAAAGTGCGACACGGTTTATTACAAATTGCGACAGGTATTACAAAGTGCGATGGATTTATTACAAATTGCGACAGGTATTACAAAGTGCGATAATTATTACAAATTGCGACAGTACACCCCCCCTCCGGTAATTACCGCAGCAGGAATAGCTCAGGCAGTACAGCGCTTGTCTGCAGAGCGGATGGTCGCGGGGTCGTTCTCTGCGGCCGCACCACTATTCAGGGTCTTAAGATAATTGAGAAATGATGGTATACTGCCTTTGCTTTGCAAACAGCTAGACCTTTCCTTGGATGAGTACTTAGAAATGGCGGTCCTATCTCCAATAGGAGACGTAAAAAATTGTCCTCAATTAGCAGTTTCTTGCTAAATACACTGACAATTTAGAAATAAAATGCTTCGCCTGAGATATTGACGAAATTAACAGGACAGAAGCGCAGTCAATATAGACTTCTGAATATGAGTGTTATGAATTAGACTTTAATATAAAGCATAATTAGAGTTTGTATGGTGTTGTTAACGTCATAAGTTAACATCGCATATTCGCAATTAAAATAGACCCGCCCTAATAATTGGCTAGAAAAAGTTTGATCACGACTGCCAGCTAAAATATCCCTTACTTAACATGTAACTCCGACTCCGACCAACAAATTAAGATCGGTTATTAGGAGAGTTACGGTTTCCAACAGTTTAATGAAGAAACCTCAAAAGATATGACAGTGAACTACATAAGTAAAAATTTTCAAATCAATTTCGGTTTCCAAGTCAGTATGTTTCTATTTGGGTATTGCTACTAGGACACTATTTAAAAAAAAAATACTCTCTTTTAAGGGTATTCTACATTTTAGCTGATTTAAACTCTCAACTTCCTTTTTTTCGATGCTGCAATATTCAGCATGACACAAGAAAGAAGAGTTCTGTACCACTAAAGTAAACTTCGCAGCAGTTCTTGTTCATTTTGACGAAGCTGTTTTGTATGTTAAAAACGGCCAGAAGCCCACTTTCGCTTTACGAAGCCACGCACTTTTCTTTTTCCTCGGAAACACCTGGTTTCAAACGGAAATCGTCATGATCATTGATCATATTCTGATCACATTTACCTGCTAAACATCAATAGCCCTTGTGTAAACAAAAAATTTTTCAAGAGATAACTTGGCCATCTGAGGACGCTCATTTAACTATAGACATGTTCACTTACGAAATATAGCGTTATTTCTAAACCAGTACATGTCAGCTACGTTACCAATGTTCTTAAAATGTTTACTTCTTTTTTTTTCTTTCACAACAGAGAAATTAACTTGGCGGTTAAGGTGCAACGGGTTTATATGTTGAATATTAATTTATTCATATTTTTCACCTGCTAGGAATTGTTTACTACACTTTTCATCGTTCGTCCAAACGTACTCCAATAATTTTTATTTGCCTTACAATGCCACATCTAAATCTTATTCTTTGGTTTTAAAATTCAGGCGCACAGTGCGTCGACGCGTCGTCTCTTTTCATTTTCATCCGATTTCACTTCCAATCACGATAAGCTTAATAAAGCTAACTAAAATTGCAAGACGATCGTTTTGACAGCTTTCATTTGAATCAATTAACCACGCTTCAGGTTTTCGCTAACAAATAAAAAGTGAAAGGCATGTACTTCCCATTCAGGGGTTTAATAACCAACACCTCATAAGAAGGACAATCCAAACTGCGTTTCAATGTTTTAACATACAGTGTTTGTTTCTTTAAAGCAAATTAGCAAACAGCTTATAACAATTGCTTAGTTCTTCTCGAATCCCTTACATAAATATATGCCCAAAGCTCTGTGCTGACGTTATTTTCTACCAGGACACATATTTTTCGTACTACAACATTAAACTGAAGAGTCCTAGGGCGCTAAATGAGATGTTTGTGACAATTGACTCGACTTTATATATACTTTGTACAATACTGAAGTGTCTTAAGCCGAGAGTTTTACATCTAGTCAACAGAAGGTCATTTTTTTTCTTCTGAAAAAACGCCTACATTAGCGCTGCTATTTTAGGGAAGTTTTCCTTTTTACTGTTGAAATACAATTGAAATTGTTGTTTAAAGAGAACACACAAGTGTTATAGGTGTAGTGTCTGTCACTGACGACTGTTTGACCGGTCCAAACTGAATATCATGCAGTTGTAAAAGGAGTAAACAGGACTAATGTATCAAACAACAATGTCCGCCCTGCATTCATTGTTTAGTATGTAAAAGTATGAAGCTTTTTGACAAGTACTTAATTACATCTCATCATTTACGGGTTTATAAGTCAAGCAAAGTCTTAAGAGTAAATCGACTGAATAATGCTAGAAGTACAAGATGAATAACTTATCCTTTGAACAATGTAAATATTGCCTTTACTTTTCATTTTTTCGTATGTACAGGTAATATATGACAAAGTACTTTTCGTGGTCGCCGGGTGTCTTCACTGTTCTGTTGTCTTACCCCACCTACACCCAGGAAATTTTTGCTTATGGAATCCGGAATTTGAGAAATTTTTCCTTGTGGAATGGAGAATTCTCGTCTTTGGAATCCGGAATACAGCTCATCCGGAATCACACTTACGATTGGAATCCAGAATCGAAGTTCCACTGACAAAGACTGGAATTGAGTACCTAGAATCCGGAATCCATGACGAGGAATCCAGAAGCCAAGCTAGACTGTCTTGGATTCCATTATATGAGGCGAGTTGTGCTTCTCCCCAAACACAATAGGAAAAATCAAAAGCAAAGAAACTTGCCAATTGTTTTCTTCACTTCCTGCTTCACATCTCTTATCTTCCAGCAATAAAGAACTGGATTTAGACATGAATTTAAATAAAGGAGACAAAAGCAAAACTCATTCGCGATATTAATTTCGAAGGAATAGCCACGAAGAGAGGATACTGATCCCAATATAGTGTAAGGACCATAACAAGCAAGCATAGCAAACTGTATCCAAGCTACGCTATACACTGTCTTCTTGTATCGTGCTATGTTTAGTGCACTTCTTACTCTGCTCGACTGTCCTGGTTGAACATGACCTTGCACTTGGGCTTGTTGATGACGAAGGGTGAAAAAAATCTTTGAGTATGAGAACGTTGAGATTATTATAGAGAGAAGAATTAAACCCAAGAACGTCCAGTTCGAGGCAGATAACACCCTAGAAAGGGATAACTTCTTGGCCACGTAGAACAAAGAAGCGTTTGAAACGCCAAAGAACCAAAACCAAGCTAAGAGCACACGAACTCGGCATAAGGTTACAACCTGTCTGTACCTCACTCCCAATAACAGAGCGAGAAGTCTGTCAACACTGATGGCAGCCGATGTTAGGGCCGACGCCGCAAAAAACACGTCAACGAAAAAATTGTGTATTACGGAGGGGATATCTTTAATGTAGCTAATGCGACGAAAATCTGCCAAAATGAAGAAAACGTCGAGTGGTTGACAAAGAAGACCAACGCAGAGATCAGTAACTGCCAGACATCGAAATAAGAGTTTTGTCGGTGGATAAATAGAGGATATTTTTCGAAGAGCAACGAGGATCAGGGCATTGCCCAAAGTTGCAGTGATGGAAAGAAAAATGTTTAGAGCTATAAGAAATATGTAGAGTCCTCCCGGGAGTCCTGCTGATGTCCCATTTAAGGTGTTGTTTGCCATTGATAATGAAAGCCACCGATCCAGCGCTTTACCAAAAAAAAAACTTCCAAGTTAATAAACGTTGGGCTCCTTCGGCTTCAAGGCTAAAGCAACCTCCAAGGGCAAAACAACTAGCGGATGACAACAGCTACTTTATAATTAACAATGACACTACACACAAAGACAGACAGGTTTTATATCACTGAGATTAATTGGCTTCGAAATTCCCTGCTGTTCTTTTCATCAAACGTATTTAGTAGGCATTTCTTTATCATCATTTTTTAATTATACGTATTTAGTAGATATTTCCGCCCCCACCCCTCCCTGTTTTTTTTTTACTTGTAGACTTTGCTGCTAGCTAAAGAACCAGTAAAGACACTGATGGCAACAAAACGCTTCTAAAACCACTGCTATCTAACATGAAAAATAAAATTTAAAAGAAAACAGTCAAAAAGGTAGATAATCACCTCCGATAAAACCAAAGGTAATTAATAGAAGCTGTTAAAAATTTGTGCGCAATGGACTTCCTGTAGCATTAGTTTGACTTCTGCATAATTTATAGTTGTAACAACTTCCTGCACATCAACCTAGATTTTCTGAGTAATAGTGACTTATAAATCTTTTCCTGTGTAGCAATCCCGATTCTATTCTCGCACAACTTACTTCTTTGATTCAGTGTGGTGCCGTGTTCCGCTTGATACAAGAAAGAGGCGTTCTGTGCTACTAAAGTAAACTTAGTAACAGTACACACTTTCAATTTTGAGTTAAATAGGTTAAACGTTAAAATAACAAAACAGTCAAAATCCTATTTTCACAGGGACACCCAACAACAGTTTCCTGTTAAATACATCGAAAACACTTTTTAGGCTATCCACAGAACTTTTAGATCTCTAGAAAAGCATTCTTAGTGTCGCTATAAAATTTGTATCTATTCGGTCATTTCTGATTCCTCTCTTCATCACATTTTTGAGTCCGAAAATTTTAGGTTTCTTTCTTCCTACGAAAAATAACCTAACCTCATGTCATGGGTAGGGAATTGTGAAAAATTAAAGTTCAAAAACTTTATTAGAAGAGCTTCGAAAATTGTACATGAATGGAACGGTCATCTAGAAGTTTTTAGCCGTCCTCAAGTGATAGAAAATTCAACGCAATATTTGCTTCTTCGATCAGATATTTTAAAGAAAACACTTTCACTTTTCGAAACCAATTTTAATTTAAAAATACTTAACTACAAATTAACCTGTCGTTGCATCAAACGTATCAATTAAGCCGATTCCTAATATTTTTAAGACAGGTTGACTTTACTGCTCGCTAAAGAACTATCCAAAAATATTAATACAAAATAAGATGTTCTTTGTACTTTGACGATGGTTTATGGCAAATTGGAGGTTAACAAACCACAGTGAAGAAGATATGCTGGCATTTCAACTAGAACAAATTATTGACTAGTAGTTCAGGTTGACATGTTGACTTTGTAGCTCGCAAAAGAACTAATTGAGACACAAACGTCGGGAAACGCTTCTCAGTTAACCACTTCGTTACAGGTGATATGAAGGCTAACAGAAAGTGGTCTAAACGTATATAGCCATATCGGCTACAGCCAAAATATTAAGTAGATGTTAAAATTTGCTTCGAAATGGACTCTTTGTATTAGTATTTTGAGAATTGCATTATTAAAACTTCCTGCATAAACATCTGGATTTCCTGGGTAATAATAGTTACCAATTAATTTCTCCCCGTTTGCTAATGACTTTTTCCTTAATTCTAAATTGTTTTTCTTTTGTGCATATATTCTTTATTTTCATTATTAGCATAATAGGAAATGTTGTATTGGGGTCCTGTGACAACTGCAGTAAAAAATCTCATTCGTTGTCGCATAAAACAGCTGTTCGATATAAAACGACTCATTATATCGGTGTTCAGCGGTACAATAAGAGTCCACCGAGAACTGAATGGACGCTCAAGGTGGCTCGACAGAATTTTCAGGGCAATTTCCGAAGCACTTTAGAAAGGTGTCTACCTACATGTGTATCATTTACCATTAAAATCTAAAACGGCAGGTAACTAAAAAGGGCGGAATACTAAGGCTACATACACACTATAGCGGATTGTTTTTCGTGTTATACGGTATAGTATGCAGGGCTGCAAATAATTTCCCGGCTGGCGCCGGTCAAATTGTCCGGTCAAACCTATTTTTGCTAGGACATATCCCATTTTCAGCCGGACAAACGTCGATTACGTCTTATTGCTATAAAAGTGCCTCCTCCCCCCTTCACGTGATGTTTAAATATGAAACAAGTAAATTTTCAAAGCATTTATTGTACATGAGTATCGATCTCAATGCAGGAAAAGTGGAACGCATGGTACAACAAAATCTGTATCACATTTGTGCGTACTAATATTGCTTCAGTTCTGAGCTTGTATGTAACCAGAAGCCCATCATGGACCCATCATGGGCTCCTAATGTAACTCCATGAATATCTTACCAGTGCAGTTTGTTGTCATCCTAGCAACACAAAAACAAGGAAATAAAAACTGATAAAGAAAACAGACGAGTATCAACCCGAGAAGGACGAATTCAATCGTGGGAGTATGGTACTTGGTCGTGTTATGAACCTCCTCTGAGATGTATATGACTGCAGCTATTCCGGACATCAAATAAACGTATACACCCTGAATTGTCCCAGAGACACTTTCCTTCCCAGGACATATTATTTTTTCCAAATCTCCCAGCCAGCAAAAATGTGCCTGAAGAACAGGTATTTTGAGGAAGAGTTTTGAGGAGAGCTCCATTGGGTGCCCCTGACTTTTAGCTGAAGGCGTGGTGGACCGTCCAATTTAGCCTGAACAAAGGGTAAGGGGAGCATAAAGGTGAGACAGGCTTTGGTCAATTGTGCATTATGCGTCATGGTATAAAACAAAGAACGACCCTCACTTTTGTACAGGTCTACGCATCCTCGGAGGCCGGTTTAGCCTCGGACTTCTGACGCTGTTCAGGAAATGAGCCCGCCTTCCTCCCCCAATCAGAAAGAGTGGCGAAAACGATCCTAACCCTAACGACTCAATCTTACTTAGGCAGTTCCACATGCTTTTGAAATATCCATCTCCGATCGCCCAGGAAATATTTTCTAGCCAATCAGAAATAGAAAAATCCAATGCTGCTGGAACTGGTTAGGTTGTGATTAATTGCCCACAAACTAACGTTAATTATGGGGAATGCATGTTCGGAGATGGGTGACACATGACAGCTTCGGAACTGATAAGCTTGTTATGTGGCCTTCTTACTGTCCGCAACGGATTGGAAACCGTCCTTCCAGATGAAATTGGAGTGGAGATGTTGGTATTTGAGAGGAGAGAACTGAAACCGAAGTACGCGGAGAAAAATATTACCCCATGGAGCGGAGAAGAGAGTCAATAACAAATTCATCACATTATGTGGCGTCGGTTATGGAACTCGAACTCTCCACTGTGTCCATCCTATCTTCCCGAACATGGCTTTCCCTTCATGTTTTATAAAAATCTTGAATTTTGTCAATTTGCTCATTTCTGTAGTTCGCCTTACAATGACGGTTAAGGCCAAGTAAAAAAAAAAAAAAAAAGAATGTTTCTCATCCCCGCCCCCTTCATTTTTTCGGGCCGTCTCTCTTTTTTTATTATTTGTTATTAGGAACGTTTGTACGAACAAAAACCAACAGGCGTTACTTTGACTTCATTTCTCCTCAATTGAGTACAAAGAAAACTCTAAATATATAAAAAGAGATGGCTTTTGTCTGCGTTTTAATTTGAACTGAAGCTAAATAAGGGTTCCATAATGCAGGGCTGTCAGCCCCCCACGTCTTCAAATATTGAGAATTGATAGGAAGGGATGATAGATGACGTCATATCGCACGGTATATGACGTCATTTGTGCAAAAATTACTCGTTGAGACGATTGTCACGAATTTGCAATGTTTCAAATTATTGCGTATATTGCAATGGCGTAATATACCATACCGAAGTTTATGAGGAAACGTTCGATGTTAAAAGTAAAATAGCTCAAACAACTTTAAAAAAAGTTTATTGACGGAAAGTCGAGACTACAACTTAATGGCAAACTTCGGTGAATACCCGGGAGATTTCATACTCTAAGCTGGAGACCGGCAGATACGGTCCAAAATCTGGAGTCTCCCGGATTATCCGGGAGAGTTGGCGAGAGTTGACAGCACTGCCATTCTGTGTTTCATTCGCTGATCCACTGTGTTTTTTCTTGTGGAAGTGAGGTCAATTTAGTAATTCAAGATGACTGCTACCCGCTCTGCAGTGTATGGCAAAGAAGAAAATCAAGAGAGCTTTCAGGCAGGCTAAATCATAGTCCTATTGGCGTTTTTAATGCACCCTTCCTGTTGCGATGTATCGTATGATGCATCACGTTATTTAAAGACTTTAAAACATGTATCAAAATAAAACAAATTTGTGTTTAATCAATATCTGACGTTTCATTTTGTTATTTCTTGAACTTATATCCGGGGGAGGGTAATAATGTGTAAAGCCGGAAAGAATTCAATTGGCAATAATAAAATAGTCGCAAATAACAAAAAAAGGCGCCCGCCCGCTCTCTTTTTTTAATAGAAATCCGGACGAGAAACATTTGTTTTTTAAAACTTAGCCAAAGAATGAAGACTTAGAAAGCAAAATAAAGGGCATAATTTAGCCTGTTCCAGGCTCTCAGTCACTGAAGATGAGCGAATAAAAGTGACTGAGCTAGCAGTGAAATAGCGAACGAGCGAAAAACGGCGGGAAGAAAGAAGGGGAGACTGCTCTACTACTTCAAGGACTCCACTATCATGGCCGTCTCTGACCAGCCCACACGCAGTTTTTGCGCAACGTTTCTCGATCCCCTCTCCCCACTATCGTGAGGCCTGGAACAAGCTAGGCATAATTCGGTTACTCTATATTAAGTATCCTTACCTATAGCTGCAGTACTAACTGCGAAAACGTGACAAGTATTGATAGATGTCCAATGAGCCAAGACTTGCCCGGCTATCCCTGCTATTTCGGCAAGAGAAGAGGTGGAATTAAGCATCTCGTTTCTTGATGGTGAAAGGTAAAATGAGAGTACTAAACACAAAAGCGACGTATTAATAAAAGCGAAAGCGAAAGATAACAAAGTTACTTCGGTGTTGTTGAGGTCCTTTGGTAACGTCTCTGATGGGGCCACTAACGCCGAGTCCATCCGTTTGGCCACTACAAAAGAACAAACTAAAACAAAAAAGGACAAGTCGGCCGCAAAGGAAGCTATGGAGAAAACTGCGTTGCCGGTTGAGACGTCATCTTTATGAACCTGCGTTTTACATTCGGGTGTTGAGTTTTGCATAAAGTGACAGTCCAAGTCGGCGCAACCAAAACAGATAAATAACCTGTAGATAGTTTGAAAGATACAAACTAGCATAAATAAAACACGAGGAATATAGTTCCACAACTGATGTCCCCACAAACCGAGCGAACAAAAACATATCTTGAAAACAATCAGCATCGACGCAGCGCATCTGTTTGTATATTGTTCATCGCGGCCATGACGGAAGTCGGTGTGCGAACGACGAAGGAGAGGTTCTCCTTCATTTTCATCTTCGTTTTCTGTCACAAGTTCTTGTGGACATACAGTAGCCATTTTTAACTGAGGGAAATGTCAGCCTCACCCATTATTAACAAAATAAGTCAGCTTCTCTCCACAAACGCATGAATGTTTTACTTCCGGTTTGCATCTGGCATTCAGTGTGGCTGACCTCTGGATGACAGGACTGCTGCACCATCCAATTTTTGTGCGGTCACGTGGTCTACGCGCCAAGAGGTATGGTCACAACAGTTACTTTGACTAATTGCCAATTTGCGAAAAATGTTCTTGCATGCTAAACTACGTCACGCAACTTTGTTTTTGTCCATTTTCAAAAATGGAAAGAATTCAGTTCAAGAAAACATTTAGCCCTTTTTTTCGTGTTGGAGTTGAGAATAACTCTTGAAAACTTTGAAAATATTCGTCACTTAAAATACCTGTCTCCAAATCGCCTCTTCCTCAGCGATTTCAGGATATGAACGGATATTTTTGCGTGAAGATATTATTTGACATTCCTCGGGTGGAATTTGTTTATTACTGTTACGTTTTTGAGGTCTTTCTTCCTCTATTTCGTTTTCGAATAACGCGTGAAATCCTCTGCCATTTTCTCCAGCTCTGCACTGCCAAAACAACTGATCCAACGCGTCGCTGTCTTCGCGCGACGTCAGTGCGTCTTTCTTTTAGTCTATTCACGATTGACGTCAATCATGAAATAAAAGCAAAGTTGTTCAACGCTAGCCAACTAGTTATGAAGAACTGGCCGGGGGAATTACAGCCAAGCAAAACTTATTTTAGGGATATGTAATGGGGTAAATGCTTGCAGCACCAATCGAGGTAAAAAAGAGTAAGAAACGATAACTGTTCCTCCAAAAGACCCACCAGACGGCCCATCGGCCGATCCGTTCAAGTATTTTGAGACGAAACTCTAAAAACTAACTGAAATTCTAATAGGCCATTTGCACGATGGCGTCATGTTACTACTACGACCAGAATCCTTTTCGTTTTTTCTTTCACATTTAAATTTTGCACTCCCAGTGAGGTTTAAATAACAAAAGCCTTAATTTGCACAAGAAAGCCAAACCCTAAAGGATTCAGGTCGTAGTAGTAAAATGACATCATCGTGCAAATGGCCTGTTGTAGGTTAGGAAAGGAAGACGGGGATAAGTTGCGGCAGAACATCCTCGTTCATAACTTTATTGCGCTCCACCTCAAAGTGCCTGCGGCAAATGTGTCCGCAACCAAGCGCAAAAAAATGAGAGTTGGGGCGAAAAGGTCAGAACAAAGACGAGGGGGGCGGGGAGAGAAAAGGGGAGGGGAGAGTGAAAGGAGGGGAAAGAAAGAGGGGGAGGGAGAGCTGTAGACAAGGCCTTGAGGCCGCTATTCCGGAATCTTGTAATTATCCCGACGATATCATCGGTCAACAGAGACGTTTGATTATTATCACACCACAAGACACATTTAGCCTGTGAAAAGGCTCTCTATTCACAGGCTCGAGTATAGATTTAGCCAAGCCTAAAAGCAGAACTCCCACTGGCCACAACATATATAAAGACGCGATCAGGACACAAAAATAGATCCTAACTAAATAAAACACAAAGTCCGTACATGATATGTTTGCACGTGATAAAGAAAGAAAGAAAGAAAAAAAAATAAACACAGCTGAGTGTAAATTTTTATTTACCAAGCACCTCCTTAGGTATAAAGTCACCAGGACCAGCCTAAGATACTAATACAAAGCTAAAAAATATAAATATAAATTATCCTGTGCTTTTTACTACAAGACAATTTCATAGTGACCTGTACAGAAATTTTACTCCCAAACTTTAGCTTTACTTCCTAGGACAGACGATAACAATAAGATTCAATTTAACTAACAGGTGCGTAATTTGGGGAAATTGAGGGTGGAGTCATTTTTTTAAGGTATAGGGTGGAGATATTTATTTATTTATTTATTTTATTTTTACTTGCCACACAATAATTACAAAAAATATAAGAAAAGAAGAAAAAAAGAAGTGGCGAAGAGACCTAACAGAAACTATAGTAGCTTATGAGAGGTTAGGCCTCCTCGAACTACGGGCTAGAGCTGTTTCACATCAATTGAAGAAAAGATGGCGAAAAGTCGAAGATGGAAAGATTTATGAACTGTTTTCATATTTACTCAATAATTTAATCTTCAGTTTTTTCTTAAAAGAGGAAAGGGATTGAGAGTTGATGACCTCGTTGTCAAATGAATTTGCTCCTTGGAATTTATTACTTTCAAGCTTAGAAACCGGCAATAAAAATTCCAGCGGACCAATGTGACGCATATACGCGCATGCGCACGCCATGGGGAAGATGAAAGTTATTTAAGCTATGCGAGGAAATGAACCTTTTGATTGTTCAAAAAATACATGCCCATTACATGTATGTGTTTCGTTTTTCATCGCGCAATATTTTGTAGAAGTAGGTCGGTCGAAAGGGTAAAAAACAAGAAGTTAAAACAAGCCACGGTGAGAATCATGTTCAAACAGCACATGTAAAGAAAAGACTGCAGATGTGTCTTCTATTCGTCTCCTGAGAGAAACCCGTCTTAACAAATAAAAGCGTAAACAACTATAAAAGGAAATGCCAAAATGGATATAACAATAGTAACGTTCATTGAAAAAGCTGTATCAAACGACGTTTTTTTTCACAGCAGAAAGGATTTTGTCAAATTTTGGTGTTTCATTTTCCGAAAAAATGGGTCGCTCGGGCCATCAGAAACGAAACATTCCTTTATGGGCATGGCGGCGCTACAAAGTATAATTTTGTTGAAACATATTTTTTGCTTTAACATTTTGTTGACTAGATCATCGATTTGCCGTTAGTACCAGTTTGACCTCTATATATTTTACAATGTATCGAACGATGTTGTAATTTTTTATTGTACATAAGGACTAAGACGAATGCAAAATATTTGTTATCATTTTTTTATCTATTTTCCCTGTGAATTCGTTGCGAATCTGGAATCCACTTATTCATTGACAAAAACCTCCCAAACTAACAATAATTGATATCGATAACACGCACCACGGATGAAAAATGCTCCCCTAAATATTTTTGTACAACACTACAAAACACAGAGAACGACATTACTACTGCAGATGTTTTCGTCAAATGGTGACGCCCGTTCCATGTATTCAGGTCGTGGGAGGAACATGAAATCAGTAGAAGGGCGTGAAATGAGACGAGGAGCGTAAAATGAGAAGGGGAGCGTGAAATGAGAAAAGGGGGGGGGGGGGGGGGGTGAAATGAGAAGCGGAGCGTAAAATGAGAAGGGGGCGTGAAATGAGAAGCGGAGCGTGAAATGAGAAGTGGAGTGTGAAATGAGAAGAGGAGCGTGAAATGAAAAGCAGAGCGTGAAATGAGAAGGGGAGCGTGAAATGGGAAGCGGAGCGCGAAGTGAGACAGTGAGCGTGAGATAAGAAGCGGAGCGTAAAATGAAAATCGAAGAGAGGGAGAAGAGTTTTCCTGCACATTTCTTTTCTTAACTACGTCCCCACTACCTAAACATACATTAGCTAAACTTAATTTACATCATTTTTGATACCGAGGATTTCCTCGATGTTCCTAGTTGCTATAAGAAACCTCTTTCACCAGCCTGTATAAACTGGGTGTTGTCTTTCCAGCAGGCGTTGCCTCTGTTCATTATTTCTGTTGAAATAAATATATAAATTTACGAGAGGTTACAAATTGTAAGTGTAAGTGAACTTAAATACACATTTTGCTAATTACAGCTGTTTTATTAGGTCAACTAATAGTTGTAGGATAACTGACTACTTAGGGGTCATAAAATCACGAGCTCTTTGTGATTCTGGGTCCTTAGTGGCCAGTTTACAGTCATAAAAAAATAATTTAAAGCTGTTTGCGAGCGCTACAATGTGCGAAACGTAGCACAATCAGAATGACGCGATAAGAGTGTTGCGATTTGCAATCAAGCTGACACCCCTGAACATACTTGCTAAAAATTATCCTGACAAACATACATCCAGATTGTAACGCCTAAATAGCAAAAGAACACCCAAAGAACCACAGGATATCCAAAGATTAGCGTGCTGCTCGCGGAAATAAATAAATAAATAATTTAAATGCCTACTAACAACACTTTATTTGATAAAATATTAGTTAAAAATGCAAACAATCCTGCCTGCAATGAAACTATCCGTTTCAGATCTGGAAATTGCGAGGAGAGCCTAAGGCTCCTTATAGTGTACACGGGGAAAATTTATGGTTTGAGCCCTTACGCAGATCCGTCGTTTTATGCGACTGATTTTTTTCTACTATTTTTTTCATCCTTTCACCAGAATTGTTTATAATTTGTAGGCGTTCCTTCTTCCTGGAGGTGAGATTTAATCGCTGAATGCCTATGAACGCAATTTTCATCTGGAAACGAGATTGCCGTATGAGTTATGTAAGGATCCTAGCTACAATTCGTAACATTAAAACGTTGAAAAGTTGTGCTTGGCTTCCTTTTCGCTTTCCCTTCAAATGTTGGCCTCAAATTCGGAAAAATCCACAGAGAAACTATTACCGAACAACAATGGAGGGAGAAAGGAGGGTACCAGAGTCGTGTAACCCGAGTATGTACAATCCTTGAATGTACATCCATGTAAAATGAGGGTGTCAATCTCTCAAGGCTTACAAGCGCGTGACCTTTGATTCTCGCGACTTTCTAAATGTAGAACTCGAAAACTTGTTTGCAAGGCGAAGCTACTGACAATCGCATCGCAAATTCTGCTTACTTCACTGTCTACCGCAGAAAAAAAATATTAAAAGAAGGAGTATTCATCTGTTAGGCTGTTTTATAAAATTATCTGCTTACCGTCTGTATCTCCTGACCACGAAAAATCCTACCGCTACAACTGCGACTGAGAAAAAAAACAACAACAAAGAACGCGTTTTCAAAAATTTGTCGCACTTCATCTAGTAGCCAAAGCAGCCGAGTTTGGGGTCATCACGCAACCTCCCCACTTAAGAGAAAAAAAAAAACAGCTGCGCACACCATCTATTACAGACGATACTTCAAACTACTGAAAAGACACTGCGTCACAACACAACAGCTAACCATCACTGAAATGGATAGTAATAACTTTTCCATTTATATTCATCAAATCCACTCTTGGCGGGAAAGTTTGACTGAAACAGATTGTGAAATGAACAGATATACATTGTAGAGGTAAAAGAGATTAATGTCTCTGCTCCTTTATGATGCATGCTAAACGCGAAGTGACTTAATCATAAAACAAATAATGACAAGTTGGCGATAATGGGGGAGCACTGCCTTGCGCTAGGTTAGCCTGTGCGACTTCCGGCGATGGCATGGGCAACCTCACTTATCTCCCCAGCACTACGAGCTGAATGTAATACAGCACGTGCTGGATCGGACAAGAGTATTGGTGAGCCAAGAACCTCACTTATCTCCCCACCACTACGAGCTGAATGCAATACAGCACGTGCTGGATCGGACAAGAGTATCGGTTTGCAGGCGATGTTAAACGGCAATGCGGTCCAACAAGCTTGGGGGAAGGCGCTGCGCAGACTTAACCGCACTGCGAGGAGTGTCCCTAGTTTATTTGAAGGCGTAGCACAAAACAAAGCCCAAACCTCGTCTCCAAAGGGAGGGAGGGAGGGAAAAAATTTTACAAGAATAGTATACTGAGCGCTTAAACCTTGCTGAACACTGGAACCCAAGTGAACTCTGAACAGTTGTACTAGGCTTTTATAGCTAGACGCATGTCTGCTGGCATAGCCAGTAGCAAAGGCTGTACTATAAGACAGCTCAGAGTTGCATGTGCAGACTCTTAGCCATGAATAGTACTTTGAAAATATTGGCCAATGCTGTGGCTCGTACTAGCCTGCTTAAGACAAGAAGGCCGGAAGTTCTACGCTAGAATACAATGCATCTTAGAGTTCACATACCTTGGCAGCTTGACTACACAATTGCTTTGTTGAAAAACAGCCGCCATGAATGGGTTATTGGTAACTAGCGTCACGTTCCATTAACTACATTTTACTGGCGTGACAGTAAAATTGCTTTTAAACTGTACAGTATTACCATGTACAATAAAAAGAATTGTCAAATACCTGCTACTGTTAAGCAGATAACTATGTAAACAACAGACTTGAGCTCACATTTCTGTTTAAATGGAAAAAAAGTACAAATTCAATTACCTTCAACAACCTTGTTTAACACACTCTTTTGTAAAAAACTAAAGGGGTTACATTTGCATGTCACGAAGATACGTTGTGTATTGTTGTCTGGCGGATCCAGACCTCCAGATGAGCGGGGGGGAGGGGGTGCGTTCCAAAAAATTTTCGGCCCTTTGGGCCTCAGTTTGGTATAAAATTACGTTGGGGAGGGGGGGGGGGGGGGGGGTGGGGGCGGGGGCTCCACTGGATCGGCCACTGGATGTTTTAGGTAAATTCGGTGCCGAAGTCATTACTTAGTGTTTGGTGTCTTTATAGAAGAACTCCTGTAGAGTTGTGAAGCAGATATCACGTAAATTGCACAGGAGAGCACTAGCAAAAAATATTTTTTGGTGATTTTTGCAGGCATAGCCAACTTTTAAGTTTTAATCCACGTCCATCCTTGCTATCCGTTGCTTCAGACCGCAGGAAACAGGTTAGAAGACTAAACACATGTATAGTGTCTTAACTAAGAAAACCGGACCACTTTTTTGGAATTCAATGGATGCGAAAAAAGATTAGTTTAACCTTACAGAAAAATGGCAAATAGCATGACGTAGGCCCTTTAAGTACAGTATGTAAACTGTATACATGTACAACAATAAGGGCAGCATGGCTGATCAATCAGAGCGCCGCACTTTTAATCCAGAGTCCACAAAAGAGATTATGTTTTTCCTTCCACCAAGTGCACTGGCTTGATTTGTTCTTGACAGTCCTAAGTTCAAATTCTTAACCCCTCCAACCTATAAAAAGCCAACTGGTTTGCTTTCGGCCAGGTGGGATTCTTAACCTTGTTGTCACTGTTTCAGTAAGTTAATTTATTTCTGATCAGTGATCAGCTTGGCCTGCTTGTGTTATAAATACTGCTGAGGGTGAAAAGAGGGAAATTAACTGAAATTTTCTTTACTGATACTTACATCTGTTTGTTCATTTCTATCATACATTACATCACATTCTGTTCCTGGAGCATAAGATCCCGCAGGACATAACTGGCCAGACTCACAGCGAATTGGCTCTGAGTCCTCCCACTGAAATTTACATGTACATTAAAATAACAACATGTCACAAGGAAAGAGCGCAGTTTACCACGATTACAGTCAAACCCCATACGTACAGACTCTGGGGAGGCAACACACAGTGTCTGCATAAACGGGAAGCAGGGGCGGATCCAGGATTTTTTTAGGAGGGGGTGCACTCATCTCTTGCTCTACTTAAACACCAATAAATCACACAGTTCTTTTTTTTTGCAGAATACCAGTTGTATTAGTAAACCGCAGGTCATCTCAGGGGGGGGGGGGGTGCACACCCCCTGCACCCTCCCCCTAGATCCGCCCCTGGGGAGACAGAAATTAGCAGAATGAATTTAGAGAAAAAAGTAACAGGGCATTGTTCCCCAGGGACAAAGCAAACTGTCCATAAAAGGAGGCAACCATATTAAGTGCGTGTTCATAAAGCACGGTTTGACTGTACTACGGAAATAGTTAGGATGTGTTTTTCTTGGAGAAGTGGACAATACTATTGGTTTTCCAGTAATGTTCCTTCCCCTAAAATATTGCCATGTGAAGTAATAGAGGATTAAATTCTATGATTCTTTGCAGATGATAAATGAGTGGCCCTTTCCTCTACTCGCTTTAATAGTTATAAAATACCTCTGGAAAAGCCTCCAAATTTCTGTTCTCAATTTAATGACTTTATAAGTCCAATTAACCTGCCTACAGTTGTATGTGCATGCCTTGTGCATTATTTAGGCAGTTAATTAAGTTATAAAAGAAAGGCTCCCCGAACCATTATTTTTTATAACCCATTCAAATTTCCTACTTGTGGTTGATTTTTCTCCATGCTCCAAATAAATAAGTTCTCTATTAACAACTTTTACCAACCACTAGTAGGCACATGGAAAAATGATCTTGGTTACTTACTGGGCAATAATAACCTTTAGGGCATTCTTTACATGTTTTCTGGCCTCTCTGGGTTTGGTACCAGCCTCTTTTACATTTCGTACACCAATCAAAGCCTGTAATTTGTTTGACAAAACCTAACGTAAAAAGCAAGTGGAAAAGAAAACAAATTAAACAAAAAATCATCTGTAAATGGTGTTATGATTGTTTTATTGCTCACTACTGTAAGTTACCTGTACTAATCTGAATGAATGATTTAAGAAGTTCTTATAGGCAAAAGGCACACATGAATGCAGCACTCACTGTTTGTAAAAGGCCATCAGAAGTAAGTGGACAGTTGAACTTAAATAAAAAGGGGGGGGGGGAATTCATTGAGGTTAATGTGTCTTTTTTGGGACTTAATTTATAATTTTAAGTACAGTGTAATGCTGCTTATTGAAATGCATAATTCAAAACTTTTCTAAGCTTATACAATCTCTACCCCTTCAAGGAATTTATTTTTCTGCGCAACATCTTTGCCAGCAGGTCCTTGGTCAGTTTCAGATTACCAGAAAATTCTGAGCTTATATAAGCCCCCCCTCCCATTAAGTTATAGGCCCATCTACCTGTAAACAAAATGTATACCCTTTTTCAGACCAAAATGACACAAAACCCCGTCCCAATGAGGCAGCACATACATGATGTACCTATATAGCTTATAAAAGGGACTACCCCCTCCCCCAAGGCTTTTTTGATGCTGCCAGTATAGCATTTTCCAGTTTTTTTGTTGTTTTGTTGGCAGAAAGCTCGCAAAATCTACTTAAATTCTCCACCACTTTGTCTGAGAGAAATTTTGTTTCCTCAACATAAGTGTTTTCCATATAAGGTCAAACTAAGGTATATGAGCTGATAACCGAGATTGGGCGAACCAAACAGAATGCTAGAAATGCATTATCCGAGGCTGAAAATTTAATAAATCTAGTTATAAGCTCCCCACTAAGAAATGAATTCGACTTTTTACAAACAATGTCGTCTTGAAGGGTAAAAAAGCAATTGAATTCAAAAAGGATTTTGATCATCACTCCTATGTACACTGTACCTTGTTGTGAAACACTTTTTTTAGTCCAGTTATAAGCCCTCCCCCCTTATATCACAAATGAGCAACCCCCACCCCCCTGAACATACCGGTAAGCCCCCCACCGCCGTTTATAAGCCCTCGTAAAATCCCTTACGAAGTTGTACATGTATAAGCCTAGGGCAAGCAGTTCAAAAAGACAGTTTCCAAGACATCCTTTGAGTGGTATTTTTGTGTGTTTCTGCTATCTTTTGAGTATAAATAATTTATTTTGCAAGTAATTCCGTGATTTTTCATCTTAAGAGATGTTGAGTAAGACTTTTACCTCTATGGCAGAGAGTGCAGTTGTGCATGCCCATATCGAGTGCTTCTTGTCCGGCAGGACATGCGATGCAAGTTGTACACCCATGCATGCTGTGTACCAATAGAAGTATACAGGAGTTAAAAATGCGGTCACGACGGCAAAGGTATGTTTGCAGAATGCTGAATGGTGAACGCAGAATGACTCAGAGTTTAGTAATTAGGGTTAGGAAACTGAGTGAATCAGGTTCTATTTAGGGTCATTATACTGGAAAAAAACTGACCTGAAACTTGATTCACTCAGTTTCGTAACCCTAATCACCTACTGTACCTTCAGAGTCATTCAAACAGAATTCAGCATTCTGCAAAATACCTCTGCCGCTATCATGACCATTATTAAATTTTAGAAGAAGGCATCCTGAAATTCTCTTGACCAGGCAAACAAACTAAACATAAAAAAGTAGAATTTCTTGCAAACCCTCACTCTGTACACTCTCACTGGGGGGGGGGGGGGGGGGGGGTAGGGGAGGGGGAAGCTACTGCAATAATTAACTCTTTAAGCCTTGATATCCACATACAAAATACTGCTCCCGACCTCTCCATACATAATCCTTAAATCGAGGTATTTTACCTCTGGTGATCATTTAATTAATTCTCCTAACACTACCGGTAATTATTCATGAATTGGGGTTAAGAAACAAAGGAAATTGAGAATCAACCAAGGTTAAATCAAATTTAACCTCAAATCAAATTTGACCTGTAAACAGATATGCACTGTGAAAGGTAAATTAGCCCCCAAATTCACATACAAGATATTAAGACTTTCTTTCCCTCAGGTGATTATTTTATTACAACTGTAATTCTGACATAACCTCTTCTCTTGAGTTTTGGTCTTAAAGGGCTAATGCTCAAACTGTTAGACCAAACAAATTAAAGAGGATTTTCTCTCATGCATTTGTACACCTTGCTGAAATATTAGCCATTTGCTTACTTTGGGTGAGTGCTAAAATATATAGTATATTTTTGAAAATATGAATCTTACCCGCAGACTCCACCAGATTGGCATGAAATACATCTATGAGCTCCTGCAGAACTAAAACAAAAGAAGGGAATAATTTTCCAACACATTGCACACATGCATGAACTCGCATTTGATGATGGAGGGCCACAGCTGTAAAAGGAGCAAGGATTACGTTGGAACATTTGGTTAGTACAGTACAGAGGGCCTTTTGTCTGAGAAGTTCCAAGTTACAATCTGTAGTTATGCAGGCTTCGCCTTAAATCCTTGTTACAACATCTTTCCTATCAGAGTAGATTTACATGTAAAATACTCTACCTGTACAAAAAAGCACTGATGGAGAGGTGGGGGTAGAATAAGCGGATCATTATATATGTTTCTGGGAAACTGCCCACCTACCACTCCCCTTAGTCAACATTTTGTGTTAAGTGTTAATGTTGACTTAGGGGAGGGGTAGGTAGGCAGTTTCCCAGAAATGAGCCGTCTCAGGTTTGTTATCCACACAACAGAGAGATTTAGAATTGTGTACGGCTAACAGCAAACGTCAGATTCAAATTGAAAATTTCTCAATCTGGGAAAAAAGCAGACAAAAAGTCTCTAAAACTGTCTTATTGATGAAATTTATGAGTACACTAATTTTTGTTTAGACATAACAAACAGAAAACGACAGGTACAATGAGGTAAAACTTTGTCAACTGGAGGTTTGCAGCTTGCTATAAATGCAATTCTAAATCTCTCTAATGACTAACGTAACTGTCACTTCAAGCTAAGTACTGACCTAATACAGTACCAAAAGTAAATTATTAGAACCTTACCCTATTATAGATACATGTCACATAGTTAAAAAAGTGATATACGAACCTGTCGACGTAAGAGTTTCAGTCTCAAACAAGCATCAGGTCTGATGCGGGGGGGTGGGGGGGGGGGGGTCCCAACCCCCTGGGCCCTCCCCCTGGATCCGCTATTGCATTGTATAGTAGTAATACTGTAAATTGATAACATCATGCTTACCCGGAATAGAACCCCAATGGACAAGGTTTACACTCTTTTTGTCCAGGATTTTCCTGATGTTGCCCAGCCTTACAGGCATTGCACAAAGCCATTCCAGAATCAATTTGGTAGTGACCCGCAGGACAGGGTAGACATTGGTCTTGTCCAGAATCCTTTTGGTAGTGACCCGCAGGACAGGTTAGACATTGGGTTTGTCCAGAATCATTTTGGTAGTGACCCGCAGGACAGGGTAGACATTGGGCTTGTCCAGAATCCTTTTGGTAGTGACCCGCAGGACAGTTTAGACATTGGGCTTGTCCAGAATCCTTTTGGTAGTGACCCGCAGGACAGGTTAGACATTGGGTTTGTCCAGAATCATTTTGGTAGTGACCTGCAGGACAGGGTAGACATTGGGTTTGTCCAGAATCCTTTTGGTAGTGACCCAGAGGACAGGGTACACATTGGGTTTGTCCAGAATCATTTTGGTAGTGACCCGCAGGACAGGGTAGACATTGGGTTTGTCCAGAATCCTTTTGGTAGTGACCCAGAGGACAGGGTACACATTGGGTTTGTCCAGTCAAATTTTGGTAATATCCAGAAGGGCATTTAACGCAATACTTTGTTTCTTGGCACCAGCCTTTATCAGAACAATTAAGGCATTCAGGTAAACCTACAGTTGAATAAACAGAAAAAAAAATGAAAAACGCATTCCATAAAAAAATCAACAGTGGAAAAAAAAAATTAAGGGACAGCTTAAATGTAAAACACACCTAATAAGAAAATAGAATTTGATGCCCTAGGATTTCAATCTGCAAGGAGAACTCTTTTTCATTTTTGTGTGGATCATGGGCACCTATTTGGTAATGAGAAAATCTTGGAAAAAAATTGTGCACTGTTACATGTAAACAAAAAGGTGTGTGTATAAACAGGGCTTCTGATATTTCACGCAGTAGTGGAGCTGTGAAATTCAGGTATATCTGCGAAATCCTGTGAAATTCACAAAAACATGAAAAATACCGCGAAATTCGGTAGAAATCTTATCAAATACATGTCTGTACAACATATTTGAAACTTATTTCAGCTATTGGGGTTATTTACTTGCCGTAAACTTGCAAATTTAATTTAGAACTTCGTCACTGAAATGTGCAAACATCCCTAAACTACCAGGCGTAGATTATGTTGTGAAAAACTGGGCACTAGCCATGATGTTAAACACTTTGCCATTGGTTCATTTCTGGGGCGTATTGTTGTTGAAAGAGCAAATGATAACCTCTGTTAGAAAAACATTAAAAACGCTGGTAAGCGATTGATTTCTAGCGACATTTGCCTTGAAAATAACCACAAAATTGGTCGTTTTTTACCGATTGCTTTTGATGAAGTTTGCCCTGAAAACTCCTGCGAAATTACCGTGAAATCGGCCGATTTTTCTGCGAATTTGTCCCTAAAAATCCCGCGAAATTTGACTTTTTCTTCCACGACCTGTCAGAAGCCCTGTATAAAGTGTGCCAATCCCAGTTGCAGTCTAAAGGTAAATTTCAACTCTTCCCTTCTTGCCTGTATGTAAAGTTCTTTAAATCCTCATTATTCTAAGTAGAAAGAAAAATTAACACGTAATGCATACATGTACATACAGAATTTTCATCAGGAAGGATGAATACAGTGATAGTTTAGGGAACAGTTTTTTGGTACACTTAATGACATAGTCCAGGAAACGATCGTTACTGAGAAATCCTAGGGCTTCAAGAAACTGAGACAGATAAAAGTATCGACAAGAACTATTGCACTAATTCAAATGCTCAACCACCCTAAAACCACATGACACAGATGCCAACCTCTATATCTGGAAATCTAAAATCTGGAGACTCCCTCTTTTGCATTAACCCCCCCTAATATCAATGACCAACCCCCCTCACACACACCCCCTGACCCGGATCCTGACCCCCCGATAACCACAATTCAATCCAGTTCCTTAAATCCCATGGGAATGGCTTAGGACATTATAATGATGAAGTCTTACATCAGTTACAGACCATCACAATTTGCTTTTACATGTGATTGTAAATATGGCGAAATAATCTTTGTCAGTGATGAAATATGTGCAAAAATGCTCCAGAAACCGAACTATGAATCAAAGAAGATTTAAATTTTGGGAGAAAATAGATAAATTCCAAATTAAAGCACAGAAAATCTTATAGCTCAATTTTACTTGGGAGATTTGGTGACCCATACTGGAGACCAGGAGACTCCCGGATAATCCGGGAGAGTTGGCATGTGCCACATGATCGCATGGAGGACTGGTGCTGGTTGGGTACATCAGGTAATGGTGGATGGCAACAAAACAAACTGAACTTTGAATCACCATAACTCCTGATGAACCTCTGAACACTTGAACCCATGCTCCAGCTCTGTGTTCTGCGTGTGAGAAAAATGTTTTCAACTTCATTCGCTTTGCAGCAAGAGGGGCTGTCACAGTTATACTCTGTACTTACTGTTATTTGCCTGTGTACCCTTTGGGCAGGCATGACAGGTGACATTGTTAGTGCTTGTAGCATGAATCCCAAGAAAGCCAAAATTCCATAGAAGGTCAGCTGTAAAAGATACCCAGAAAAAAAATAACAATGTTCATATAATGTATGTTTTAGTACACCATAAATTCTGCTACAGTGGAACCCCATTAAAACGAAGGGCCAAGGGACTGGCAAGATTTGCTCGCTATAACAAGGTTTTGTTTCACTGAGGTTCTTTTTCATATATTTCACTATTACTGGGGCAGAAAAAAAAATTGCTCTTAAAAGTTTGTTTTATTGAGGTTCCACTATACCGGCATCGGAATTGAAGAATAAGTTTTCCAAATCTAACTTGTCTAACATCCCTGTCTTTGTACATGAAGGATTTTAGTTGTAGGTTGACACGATCATAATTTCCAAGTTAAAACACCAAGGTGGGGGGGAGGGTAGGGGATACTTGGCAAGGTGGGTAGGACCAGTACTCTAATAATGTTAAACTATGAAAGTTTTGGTCAAGTCTACACTGGCTCCAGTTGTTCAAACATTGGATAGCGCTATCCACCGGATAAATCACTATCCAGCGGGTAGTGTAATTGATTTCCGTAATACTTATTCACTGGATAGTGATTTCTCCAGTGGATAGCACTATCCAATGATTGAACAACCGGGGCCAGATAAAGCATTACCTATCAGGTAGTGCAATTGGTTTTCCTACTACATGTTCACTGGATAGCGATTTACCCAGAGGATAGCGCTATCCATCTTTTGAAAAATCAGGGACAGGTCACCACAGTTTCAAAAAATAATCTCGGCTATGTTCAGCAATTTTTTTTTCGGTCAGGGGGTCAAGTGCTTTCTAACGACTCTAAAATTATTTTTTAATGACTTTTAACGTACTTTAAGCAATTGAGAACCGTGCTTTACTTTCATGAGCCAAAAATAGAAATTGCATCCCTCGCCCTGCCCCCATTGAAGCCTCTCGATCTTTACCTTATAGGGAATTTCAAGTAACTGAATTTGTAACATTAAATTCTTCATCTTGTTTATAAAACGCTGTTGTTTTCAAGCCAAATTTTTCTTGATCAACAGAAGAGACAAAAATCATGATTCACGGCATAGCATATAAAACAAGTTTTGTACACGCATGGCACGTCAGATGATTCTAGAAAATTCATCTTCAACTTCTTTAATTAAGCTTACTCAGTGACAAAATTTTTTCCAAGAACCAATTCCGCTGACTTTTTAAACACTTAAAAGTCAATATGGCTAACTGGGTGAGTGAGTACCATCGAAATTGTAGCTTATTGTTTTGCTGCCAAAACAAACTTTAAGCGCGATTCAGCTCAAGTGGGACCCGAAGTGGTAGGTCACACACCTTGGCTTCAAAATGTTGGCTGACGAAGGAAATATGGATGTCCATTCAAGATTTTATAAACTACATATCTTCACTGATTACATTTTAAAGAGGCAAAGAGGTACTACACTAGCAAGTCGCGTAAATTTTCATTGATTCGCTTGCACTGAAATGGTTTCCGCCAAAAGCAAGGCGTATTAAAAGGTCGTGTACGTAAAATCACGTGAGAAGAATTAGTATACTCACCTGTGAAACACAACAATAATACGGAAAAATTAAGCAGCGTATGACACTGTACCATTTCTAGATACTCTTGCGATCATCTGAGGGAACTTTCACGTCTACTTTGTCGTTTATGTTCCACTTCGTCATGCTCGAAGAACAATGGCTTCTGCATCTCGTGACACCGGAGACCAAAATACATCAAACATAAACAAATCGGAAATATTGCGCAAGTGCGCTTTTGGTTTTAAAGTAGTCCGCTGGAAAGTAGACCCCGGTTTCTTCTCCGTTGAGCAACGAGAAGGTGGAACGTGGTTGATAAAAAAACTCAACTAGTGTAGGACTGGCTATGTGATGAATTAAGTCTTTTGGCCAGCTTTTTAGCGAGGAAACATCTTCATCGAGATTTTAAAGAAAAGAGACCGAATCCTCCAATCTTCGATTCTTGACAGAAGCTTTTTGACCTTCAAAATTTCCTAAACTGTATAGATACACTTCCCATAAAAATGCAGTGGGTGAGGTCGTTTTTAGGCGCCTTTATAAGGGCAAGACGCCTTGTGGGGACTGATTTACAGGGAAATAAGTATTATGAAACTGTTAGGGAAGGTAAGAAACCCAAAAGAGAGATGGTTGCTTTCATTGAGCATGCCCAGTACACGCCAGAGTTGATGCCAATTGAATGGGAAGCTTGGATAAGGGGCAAGAGAGACGATCCTCCAACGCACGAAGAGTTACTCACACAACAGAAGAGAATAAGGACTGTCCAAAATAGGGCAAAACAGCTAGAGGAAAAAGAGCGAGAACAACAGGCGTTAGAGCAACAGACACCACTGCTTGTATCGCAAGTAGGACATGCTTCAAAACCAGTTTATGAAAGTTTGGACAACAGAGAAGAGCCAACAAGCACTGGTACAATGTTCAAGCCAGGAGAGTGGAGCCCAGAGTCAACTGATTTTCCGAAAGGATATTCAGCTGGAAAAGAAGGCGAGGATACTTTTGAACCAGAATCCTGGGTACCACCAAGCAATCAAGAACCGCAAAAGGGGCAGCAGTGAACTGCTGTGATTCATAAAATCTAATCTTAAGTTTTGCTTTTAGTTGCTCAGGATTGGAGTTAGAGTTACAAAAAGATCATAATTTCACAGGAAAAAATAACAATAATAAGTGCTCTTATACAGGAAAAAATAACAGATTCCCATTATTGGACATTTTAGGGTATTTATAGAATACCCATAAAAATCCCAAATTTGGCAAAGTGAGACAAGTCCCAACCAGGGAATTCCCAACCAAGTTCCCTGGTTGGGACTTGTCTCACTCTTCCAAATTTGGGATTTTTGTGGGTATTCTTTAAATATCCTAAAATATCCATAAATGGGAATCTGTTTTTTCCTGTATAAGAGCACTTACGACCCAGTGAAAAACATTAATCGGAACTGGATAAGCAGTCATAAGTGGGTTGAATCAACTTCTTCCAACTCTTCTCCTTATGGCTTTAGCAATCTTCTAAAACCCACAATTGGCGACAAAATGAGTTGAGACACTTCGCCCAAAACTGGGCTTTTTTACAATTTACAAACTTCAAAACCCATCCATGCAATGTTGTGCCGATGTTCGAGCTACCTACAGAAAACAACCAACACCCCAACTTTGAAAGGAGGAGACAGGGGAGGGGCGAAGATTCTTTTGTTCTCTGAAGTTACCCTATTTGAGTACAATGTCTCAACAATTTTGACGCCGATTGCAGCTTACTGGAGTCTGTAAGAGAAGAGAAAGAGAGGATAAACTGATTACAACATGCTTGTTTCAGAGCATTGTGACTAGTCTTGGTTCTTCCTTTTCTGAAAGCAACTCTAACAATCTAGTTTTCCCTAGAACATGAGGAATTGAGTGATAATTAGAATCAGAATGCAGTTATGTTTTCAGCAGATCAATAACACTGCACTTCTCATTATGTCTCTGACTTTTGGACTGGATGTGTGGTAAATTGTGGACACCAATGAGTAAATATAGTGGGAGAAAGACAAAGTTCAAATCAGCAGGTGAAACTGGTCAAAATATGCCTATGAGAAAGGAGCCGTTCCATTTCTTAAGGTTTTACCTTTTTTATTTGCTGATATTTTTCCTGCTGCTTCAGACGTTCTCACTGTGTTCCACACTTGCTTCAGGTTCTCAAGGATAATTCTTAAAAAAAAAAAAAAATTATAAAAATTAGGTTTTTTTTGTTTAAAATGGCTTACTTTTTGTTAGAACACCTAACTGAGAAATATTATTGCAGGAATTATATGAATAGACAGAATGCTAAAAAATTCCACCCTGTTGGCTCAACTACGTTTGACATGCAAGTCACCAGAAGTGAAGTGGATAGATGCACAGTGGAACCCCGCCTTACGACCACCCCGTTTATAAGAACACCTCCTTATTACGGCCATATTCTTTCAAACCAAAAGTAAAAACCATTGAGTCATTTTATTATTTTGAAGACCCCGTTAATGCGACCACCTCGTGATTACGACCAGGATTTTATGGCCCAACGGTGGTGGCATTAATGGGGTTCCACTGTAATTCTAAACACCTTTGATGCCATCTCAAATTTGTATTATTTATTAACTCACCACATGTAAGAGATGAGTCTAAGAAAGAATTTGAGAAATCCTCCAGACAACTTTTTTAAAAGGTGGTATCTCTCCCCTTAGAGTTATTCTTGAGTGAAGAAGATTTGGTGTGCAACAACAGCCACTAGAGATGGCTTTAGATTCCTGCCATGGGTTGACTATAGGGGGAGATTCCTGTACAACAATGTCTTGAAATAACAAAAAATATATTACCCTTGAATTTACCAGGACAATTTTGCCACTGGGTTGGAGGCAAACTTCCAAAGAGACACTGTGACATTAAGTAATGGTCCAGATAAAACGACAATTCACAATATTATTGACACTTACACCACAGGTGAGAGAGAGTGCAGTGTTCGGTAAAGCTATTTTTTTAAGTACATTTTATTTCATAAACTACCCTTTTGTAGGTTTATGCATTCTATGTGTGAAAATGAAAACATTCCTATGTGTGGAAAGCGTATTGACTATTTTCGAATCCCCCATAATACACTTCTTTTGCCCCCCAAATATTGCATATTTCAATTATTGTCTTCAAAAATGCAGTACTCCCAGGATCATTTGAAAACAATGGTTTATGCAAAAATTTGGGGGGCAAACAGAGTGTATTATAGGGGATTCGAAAATGAGAGAATTGTGCTCTAACAAAAGAAATTGTTACCCGTCTAACCAGGATCATTACTTAAAAAAGATAAATTTCTGTGGCACTTCCCTTTAAATCCACAAGTCCATTCCAATTTTTTTACTATCCGTTGACGTTAACAACACCTTAGCAACCGGAATCAGGCTAATCCAAAATGGCGGTTCAACACCGCGGGTATTCCTTGACTGATTTGAGGTCGAAACCGAGCGAAAAAATACAGCGACGGCGGCGAAGACAATCCATAAAGATCCAGAGAAACATCGATGATGACGTGCTTATGGCTTCAGCAATTGGAGACGTGACATGGCTACAACAAAGTCTTTACGACACGCGAAAGGCTTATTCAGTTTCCAAAGAACATGTAAGTGTTGATTACAAGTTCTCGAACGCCTGTTCCTTCTCTGTATGGCATTTCCACTAGAATAGTTAGAAAACTAACTCAAACTGCTCATCAATATAGTATGTTATAAAAAGGAAAGGGATGGAGACTAGACAGTCGTGTATGCATAAATACGTATGAAAGTTGCGGGTTCGCGGACTAAAGTTGCAATAAGGAACGTCATTCGTTACAGGAGTCGCGTGTTAACGCGGCTTCGCCGCGAACCATCAGTGTCGATAAGAAAAAAATATCCTCTGGAACCCAGGGTAGTGTGGCGTGTGCCATTTTAGTTGTTGCAACTTACCCCGTACAAAGAAGGTATTTTCTGGAAGCGGTATCGTTTTGTGAAGAATGTTTACTTTTGTCCCCGGCTTATCCATTAGTCACCCGGATACTAACGGCACAAATTTCCCGGTCTCCTGTTCGGGTCACTAAATATCCTGGATAAAATTTACAATAATATTGTAAATTTTGGAACTTAGGACATTTGGTATGGTTTCCTCTTGACAAATCCACAACAGTTTTCCAACTTGTCTTTACTCTTCTGAACCATAGACATGACGTCAAAATGTTCAAAACTCAAGTGGACCCATGAGTCACAAGCAAGTTGTTTTGTAAATCGTTGAATATTTTGACTTTGTTCCCATGATGGTTAAAATGTAGACCTTGAAAAATGTTTGCAATTTGTTTCCTTCAATAAGGTTGACAGTTCTGGACGTCCATTTCTGTTGAAGTTTCTTAGAAAATCACACACATGAATTAAGGGAATTGAAAAACAAACTGTACCACAATGAGGTCATTTTCAAGGTCCATACTATACCTGCCAACTTTTTCTGAGTCAAATGCGTGAGATTTCTGTCAAAAACATCCAGGCGACTTACGCAGATTTTCCGATAATTTTTCCGAAAGACTTCTGAACGTTGCTGAAAATACCCGAAAATGTTCCGACAAACTTTGAGCACTTCCGAAGCTTAAATAAAAGGTGACATTTTTGGCGTGTTGTGATACATTTGGGACACATTAAGTCAACATAAAGCGCCTTTGTTGGAATGTTTTTGTGGAAACTGAATTGAATTTTCACTATTAATCATGTATTAAAGAAATATTTAATTTGTGTTTTTTGATTCTCTTGTATTCGAAAATTAGGGTCTTGCCCCAGTGCACCTTGCAGCCCAGAATGGTCAGCTGGAGTGCCTTAAAGTAATGATCGAGAAATATAAAGTAGATGTGAATCATCAGAGTGCATCTGGATGGACACCCCTTCATCTAGCAATTAACAAGGTGACAAAAAAGAGGGGACTAAGATGTGTCCGATACCTCCTGGAAAAAGGCGCAGATCCTTCCGTGTAAGCTTTATGTTTTATACTGGAAAATAAGTACCGTAATAAGTATGTTGTGATCTGGGTGGGGGGGGGGGGGGGGAGGTACTCAACAAATGTTTATATGGGGAGCAGGGAGGCTCCACCCCAAGATCCAACTCCTTACTCTTTTATGTACCATTTTTCATGAAAATTAAAAGTACCCCTTTTGTAAACCTTCTATTGACAAATGGTGCCCCTTTCACTTACCTTGTTTAGAACTTTGCATCCCCTTCAACTGCTGTAAATGCACTGTTTCTTAAATGGGAATCAATCACAAAAATAAATTTTCTTTTGACTTTTTAAAGCCATAATATTCATCTGTTAGACCTTTTGGGCCCTTTTACAGACCCAAATGACAGATTTCCCTACCCTTTTATATACTTCAACGAGTGAAATCCTAATACCCCTTCATATAAGTGAAGGTAACCCCTTTCAGGCCGAGCCTCCCTGTATAGGCTATCATGGGGAGTAACCCTCTCCCCCTGGGGGTTCTGATTAACCCCATGCAGCACAAAAGAGTGTTACATTGTACTGTAACATTCACCTCTCACCTTTTAGCCACAGTATGGCATGGTAACTTTATTTATACATGGTATTTCCTTCAGGTACATTTACATGCAAGTATAGAAAACTAACTACCTAACTAAACTAGAATCTAAGATAAAAACTCAAATAATAAAGACGAAAAGAAAACACCTGCTTTTCAAGGAGGCGGTGTGTTAAAGTCTAAGGTGTTAAAGGTCACTTTATTGCCTTTGATGTATTGTGAAAGGTGATAGAGATTATCTTTGCCTTAAGTCATTAACTAAAAATGATACAACTTTGCTTGGGCATCAGGTGGACCAAATGTCACCCAGACCAATTGTCACCTTGATGAACATCATAAGTATTGCACCTTTAAAGTGCATCATTAAGACTTCCACTAGCATGTACCTTGTTTCACTTGCTTTACAATGCACATGTTCCAGTTCATATTTGATTCACCTTTGAGGCAAATCAAAGGTTATCAAAGGCAGTGTTTTCATCTTGTTCATAATGGAAGGGGCTCATATGGGCCTTTGGAAACTGAAAGAGTAAAGATATTTAAGAAATGTTCACTTTAGTAGGGTTAGGTCACTGAAGTTGTAGAAAGTGAAAACTTCTAATTAAGGAACATCCTTTTACTATACTTACCTGTAACTGAAGAAGGTACAGTTTGTACCACAAATTATTTGCAGTCAAAGTGCAGGTAAAAGGAATTTTTTAGCTTTTACTAATCAAGGAAAATTTGACTCTTAGCTGTAAAGCTTCCTCTCCCAGTTTTTGGACAAGGTCAAAAATTAGCTCCATCTACATTTCTGTACGGTATATACGGTGTTCATGTAATGTAGCTGTCTCTTTGTTGTTCCACTGTAGAGGATACTCTGTGATTGGCCAGTATAAAAAGTATAAGTGCATGTCAGGAAGGTTATTGAACCCTGACACCCCATTTAAAAGAAATAGAATTGTAAGTAGACACTTTTTAAAGGCCCAGGGTAAAACCGTTTTTCTAAAGAAGAAACACGTTTACGTGAGATAGATCTGTGCATGCTTATTCATAAAAGAAAAGAATTCTACTAACTCTAAACGTAGTTTAACCGTTTTGTCATAAAGTAGTATTTTTACAGTGTAACATGGTAGTTTTTGTTGAGGGGTTTAAAGCAGAGTAGGTCCTGTACCTTTACAAACCCTATTAAAGGACCACAATACCCTTTTTATGGAGCACGATGAACGCCATACCGTATTGTGCTCCACTTACCAAATAATTCAAATAATGGAGTTTGCCCCACCTCCCACCCCAAGGATTGTTTGTTTTTTCTGGCCTGCGGTGGCAGACGTTCAAAGGGGGGAGGGGAGGGAGAGGGCGGAATTCGGGAGTGTGAGAGGGAGGGGAAAAACCGCTCGTCGCGCACCCTCGCGCTCCTCGCGCGCCCAACGCGCGCTGAATTCTTCCTCCCCTTCCTCTTTTAAAGCCTGTTACGCACGCTATTTTTTTTCAAGAAGTTAATACCCTTGCTTATTTATAGGCCAACACATGCAGGGATAACTCCGGTTCACCAAGCGGCGAGCGAGGGGCACGTAAAATGTCTCCAAGAACTCATTAAAAGCGGTGCCGCGATCGACACTGTGGACGGTAATGGACACACGCCCCTGTCAATAGCGCGTGTGTGGGGACACAGAGAGTGTGCGCGGATATTAGGCAATCAACAGTGGTACTTAGACAAACAGAAGGAATTGACTGAAAGACTCCAGAAAGAGCAGGAAAGCAAGCAACTCCAGGAAGAAATGCACAAACTTAGCCTCATCCGAATGGCTGAAGGAAAACACGAAAGTCAGCTGGCTTTTAAGCGGTGGATGGCAGAGAAACATTTCCCTGATATACCCACAATGTACGGACCCGTCCCCTCTGAGGAAAGAGAGGCGGCTGAAGAAATACGCGCTTCACAGTCGCTTCGCCCCACCCCTACCCCTTTAGTAGCCGAGTCGTCTTTTGTGGTTCGTTCAAACACAGAGTATGAGTCTTTTGATGGGGTACCTGCATTTGCTTCACGGAGATCAGCTGATTACTACGATCATGACTCTGATAAAAAGCTCGAGTTGATTCCTCTAGAGAGGATATCTGCTTCTAAGAGACGAAAAGGGCAAAGGACAGAAGGCTTACGGCCAAATAGATATCGAATTAAGAAAAATCCCTCGCCTATATCCAGATAAATGCATCGTTCAGTTTTTTTAAGCCACAAACTACAGAATTCAGGGCGCTGGCGTAAAACAGGGTGGTGCAGTTTAAGAAACTCTGTTAACCAGAAGTCCTTAATTCAAGGCTATATTTATTTAAATTCATAATCTAGAATCGTTTCAGTGGGCAAAAGCTGTTCGGAATGGTTATTCCCCTCACAATTCATAGTTTAATATCAATACTATAAATTCTAATTTACGTATTTGCTCGTACAGCTCAAGCTGAATGTCACCGTAGGCTTTCGCAACTTCTGAGAGCGTCTTACACTTACCAGGAAATAGAAAATGTTGGAAGAAGCAGGTTTCTCCCGAAAAGAATTCGAAATTCAATTACTATTCTCAAGCGTCCGATTACTAAATTTAGGTTTCACTAAAATAATTACCAGTTTTGTCAAACAGAAACGGATGGGTACGTTTGGAAGCAAGAGGGGTTCTCTCTTTGTGTCGATTAACTGATTCTCATGGTACTGGCTAATAAACATAAACTGAATATGAACTTATCTTTTGTGATCTCTACGAGGCTTTTCACCACAGTTTTGTCTGATTGATCAGTGAATATAAAGAAATTACCTAGAAAGTCCGCAATAGGTTTTTCGGGATCCTGGATTTACCCAAATTTCAGGGGCACAGACTCGGGGGCACCCAACGAGCGTTTCCTCCTACATTCATTGAAAACACTTTTTAGGCCATCCAGACTACTTTTAGATCTCTAGAAACGCATTCTAAGGGGCGCTATAAAATTTTTATTTGTTCGGTCATCCTAGGGCAACTTGAGTCATTTCGAAATTACAAGGGCTTCATTATTATTTTTAGTCCTCTCCCGCTCTAGCCTCCCAAGCAGGCGTTTTTAGGGGAGGGATGAAAGACGAGCTCCCCCAAAAACGCCTGCGTGGGAGGCTACTCCCGCTCCATCACAGTTTTGAATCCGAAAATTTTAGGATTCCTTTTTATTACGAAAATAGCCTAATCTGGGGAGTAAAATTGCGAAAAATTAAACTTCAGAAAATCTAAGGCATTTTATCGGAAAATTGTACATGAATGGAACAGTCATCCAGAAATTTTTTGCCGTCCTCAAGTGATAGAAAATTCTAAGCAATATTTGCTTCTCCGAACAGATATTTTACAGAAAACGGTCGTTAGGTGCCCCTGAAATTTGAAGGCCGAGGTTCTGTGGTCCTGTTAGGATAATTCCGACAAACGACATGGCTTTCGTGAAACAATAGGGAGTTTACGCAACGACGACCGCGACGGCTACGAAAAAGTCACTTAAAAGGTGAATTTGCGCTGCCTCAAACTTTATCGCGCTTATTCCATCTCCTTTAATTCGTCACTGAATGCTGGAAAAATGTTTTTGGAGTTCAATTCCAAAGAACTGCATCAAAGTTCAGGAAAAGAAAAAGAAAGTTGTTTTCTTGTGTTCGTGCAACGTCGGCAAAGAAATGTACAAAAAAGCGTGATGCACATGCAACTTGTTGTTGTTTTGCTAATCTAAACCTATCGCTTTTTTGCCGTTCTCGTTGCCGTCAACGTCGTCGTTATCGCGTAAACTCCCTAGTGACATAGGACAGCAGAAATGGCCACAAACGACACAAAGATGGGTTGAAACTGCGACTGCTACAGAGAAAAGGACAAATACATCACTAAAATACCGACAGCGATATGGCTTCAACAACAGGTTTTGAAATTCAGACTAGGGTCATGGTTACGTAACCCCTCTAAGAGATCCTCTGGTTCTGGGTTGAAAATATGCTCGGGATGTGGGATGCCAAACATAACCCGAGAATTACGGGATCGAGCGAAAATTGGGTCGGGATGACCGGATTGAAAAACGCAATTGGGATTATCTATAGTCCTACTGGTGACTTGGGCTTAAAGGGTTGTAATATTAATGCAAAACAAGCAAGTGATGTTCACAAGGGTATAATTCGTCAAACACGTCAAGAAAAACATACAATACTTTTGTGAAGGAAATCACTGTAACATTTTATTTATACATTATTACAAGTAGAGACAAACCTTTCAACCTTCGTACAAATCGTCCTGTATACATTTCTTCGAACAGCACAAATCCTTTTAATTAAATTGCAATTTCAATACATTAAGTTTAAAACTTTATTTTCAGACCAAAGGACTAAATAGGTACAAATTTTTTAAACGTGCCTGTAGGTTCGGATATACAAATAACTTTTGTGTAATAACTGAGGTAATTGGAAATCGGGCCTGCAAGTTAGGAAAAATTAATAATAAGTGAAGACAATCCCTCGTATCCTCTTTTTGAGCTGTTGCCCCCGCGAAAAGACAAAGATCTTTGAGAGGTCGACGCGAAGGCATACTTTTATTTTACCCGCAGTCAAAACGGAACGTTTTAAAAGATAGATGTCTCTTTCAATTTGTCTAATTGTGATTATTACTTTTTTCAAATTTTTAATCAGTTAATACAACCATATTTTGTAAAGCCACACGCAGTTGTTTCTCTACTTGTTGTGAATAAAGGTTCTTCTTCTTGTTATTATTACTTTCACTACAGGGTTCGTACTCTTTTGGGCTCTTCCCATTCCATGATTTAGTTTCATGACTTTTTCCATCACCTTCTGAAGTTAAGCTGTCGCTTTCGAAAAGCTTCAAAACTATCCTTGTTTATGGGATTTTTTGGCATACCCACTTTAACAAACAGAGAATCTGGCCTAAACCGAAATGTGTGGCGTTCGCACTGTTTAATTACTGGTCTTTGTCTCAATTTTTCAGTCTTGCTTTGACAATTTCAGTGACTTTTCTATGAAACACAGGATTAATTTTCCATGACTTTCTATGACCTACAACTAAATTCCATGAATTTCCAGGTTTTTCATGACCTGTACGAACCCTGTACTATATGAGAATGTAAGATTAAATTGGATCGTAAAAGTAAGCTAGGCAGAGCTTTCATGTCACAGTTAAACTCCGACCTTACCTCGCATCTTTGGGAAAGGAGCGAGGGTTGGGTCGAGAAATTGTTATCTTAATTGCTTTGTTTGAGGTATCCCCGTTCTGACTAGAATACCGAATCGTAAGGTACTCAAGGAAAATATATAAAAAAAACATGATGAACAAACATGAACTTACAATAAGTAGAAGAGCTACAAGAGAGTAAGGAGAGAACTGAGAGAGAATTGATACTCTGACTTTAGCCTCAAATTTTTTAAATGGTGTCGTAATCGGAGAACACAAATGCCGATCCATCCTCAGTTCTAATTCGTTTTAGGAAATTATATAAAGCAACATCTTAAGATAGCCGGACCCGTTAAATTTATTACAAAACATTGTTAGCGGTCTTTTCAAAGACGTGAGAAAAGGCATTAACCCAAAGCTCTTTGGTTCGTATTCAAGGAACTGTGTGTATCTCACGATTTTCACCCCGTATCTCCGCTCCTTTAGACTGCAAAACAGTCCGAATTTTTGCGTATTCAAGTACGCGCGTTATGCTACACTAAAACGATTTTGGGAAAAAATTGACTGTTTTGCAGTCTACCGAGTTGTATAAAAAAATGAGAGACACTAGGGAACCGTCCGCGTGTTGATTTTGAAAAAAAAAAAAAAGAGTCGATTGTAGTACCCATGGTGAGTATGTAGCGAGGACTTACCCCTTCTTGTTTTCTGCAGCTTGATACTTCCATTCAAATTTATTGAAACAAGTATATGTAACTATCAATTATCGACTATTCTCATACTCATTAATAATTCATAAAGAAAATACAAAGGAAATTAACTGTTTAAATGACTGGGGAAATCAGAGGAAAAACTGCTCATTTTTGCGTCCTTAATTTCTCCTTTTAAAATCACTTATGAGAAGTAATATCAAGCATTTGATACAGTGTTTCATCTGGTGATGAAACAATGTGTCTCATGCTTGATATATAACATCAAGGTCTGGGACAGTGTTATCATGCCTGTTTATAATTCTGAATATCATGAAAGACCACTCCGGCAACAACGGTCTATTATTTTTGCTTAAATGTTGGAGGGGATGCTGATGGCTTATATGAAAGGCTGTGTTTCAACGTTATTGTCCAGTGTTGGAGGATTCTCGTCTCCGTTGGAGCTGCTAACGTTGTCATTGCCAAGAACACAGTAATAATCATAATCCTCGCAGTGGACGCTGATGTACAGTTCATCATCTGCTTCTAACATTCTCTCCAAATCGTTTCGCAAATCTGTAAAGCTTGGTCTGTCATCTGGATTAGCTGCCCAACAAGACATCATAATCTGGTACCTGTAAAGATCACAAATGGCAAAAAAATGTTTTACGCACGCGCCGGTCTCTACAAGGTCCCCCGCAGAGCTCACACGTTTGACTGCGCAATAGAGGAGAGCACTGGGGTCGAAAATGTACGCAAAGGTGCCGATGGAAGGCTTGTGGTTTCTGGCCTCCCTGAATGAAAATAAGATTTTATGCGAGATTCTTCTTTGCGACGATGGAAAGGGTGGCTGCTATTTTTTCTCTTCCAAACGTTTATATATTTATTACCGGTACTACAGCAAGATAGTATTTTAAAGGAGGCTCGCACCCATTTTTCGAAGGTCTCATCCCTTCGTGTTTGATGCTCCACTGATAACTTTGGCTGTGAAGCACGAAAAAGCCACAAAGTGAAACAGCACATCTAACATTAATCTTAATTACCGGGGCCCAGCCGAAGGCTGGCACCGGTCTTAGAATGCAGACGGTCCGTTTTTTCAACGTTACATTGTTAGGGATATATCGCTGACTGAGATATATCGCGGGCTCATTGAAATCTTATCCGCCATTTTGAAAAGAACGAGGCATGGAGGACAGTCAAGAGAAAGATTATAGCTTTTTGGGCAACGACACGTTCCCCAACCTTTACGATGCACTAGTTTATGAGCGAAAATTTAAGAGTGAATATTTGGAGAGACAAATTTACGAGCGATCACTTAAGAGTGAACCTTCCATCGTGAAACTTATCGAGAAATTGAGTGAACCTTCCATCGTGAAATTTATCGAGAATCAAAGCGAACACTTATCAAAATTTGTCTTCAAAAAGATTTCAATGATTGACATACCGAAGTCTTCAAAGCTCCATCGCTATGTTAGTAAGGTGAGAAAACTTTATCATGCACGATATAAATGTAATAACAAACGCGATCCAAAGATAATTAACTTAAATAAAATGGCTATACCCAAGAAAGCTTATTTGTTGTCTTTCTTTAGCAGGCATTATCACAGGATAATGAAACTAAACTGTAAAGCACGTCGATACTTATCATTGTTTTCTTGCAATTGTGTGAGTCATATGACCAATTATGTGAATTTCAAACTAAGTAAAGATGTTGAGAAGAATTCAGGACCTACTCAATACAACACTGATCATCATGAAGTAATAATTAGACCTTCTATGCAAAATCACAGCTCAACAATGCAGTTGAACTCTCCTATTTCCTCTGAGAATTTGATGAAGTCTAGATTAGGTGCACTTTGTTTACAATCAATAGATGTTGGCGGTGCAGGTGATTGTTTCTTTAGATCTGTATCACATCAATTATATGGCAGTAGCAACCATCATATGCATGCATATACGTACTGCTGGGGTTCAATTTATGAGAGACAATCCAGAGAGATTTATTGAGAGCAATACCGAAAATTCATGGCTAAGATATCTGAGTAATATGTGTATTCAAGGTACATGGGCTGATGCACTTATCATTCAAGCAGTTGCAGATATGCTACTGTTTACCCAGTTCAGGAAAGAAATACTTCCTCTACAATTATTATAGGTCATATTGATGAATGCTACTATGTATCAACCACTGCCTTACAATCAAGTGCCTCCATTTCAATGTGCAATGAATTAACAAATGATACTCAGTCATCAATAAATAAGCATTTTATTATGTCTATATATAACACTGGATGGCATTTTTTACAGTGCAAGACAACAATCCATGACCACAAAGATCTATTTCAAAAATGTCTTATGTCTGTTATCATTTCAAATTCACAGTGTTTTTGCAAAAAATAGATAAATGTGATTAATAAATCTCAATGATAAACCTGATGATAACGTACTTGAGAAAATGTGAAATTGTGATAATTCTGTAACAAACTTCTTTGCAAACTTTGTCATTACCATTCAACCCAAAACTGTCAGTGATTTTTGCTTTTTCACTCAAACTTAAAAACAAATGAAAACCTTATACAGATCACATTTATTGACATCACAGTGTTACTAAAAACACTACTATAACACAGACTGTTAGCTGTAATAACACTGAACAAACTTCCAACAACATCCTCCTTTCTCATGCATTTTGTTGCTTTTCTTCCGCATGAGTAAATTCAGACTAAGTATTAGCCTCCACAGAGGAGGGGGGAGGGGTGCGAGAGGTAAACTATATCTATGCAATCCCGTGTCCCACTGGGCCCCGGTAAGTTCCACGTAGTGGTTCTAGTTCAAGAGTATGTTTTGCTGACATCTCTGCCCCTATATCAACAGAATAACAATGAGATGACATCTACAAACTGGGCATTTTCGGCAAATCTACTATATCAAAGCAAAGCTCTCGTTACAGTGCGACTAGTCTACTGTAACCGGAGCCACTTAGACTAAGGTTTTTGAAATATAATGTTCTAAAAACAGATACTTTCATTCGCTTTGTGGCTTTTTCGTACATGCAACACAGCCAAAGGGATCATCAAACAGTACACGAAGGGGCGAGACCTTGAAAAATGGGTGCAAGGCCAATAGCGATCTCTAGATTGGAGCTACGAGTACGAGTTTTCAAGCCGCTTTTGTGTGTCTCATATAATTCGAATCCAGCACTTATCGTGACACTAATATCCCAAACTGTGCTAGTCTGAGTAACAGGAAAGAGTAAATAGATCAAAAGATATAGTTCGAGGCTATTTTTTTGGCGTTGTTATGCGGGTGTGACGATCCAATGTTGGAGCCTTTAACAGAGTGTGCTGGTATTTTTTCAGTATGCCTTTTTGTTTGGTACGCCGTTTTGATGAATCGCAATGGCGAAAAAGCTGTGTCAACGCCACGCCGCTCTGTTTGGATCCATCGATGCCGTGTTCATGTCTTGCAAAGTTACCTTTTACGTGGTATGATCAGCTTTGCAGATTTTTGTTTAGTAAATTTTTTATCCTTTTAACTGTTTAAAAATCTTTTGTATTACATCACATGATCGTAACAGCAAAAAGCTTCTCTCCAAATTCAGAAATCTGTTCACTTACACTTGCTGGCTGCAGTTTTCAGGTTTCTCCATTCTGTAGCCGTTTCTCAGCAGCTTCTGGATATCTCTCCCAGACACACCAGGATATGGTGAGGTACCTGGTCAAAGTAGCAGTCTATAGTTAAAAAGTACGAATGCGTCTTCTCGGAGAAAATGGATCGCGCAAGTTCAGGATAATGCGAGATAATATTATTAAAAATGTCTCAGTGTTGGGTGAAAATTTGCAGAGAGGTGCTCCTAAAAAGTTAATGTTTAGTAGCCCAATTTTTTTCTTGGTATAATTTTTTTTCAGTAGATCGTGCCTTCATTTATCAAGGTTTGTAGAGGTGTTAGACGTATAAATGTTTGACAAAACGATCAACACAAGATCAAGTTGAACCATCAGAGCGGTTCAGTATCACTGCAGAACTTACCAAGAGTGATAAGCTCCCACAACACGATTCCATATGACCACCTAAACAGGGGCAGACACTCAAGTATCAGTCTATATATCGATATATAACATTATAAAGATGCAGAATCCTGCTCATTCCCCGGACAGATTGAAGAAAGTGCGTCGAAGGCTTTCATTTTAACTTGGTTTCCGATGCCTGATCTGTATAGTAAGATGATGACAGCAGAAAACGAATTTAAGACCTCTGCTACTTCTCAGCGTCTTAGGTTTTTATGCTGTCCAACTGTGACCTTAAGTTCGTGTCTTCCGCATATCCGCGTGCTGGCTTCCGTATCCCCCGCACTGATAAGAATTCAGGCAAATCTATAATAAAACTGGAAAACTCAAGTACGGCCAATGCATCGGTAAACCAAAATACTTGATCCCTCAAGATCTCGGTTTTGTCACTTTAGATACACCTTTTCCATCAGCTGGTGCGGATATAAGTGAACATACTCTTGTCGCCTTTTTATACAAAAGTTAACCATGATTTTCTAACGTTCTCTATGTTCTAACCGGCAGCCTAGCGGTTTCGTTTGTGTCAGAGGCAATCTACCCTCATTTACGGTTACAGGTAATTTACCCGTAACGATATATCTTGACGTCTCTATTAGCACTGAGCGTGCTTCTTTTTAGCCTAACAGTGAAAGCAGCCTTAACGTGGCAGGCCCACGACAGGGTGGGAACACTAAAAGTCTGCCTAACTCTGGTACCCTTTCCGATCTTCCCTTCTCCCCCTCTCTTTCATTGGCCTTTCCCACAGGCTAAAAGACAAGACGTAACTGGAATTAAAACTAAGCCATTACTTACACATCGCTTTCAATGGTATATATGTTCTCCAACAGTGATTCCAAAGCCATCCATTTGATGGGCAATTTTCCAGCGCTTTGTGCCTTTTGGTACTCGCAGCTCTCGTAGACGTCCCTCGATAAACCAAAGTCCGATATCTTCACTAAATGGTCATCGCAAACAAGAATATTACGAGCTGCAAGGTCGCGATGAATGAACTTTCTTTGTGACAAATATTCCTAAAAATATTGAGAGAAAAACTTGCGCATGAGTCACTTTTAAGCTGACTCTATAATTACTTGACAAATATTGCTAGTAAAAATACTGTACGTATTCGCCATCGCTTGAACAGTAGCCGTCCGGTTTGTCTCTAAATTAATGGTCAATTTTCTGTTATAGTCGCTAGTGATACGTTTAGTGGGGCAGCGTGGCCGATTAGTGGTTAGAGCGCTGGACCTGTAATTCGGAGGCCCCGAGTTCCGGTCTCGCTCAGACCGCTAGCTGGATTTGTTCACGAAAGTCCCCAGTTCAAATCCTCGACCATGCTTGAAAATAGCCAACTGTTATGCCTCCGGCCAGTTGAGATTCTTAACCCCATTAAGTTTGAGGCAGTAGTGCTATTTATAAATACTGCCGAGGGTAAACAACGGAATTACTTATTATTTATTTACTTACACTGAAAGCTGCATTTACATATTTTGCGATTTACTTATCATGCTCAGACACGCTTGATTGGTGGATAATACAGGGTGTATTATACGTTACCATGCCAACAGCAATCTGTCGCGCGAATGAAAGCAAGTCTTTTTGAGTTAGTTCTTGTCTGGTGTCCTCATTGGAATTCTTCTCGCTGCTCTCATTTGTGGCTGAGGAACCTAAAAGAGAGGTTGGTTTCAATTAAGGGGCCTGGCTCTTCCTTTAACTTAAAAAACGATACGTATTGCAAAGTGACAAACGTCTTGGTAATGCAAAAAATGAATGAAGGAGTCAGTCTTTAAAGGAACTACGGTGTTACGTCAGTGGGGAGAGAAAAACAAAGATTTGGTTGTAACAAGAGAGAATTACAACCTCTAAAAATAACTTGGGTGAAAGTCACATATCCCAGCCAACGTCATTTGAGATCTCTGGTTTCTCGTTGCTCCCGCCCCAATCTCTTCGCAGTTTCACTACCCTCGCCCACCTTGGCTTGTTTGCGCGCCCACGCAAAACCGCCATGGCGTGACGCAGGCTATGGGTCACATTATTACTGTGAAAGGTTTGAACCCAGGAGTCATTTCAAAAGTAGGTTGAGTTTGATCTTTCGGGTGAACGTAGTCCTGAATAGGACTGTTGTTGTTGACAGTGACTGACGTTTTGACAACCTGTGCGGTAGTTATCTTCAGAGTCAAGACTCTGAAGATGGCTACCGCACAGGTTGTCGAAACGCCAGTCACTGTCACCAACAACAGTCCTATTCAGGACTACGTTCACCCAGATGATCAAACTCAACCTACTTTTGGTCCCATTATTCTCTCTCAGTTGTCATGATAACCAGGCAGTTTGGCAACCGTAAGGAGATAGAAAAGCTAAGGGTTCGAGTGCTAGCCTTGCGTCAGAGCTTTGTCAAGGGGGGTGGGGGTGTGGGTTAGCTCTCGGAACTGCAATTTCTTTACCTCCCTACGATGGCCAACCCACCTTAGCAACTTGGTTGACATATACAAATTTTTGCACTTTTTAGAACAAATACCGTAAACAGCCGCTTAGAAGTCCCTTAACTTATAAGCCCTCCAATTATGGGCACATTAACCTGTAAAAAAAAAAAAAAAAAAAACTGAGAAGACCCCCCCCCAGATATCAGCTCCTTCTAACTTGTACTAGAATGAATTCGATTTTGAAGCTTAAAAAAGCGAGTAAATTCAAAAAGTGTTTTGCATGGTTTTGATCAGCAATGCTGTTCAGCTTGTTCTGAAAATCTTTTTTTAGTCTTTATTAGAAGCCCGATTCAGATATAAGCCCCCCTTTTTATAAGCCTTGCTTTAAAACCCCATACGAAATTGTGTAAACCCAGGGGCTTAAAATGCGGAAGTTTACGGTTGCCTACGTTATCTCCATGATCTAGAGGTATAGAAATTACACTTAATTTGAACAACTTCTCGATCTCAGAAGGGATTCCAACCTGGCGACTGTTGAGTTTTCTTTGAGAAAGCCTTCTCCTGCAGTTCCTGTGTCGTTATTGCGGTAAAATTAGCCATCCATGGGGTGCCGTCTTGCTCCGCCTCTGAGCTACCCCAGGGGTTAGCCCTTGGGTCAGCGTCAGTAACAACGATACAGATGTCATCTCCCTGGAGGCTATCACCCCCTTGACTTGAACTGCCTTTGCTACCTCTCCTTGAAAAAACTGGCGTTGCGTATGGAAAAAGATTCTGGGCAGGAAATGAAGGCGATGAGGAACCGGCTTTTCGAGGAAGTTTCAAGCTGGAGCGAAACTGTTGCTTTGGGGAAGTTTTGGGACTTGATCCTTGGCTCCAGCGACGATGATTGAGGTACTTCCTTTCGGGAGATGGTGTCTGCGACAATTGCAAGCTGGCATGGCAGGTACAGCGACCAGTACAGAAGCATTGACTATAAAAGAAAAGAAACTAAGGTATAATCAACTGTCTCTTAGGAGCCGACCATTTGACTTTTGAGGGGGGTTATGGGTGATTTCAGAAAAAAAAATCCTCCAGACTGATTTGACAGGGGCAAAAATCGTGCAAGGAAATACGAGAAATACAGGAACGTATCACGGCCTATAATACAGAGGAAAATCTTACACCGTTATATGTCGGGGAAAAAATTCAGATCTTACTCAGTCCATATCACTCATACACCCCTGCAAAAGTCAAATGGTCGAGTCCTTTACTGACATCCCGAAAATACGAACTCCTCCTTGGATGAGATATTCAAAGCTCCCTGCCCAGTCTTCAGTCCTTTTATTTGACCCTCTCTGATAAGGCGGACACTCTCGCTAAAACGGACACCTAGAGTTGGTCCTTGGCGTTGGTCAGGCAGTAGAGAGCTTTAGGTTCTGAGACGAGGACGACTAGTATTTCTAAATTCTGAGTATTGCTCAGCCGTGAACGGGCGTCATTTTGGCGGGAAAGCGTGAGATAGCCGTCGTCATTCTACCACGAGTTTTAGCGAGAATGTTGTAGTGGCGGGAACAAGTTATCAAATGTAAGAATTTTTATCTCCCTCTCGCACTCGGCTTTAGAATTTTCCATTGCTCTTCCCCCTGTAAGTAGCCACTAAAGACACTAAAGGCATGGTTTGATGTGTATGTTCGTTGCATGTAATACGTACACACCAATAAGAGAGTGCGATGTTCTTTCAGTATGGAACTACGTTTGCTTGTCTGGCGCGTCGTAAATAATACGCTCAAGTTTTGTCTCACGTTTCTAATATTGTTATCTTTCGTGAGACGAAACTTATTTACGACGCGCCAGACAAGCAAACAGATTCAAATCCCCTCCAAAAAGACTCATAAAGACACAGGAACAAAGGTAAATACATCTTATTATTTTATTATAATACAGCGTAAACACATCTAATTTTTCTATTAGCTAATACAGCGTTCGTGTTCCCTGTGTTTGTCTTTGAAGATAACCTGGTGCGTTGATTATCGTAAGCAACCGTCTGTGGTAAGCGACCACTAAACCTTCGCATTATCGGAAGTTTACGGGTGATGAACCGTAGGGATTAACATTTAACCTACCTACTATTATTCACCAGGCTGTGACTGCTTACAGCTACTCGAGGGTTTGAATCCGTGGTAGAAACTATAAATAGGTAACACAAAATTTGAAGGCCTTTTATTGATAAAACTGAAAAAACTCTTACCGTGCGGTACTTTCCTCGTTATCTATTGTTTTACTGTCAGCCATTTCTGTGTATCATTTTCACACTTCTGCGCTTGCACAGAGACATGAGGATTTTCAGCCTGCGTAGCATGGCGGTTTTGGTTGGGCGCGCTAAGCAATAAAGGCGGGCGAGGGCAGAGAAACCGCGAGGAGATTGGGGCGGACATTTTTCTCGCGGCTTTGCTGCTCGTGCGCCCGGCTCGACAAAACCGCCATGCTACGCAGGCTAGCGGATTCGAGTTTGATTGAACATCAGTCTAGTCTTAGATTTAATTTTTAATGCGATTTTATTTGTTCCATCCAAAGTTTTGGGTGTTTACATGGTGGCACGAGTTCACACAGGCTTCCTCCCGTAGCTCTGCATTGCTTTATTTGATACAGTGGGGACAGAGTCTGGTAAAATTCAATTATTCGCTACAAAGAGCTTTCGTTATATCGAGGTTTAACTAGGGAGAAGAATGTCGTCCGTTATACCGAGGACTTCCTTATATTGAGATTCTTTATTCTACGGAACAACCGCAGTAGAAAATGCCATAACGGAACGAGCCATAGCGGTGCGAGTTCACCCAGGTTGTTGTACCGGCGCAAGAACTCTACTTCCGCGCGAAATCTCGCAACAGTATCATGCAAACGAAGATTTACTCACCGTACGTCCCTTCAGTATTTTCGGAAAAGTAAGGTTCGTAGCCGTCGCTTTTCTGTACCTGTAGACAACTTCCTGAGAACGCTTGCTGAAAATATACAATACACATATTATTATTCATTTGTTTGAAAACAAACTTTTCCGCAGATGCTCGTACGATCTAAGGCCTCACTCACACGTGCCGGAATATTTTTGAAAACGGAGATTTTTAGCTCTGTTTTTACAAAAAATACGCACCTTACACGAAGCGTATTTGAATAGTCTTCGCCCGTCCACACGAAAACGCGACAACGATGAAAACACAATATTGTTCCTTAATAATCATGCGCAGTGCTTCTAGCACTGCTATGTATACATCCTCAAAAACGACAAGACGGCATTTTTAAATATTTCTACCTTCGAGACCGTTTTCGAAAACCTTCGTTTTTGGTGCCCGAAATCGCCGTCCACGTGTGGATGGAAGGCTAAGGCCGTCCTCATAAAATGTTTCGTTTCCCATCGCCCGACCGACCATCCGTATTAATGTCGGACGCAAAGTGTAAGTTTAAGGTAAGCAAAGCTACTGCGCATGCGCTGGAGATGGTTGTTTTACCTTGAGCTTTTTCACTGGACTTGGACTTTTGGTTCCTTTTCCTGGCAGTCCCTTCCGTCTGTACACCGGGCTCACAAATCCACTCGGGAGGATAAAGTGAGGGTTGTTTTTCTATAAAGTAAAGGCCATTTTTAGTTAAGCCGTACAGGTTATCCTCAGAACCTGTTACAAATCAAAGCATGTATTTGTAATACGAGAAAACGCAATTATAACATTACAAATCCTGTCTCCTCCTCAGGCACTTCGTTTTTCGCACAGAGTCGAGCGCGAAACGCGAGTGACACGCGAGTGACTGGTGACGAAGCGCAAGGGACCATGGGAAGGAGAAAAATGAGAGGTATTTTTACTTCCCGTCTTCATTTGCGCGGAAATTTTCATCGAAAGAGAGACGTCTGGAGGCAGCTACAACTCATGCTCGATCTGGGTTGGTGGATTTGATTTGGAGCAACTCAGCCAATTGAGCGCTAATTGATTCTTAGTTGGAATCGGCGAAGACCAAATCCATCAGCAATTTAAGCTTTCTTTGGGCCCAGGGAAAATTGGTATTTCGCATGAAAATTTGGACTCTGAAAAACAATTATATAATGACCAAACTAAACAAAGACCTCCCGCTCGGCAGGCCGGCGCTTATCCAATTGTCGGAGCTAACCGGACGGCGGTTAGCTCATGAGGTCACCGAAACGTCGGGGCATTATTTCGTCAGTTTTATGATTGTTTATGTCAAAATTACGCGCCCTTTAAGTGTCCCACCAACCTTATCCCGGATACGTCTGAGGTAGGACCTGAGGTCACCATGGGGACAGTACTCTGTAATAAGACACATAGGACCTCCTGTGGTCACACAGCCCAGAATGCTGACAATGTTTAGATGTTTACCAATCTCCTTCATCAGGGTCATCTCTGTGATAAAGTTTCGTCGATCCTCCAGGCTTGCATTTGCTGGAGACAAGAAATGTATTGAATCGTATTGACAGATAGATAGAAACTGAAATGTTCTCTTTCATTCCTTCCTTCCGTTTTCCCCTTGCGAGAGGCGAGTGGGGGAGGGAATATCTCACTTTAGTACACGTTACGGTAGTGGTGTTAATTGTGCCCCCTTCCCAGGTGCTTTTAATTTTACTCTGAGTACCAGAGACTTTTCCGCTCGTGGCTTCGGCCTTAAGCTGAACATCTGTCTACCTGCAGCCGACACCGAACCATCCAGCCGCACGCGAGAAAAAATCTTCTGGTAGGCAGGGTAAGGTGCTCTTCGCTGTTTTGCCCTCTTTTTTGGCCATATTCTGTTGGCTCATTTGGCAAAGCACTAAGGCATGCAAGCTTGGGAGGAACAGGCGGGTGTAGTTAAGATTCTATTAAAGGTGTGACCAACTTTTGTCTGAGTGCTGTGACATCAAAAGATATCAGCCGCAATGAAGATTTCTGTTACAGTTTATGATGTTCTTCTTAGCTGGGAAAAACATTTTTTAAGAAAGTACGGGTAGTTACCTATTGACTCAAGAAGCAGAAACCATCTATAAACGAAATTTTTATCTGGTGTTATAGTTTTTACCAGCGAAGCTCCACAGTGCACGCGAGCGGAACCCCATAGCTAAAAACAAAAATTGGTTATCTATCCATCCGAGAAATTTTGGTAGCTATGTAACCGTCCGTCCGTTCGTCCACTCGCTCGTCCACCCATCCACCCGTCCGTCCGCACCATAGGAACTCCAACAACAAAATTGGTTATCTATCCATCCGAGAAATTTTGGTAGCTACGTAACCGTCCGTCCGTCCGTCCACTCGCTCGTCCACCCATCCACCCGTCCGTCCGCACCACAGGAACACCAATGTGAAATCTCACACTTTTTAGATTGTGTACATGTGGGAGCCTCCAACTTGATATTGAACATCGATGTTGTGGTCAATTGACAACTGTCAAGAAAGGTATCTGCTGACCAGTATCACATGATAGTACCGCAGACTCAGTTGTCGACCCATAGAGGTTACATGTTTTCTTGAAGCTATCCGCTGACAAGTTACTACTTTTCAACTGATCACAGCCTCAATTCCTAGTGAATTTCTTTGCAATGGTTACAAGTTAATAGTGTGAAGTAAATTATCAATTTTTCATCGTTAGGTTCGCCTTCCTTTAGCCTTGGCTAAATATATGCATTAAATATACTTGGCATGGGGGACGTTAAAAAGTTGTGAGGTCTCTGACCTTTTAATTTCTTGATCGCCACAGTAACCTCTCTTTGCGAAGGATATCCCGGTAAACCAGTTACATTTGCCTTGTGAACAGTACCAAATGCACCTTCTCCGATCTGTTTACCGAACGCGAGACTACTGTATTCTACTTCCCACTCATCCGGTTCAATGATCGGAAGGGCATCTTCTGGTAACAACATCCTTAAAGTGAACAAAACAGATTCGTGTTAAACTCACGAAATTAGTATAGGCAATAGCATGATTTGTAGTGATATTTGGCATATATACCACGAGTGATATTTCGAAATTGTTATACGTAATTTCACGAGCCGTTAGGCGAGTGAAATTTGAGACAATTTTGAAATATCGCGAGTGGTATTTATGCCAAATATCACGTACAAATCATGCTATTATTTGTTTATACTACTACCCGCAAAAGGTTTGTAATTTTCACATGTAGGTATTTCAAATTAAGCTGAAATACCACTGCTCTCAGCCAATCAGATTGCAGAAATTTCTCATGTAGTAGTATAAACTAGGAAATTGAGTAATTTTGATTTTCAGTGGACAAAAACCTTGTAACAAAGTAATCTAAAGCATTGCATTCTTTTTTACATTTTTCAAAGGCTAATATAAAGATGTAATTAGTCATCTGTAATAATACCAAAGAAAATTTCTCATGGGAGCCCGAGAAAAAGAATGTCAAATTTCACAAAATTACATCTTACACATGGAATTTTCAGAATTTACTTGTGTTTTCACAATTCTTGTGAAATTTGACATTCATTTTCTTGGATTTCTATTTAAATTACATCTTTAGCCCTTAAAAAATTTAAAATAGAATGCAATAAAATAAATTATTTTGGTACAAGGCTTTTGTCCACTGGTAATTAAAATTATTCAATTCGCTGGTGGATTCCGTCATAATTTATTTTGGCGTTTCTGCAAAGCTTGTGTCTCAGCATTCAGGGATAAAAATAAGGCCTTTTTCACATGCTACCAGACGAATTTTCGACCGGCGAGAAAACGTGGCCGCACACTTTGTTCACAGGGAACTTTTCAGTGTTTTTGCTCTGTTGACACGGAACTGTTTAACCAGGTTGAATTTGTCAGAGGTTCTAACATCTGCTCATGAGCAGAGCGCTACTTAAGCAAATCCAAAATGGCGTCTTCCAGTGAACACGCATCATGCAACCACGCCTTTGCCTTACAAACATTTAGACGGTTCTGGTGTTTAGACTACTCTGGTCTTATTTTCGACCAAACCGGCCAAAAAATCTCAACGTAGCCTAATGCCCAATTACTTAAATCACTCGCAAGTTAACATACCATAAATTTTTTTTTTAGAATTGCTATCCTCCCCTCGATGTGACACTAGTTTATCACAGGATGATTTTGGTGGTACACGGACGGAGAGGGAAGCGGAGGGAGAAGGGGAAGCTGGATCGGAGGGGGAGGGGGAGGGGGAGGGGGAATTAACAAAAGCAATACTTACAATGCCCTTCTCGCTATGTTATATTGGACCTGCATATGTTGGACGGCTGTTGACATGTTTCCGTATTTCCGCTTTATGAAAAGATAGGCCAATGCAAAGAAACCGGCGATAGCTGCTATTACTACAAGTCCCGTCACAAGAAGGTACGGGGTGTCAGTAGTTCGCTGTTTTGTAGGTGTGTCTTGAAAGAACCCAACGTCTTTGGACGGAGGATCTATGGGTGCAAAACAATGATAAAATACCACCCTTTGTTACCTCTTCAAACCCTGATATCAGAATGCATATTCTACACAACGCTAATACGTACATTTTGTGTTGAACAAATGAGGAGAATTTGTTTAACATTCAAGACCTTTTAAAATTGCATATCATTTTCTTTATTCTCCTGATTTTTGCGTTTAATTAAGCGAGCAGTGTAGCGGTTATTCATAAGGTCTCACACCTCATTAGTGGACGGAAACAATAACTTTCTATTGTTTATGATTATTTGCATTGTTTCACGGTAAGGGTAGTAAACCAAGGACAGATTAGAAGCTAGTCTCTCTTTCGGTAGAAAGGGTGAAGTATGTTCACAAGAATCCGAACACAGTAGTTTCATACCTTAGAGATTAAACTTGAGAAATATTACGTTAAGGAGCTGAAACCTTTTTAAGTGCAGTTAGCCAGGAAAAGGTTTAGAAAACGTGAAAAAAGGGCGTTTTACTGTTCCTATGTAGTAGTCTATTTTGAGAAGACGGGTCAGTGAAATCACCACCAGATTATGCAGCTTTCTTTGCAGTAGAAAAGCCAAGTCAGAAAGTTTTTTAGTATCATTTATGGACCAAGCTGTCCATTTTGAGTGACGAGCAAGGAAAACCGCCGTGAGGACGCGCGAGCTAGAGGTTTGTAAGTCGCCTCTCACTCTCACCTCTCTCTCTTTGCGTGAGTAGTATAGTATGGAATTATGGATGTTTTACTCCGGTTTTTCAGTGGAATCTCATTAATTTGCGGTGGAATACATTAACGCCGATGACGTTATAAAATAAAATGCGGAAGAATCTCATCAAGATGAGATCATGTGCGATTTTAGGTTGTTTAACCGGTATTAAAGCTTTCAGATAGATGATGTTATTACTTTATTTTAAATATTTTGCGTCTTTTCTCTCATTGGTCGTGATGTTATTTGTGACCCAAAAACATTAAATCGTAACATTATTATGCACAAGGTCTATTTACAGCCGCATAACATTCATATTAATTAGATAGAAAGCAGATTAACTCGTTCTAGCACATTAATGAGATTTCACTGCCAAAAACGGACTACTATACTACTTTCTTGCCTGTCGCTCGACACTTCTCACAATATCTATTTAAAGGAGAGCTTGCTTGCAGGCTCGTGCGGACGATGAAGTGTAAACTCTTATCGAAGAGTAGAGTGGATAAGTTGGTACGTGGATAATTATCGTTCTTGTTCATAAAGGAGTGTGCGCATAAGTTGGAATATAGCATAATTCTTTGTTTTCAATCCAGTTACACCCAATCTTGTACTAGCAGCCATAATGAACCTTTACCTGACGTGTTGAAATGTAGTATTGCCTCTTGCCCTTTTCCGGTTTTTGATGATACTGCAGAAACCTAACATAAATTAAAAGGCATTCAAGTTAAGTGCAAGTGATAACGGTGGAGTTGACGACAAAAGCGATGTTCGTACGATTGTTCGATCAAAACATTTAATCGCTTTCGGCTGGTAAGTCCGTCTTCCCTCCGGTTCTAAAACAAATTTTCAAAGAACGTATGGTAGCACGAAACAAAGAGATCTTTATCAGAATGATATTTCTTCGTGACTGAGCCCGGCCGGTAATTTGGTAAAAAGAAATTTGAGTTTTCCCAACAAGTGTCTAATCTATGACCTGGTTACCGAACCAGGTGGTTTCTATTGAAGTGCACTTTTGCAGGTTTTAAGCTCAATGGGGAAGAAAACTGAGTGGCAAACAGATCTTCAGCATAAGAAAAACAAACAAACAGACAAAGAAACAAACAAACAATTGTAGTGAAAATGGGGTATTGCGGGGCTTATTCAAAAATAAGGAGAAGATAAAAATCTATAGAATTTTCTCAAGAAAAAACATTATCGTGCAAGTTTTATCCCTTCCTTCCTTACCGCAAATTTTTGGTATACCCTTCTTATAGGTTACGCAGTAGTTGGCATTGTAAACGAGCTTTTTAAAAGGGACTGTCTGGATGATTAAAAGACACAACAAAACTTTCCATGGGGTGTCATTATTATTTTTTGCTTTTATCCATATATCATATAATTTTACCGTACCTCTGACTAGACGTCGTCAAAGGAGTGCGCGCGCAGCAGAGAAACTTACTTTAAAGACATAAGGAAATCCATTGTGAAGATCAACCAATTGAAAGCTGGTGTTTTCCTGTGAAGGTGAAAAAAATGCGTTTTATGATTGTGATACATAACATATATAGGTGGTGAAAAACACGTCAAAATTTTCTTTCCAAAGATTTTAGAGGCACAAAAGGGAGCTTAAGCAACGACGACGGCGATGGCGACGGCGACGGCGACGGCAACGAGAACGACAAAAAACAATAGGTTTGAATCGGCAAAACAACAACTCGGCACGTGCATCACGCTTTTATGTACATTTCCTTGCCGTTACAGCACGTCTACGACGCGAAACGATACTGTCTTTTTCTTTTTGTAAACTTTGATACAGTCCTTTCTTAAGCTCCCTAATTTCTTAGAGGAAGCTGCACGATCTTGCTTAAACTGAACCGACTTGCTCCAACACTGCTTTTAAGTCTCAGTTACTGTTTACAGCTCGTTCAAGGGTTAAAAATGGAACTAAAACAACGATGACTTCATAGACTTACAGGCGGCAAATCTGTGGTTTCAAAATGAGGTTTAGACTTTTGTTTCTCTAATATAGGGACCTTTCTCCACGACAAGCTATATCCCTGGAAACCATCTACTGACGATACATTGAGAGGCGGTGACCATGTCACGTTGGCCGTTGATGTGTTGTGTGACAGATGCGTTACATTCAGGAGTGTCAGGTTCTGCGGTGGTCCAAACACTGTGAGAATACAAAGACGTATCTAATCATGACATATCTTGTACTAGTAATAGCCAAAGGTTACGGAGTGCTGGAGACAACGATCAAAGGTCAAAACGCTTTTGGTGTGCTTTGTATAAGTTTCAGGGGGTAGATAATCCAAACGCGCGTGACCAGACCGCGTTCTGGGCGTTTTATTCATTCTTCTTGGAAGTCCAAACGAAGCTGGCTACATACGAGCCGTGCAACCGTAATAGCAACTGGAGATTAGCATTGTGGTCTTCTCTTGTCACCCGCAGTTATCGTGAGAAGACTCACGTTGCGTCCAGCATTGACGGTAAAGGCCTGAGATAGATAAAATGCAGGCCCTTTTACTTGGCAAAATTGATTCACTTACAAAGTGTCCAATCACAATGACCATCGTAACGATACAGCAGCAATGTCTTCTTAGAACAAGAGAGAATAATAGGTGGTCTAAAAATAACTTTGGTGAAATTCACATATCGTAAAATTCCAAAAATATGCCCCGGGGCTTATATTTTTCAAAGGTCCTTTTTGAGGGGCTTATATTCGGAGGGGCTTATCTAAGGAGGGAAATTGGCGTCTGAAAATCGATAAGGCTAGCCTTACAGCTGGAAGTAAAGTTATCGGTTTTGCTTTGTTTTATTTTGTATTTGAGGGCAATTTTCGAAGTACAAGCCCCCGGGAGGCTTATATTTGGAGGGGCGATTTAACGGAGGATTTTTAGCGTTACCGGTTTGGGGGGCTTATATTTGGAGGGGCTTATTTTCGGAATTTTACGGTACCCCAAGGGCTAGGATGGGTGTTTCTCTCTTGCTTAATTAGAAGCTGTAGCAGTAATACTGACAAAATAATATAGTTGACCGCAAGTACTCACCGCAAATGTAAAATCCAGTAGCGTTCAAACAATCTACGAAAAAATAATTGAATTAAAAGACGACAAAATTAAATTATTTTTGACTAATGAACATCGCGTTTCTCAAGAGAGTTTCCTGTCGATTTCAGTAACCCCTGCTAATTATGACGTCACCAAGGAATGCACCTGCATTGTCACAAAGGGCGATAAGTTGAGATACGAAGAGGATGACAACGACGACGTAAAATACAATTGAGCAAACCCACAGCTCTGCACGTGCATCACGCTTTTTAGTACATTTCTTTGACGTCCAGTGCACGACTACGACGTGAAACCTGAATGCGATGATTTGTGGAGGGCGTTAACAGAGAACGACCTGAATTTTCCTCTTTCTTTTTGAACCTGGATAAAGTCCAGAAGACGTCGCCTACATTAATTTTGACAAATTGAGTGGGTCCTAACAGATGAGATAAAGTTTGAGGACGAATCTACTGGAGAAAACAAGATGGTGTTTAGCGTCAGATTTTCCTGGTGAATTACGTGCCAATTTTGCATGCCCTTTAGCTCGAAGGACATTGGTTATTGTATTGTAGATGCAACTTCACACCCTGTTAAAATTGCACTACATAAGCTTATATTGAACCAAAGTTTTGTTAAGCCCGGGCTTAACGGCTTAAAGGCAGCTAAGCTCAAGCTTGCAATTGTTTTAGAGCGTAAAAACAATAGCACACTAATAATAATGATATTAATAATAATAATAATGATAATAATGATAATAATAATAATAATAAGAACAACAACACTTGGTATGGGAATCAGTTTCCTGTCAATCGCAATACCTTACTCTACTGTGCGAACGATATCAAAACTTATAAATGGAGTGATTTTACTGTAAAACCATGACCTCACAAGGAATAATTCTTATTTAATTTTTGCCAGTAATATAAGCACTTACCCAAGGAAGGGGTTTCATAGTACACGACAGCACCTTTCTCTTTGAGATCAGCAACTGAGTAGATCTAAAACAGAAAAGAAAAGCTTATGAACAAATCCAGGAAAACGTATTTAACCGAATTAACTCATGCTCTGGTAAATCAGAAATGGTCATTTTTCTACCTAACACGGTTACCATAGCAACATCCTGTATATGAAGTAAAATGTGGTGATTGTCAAGGGCTGTGAATGGGCTTACTACCATGTACTACCCTGCCGGGCTTACTCCCCTACTATAACTCTGCGGCTCGATGAAATATACTACTTTAGAAAGCAACACTGGTTTATTAATGCAAATTTAAATATTAGGCCTGGCTCAGACGCCGTACTTTTCATGTGCCGAACCTAACTGAATAAGTTTGACTTTGACTGATTCAGACGGCGCACCGTGTGTCGAACCTAAGTTAAGTTCGACAAAATTTCGACAGACTCTGTCGAACTTAACGCTTTTCCGCACCTAACTAAAACTGCTGTACCAAATTGATTTAGACGCTGTTCTCTTGCCGTACTTAATTCATCAGTTCGGTTCGGCGCATGAGTGGAGCGGCGTCTGAGCCGGGCCTTAGTTGTCGCACATAAGAGATATACTTACTTTTATTGTATAGTTTTCTTTTGGCATCATACCAGTCATGACATATTGGAGTCTGGTACTTAGGTGTTGCTGAAGAAACAAAACATCACGTTAGGACTTTAGATTTGAATGCAGCAGCGCAGGTTTTCCTATGTAAGATGAAATTATAGACCCGTTTCAGACACCGTTCTAACTGAATCAAATTTAGGCTGACTTTCCAGCCAGGCTACATTCATGTTCTCAGCTTCAAAATACAATAAGATGCAAAATAAATATGTATGTATGTATTTCGTCCGGCTCATGTGAATTGCGGTGTCTGAATAAATACCGGTCCACAGCTGTTTTTCCAGGTTGAGTCAGGCCTGAAGAACTGATTCTCAATACTTCAAACGCAGTACTTCACAGGAACTTACTTTTTAAAAATTCACATAATTCGATTCGGCTCATGTGAAGTATGCCGTCTGAGACAAACCTTGCGAGTTTAGAACTCATTTGTTGGGTCAATAAGGATAAAATAATTGTGTAAATAACTTCCTCCTTCTCAAGGTGTTTGGTTGTTCGCACGTTAGTGGCAAACAAAGGCAGCGAAACACGATTGACCGGTGACGAGCGCAAGAGAGAAAGAAGATAGGCGACGCACCATCTCGCTCATTTTCTCCTTCCCGCCTTTTTTATCTTAAAAAAGGAAGCATTCTTGGTCACGTCACGTGATTTTCAGGGGTTCCTAACAATAAGAGCGTTAATTCCGCACTAGCAGACAAAGTCAGAATTGTCTTTTGTAACATCCAAACCAAAAATTGTATGGTAACAATTTTTGTTTTTATCCACACTGGAAACTATTTACTCTTATCAGGCCGTTACATCTGACAACACTTGCATTTGTTAATGGCGACACAAAAAATGATTGCCAAGAAAAACACATTTTTGCTTATTTAGTCGATTTTGTCCAAGTTTTATTCGGGGCAAATTTTGCCCGCGGCGCCTTTGACGTAGACTAAAGATTGTGCCATCTGGGACAAAATTTGTAAAATCAAGAGAATCATTCGCATTTGTTAAGCGTTGGTGATGACAGAAAAATTGTCTAAATAAACAGCGTTTTCGCTAATGCGGATAGACCCTAACTTACTAGTTACATATAATAACAAAAACTAGTTATAGCTATCGCTTAGTGCCAACGAGCAAAGATTTTACCTATACGCGCGCGCTGTTCAATTTGTTTAGAAATGTCATGAGTTACTGTAATTTACGAGAATGCAGGCTGCAGGTTACTCATGTGTCCGTCATTTGCTGTCGTAGAACGCACTCAGAACTTTCGCGCACGGCTTTATTATGCTGCTGTCTCGCCTTGTTGGCAATTACTAACTATATTTACAATCAATCTCAAAAAGAGTTAATATTAAAGCGCAAAACAGGACTCGCTTACCACAAGCTTTGCGAGGGAGTGGATTATGGTCCTTTACAAAGTTGCAGGTAAGTTGACCCTGAGAACTTTCCTTTAGTTAATAATGGCTGACGAAAGGAATTACCCTACTAATCTATTTCAAGGTCGATTCTTCCGGGTAAAATTGTTGAGCTACGTCCTCGGTGTTGCTTTGGGGCCTTATCACCCCATAAATCGCCTAAGGTAATCTAATATAATCCTAGATTCTGGACATACAGATTCCAGATTCCAGATTCCAGGTACTGGATTCAGGATTCTTTAATTGTCAGTAAAAACTGGATTCCGGATTCAAATAGCTTGCGAAACTCTTGATTCTTAGAACTGAATTTCTGATTCCATAGCCCAGGATTCTGCAATCTGGATAACCTCACGTCGAATTACAAAACCGACTAGCTGTATTATAGCAAGAATTTCACTTAAAGGGGCTATGTCACGGCAGTCCAGGGCATTTTGTTTAATTTTGCCAATTACTTGCCCTCAATCGGTATGGAACTTAAAGTAAGCGAGGAAATGACATGGAAATGACAAAATCAGAGATTCGAGAGAAGCAAATATGTCTCCTGAGCATTATTTCTGAAGTTGCAAACAGCAGAGATCAACTTTGAAAAACTGTTAGGCTGAACAGTTTTCAAAAACCCTAATTTCAATCCGTTTCAATCTTCTTCAGTTTTGCCCACCCGTGGCATCTGTTGTATCTGTTGTGTTATTTTAACCTTCCTTTAATGTTTTAAGCGGTTATTTTTACTTTTTCTCTAAATTTAACGGGCATTTTGTAAGTACCTAATTTGGCTGGATTTCGTGACACAGCTCCTTTAATAAGAGATTTTCTCTGCTACATTTAAAGGTGGTTGTCTTGCACGGGCATATTGACCCGTCTGCATGCATGGTATAGTAGGTCATAGTACACGCAACGCGTGCATATGTATTGATTGGTTGCTACATTATCCGCATTTGTAGTGATTACCTTATGCACATTCAATATAAATTCTTCATGTCCTCTATCGTCTCCGTGCGTGGCGAGCCAGTGAATGTTGTAGTGGCAGGTTTTGCCTACGATGTGTCCATAAATAGAATCCAGAACATACACACTTAATGGCCATTGCATAGTACAGTTGCACATTTGTATTATAATTACGTAGGAAGTGGTCAAGGAACATACACTGGAGTTTTATTCTGCCCGGGGGTCGGGGAGGGGGGGGGAAAGGTACTCCCGATTCTGAATGACAGGGATGGTCGGATGGGATAAAAAATCAAACCCCCAAAAATCCCTGGACCAAAAATTACCGCCGAAAATTTCCGGACCTTATAATTTCCAAAAGGCATCATGTAATATAACACGAAAAATAAAAACATTACAAATTGAATGTTTGGAATTGTTTCTTCATTAGTGTCCCTCGTATCTGAAGTTATTATAATTGGGTACTACCACGAATCTTCAGATTGTTTTGAATACCCCCCAAAAAACCCGACTTAAATCAGGCCACCTCCAAAAAAATATGTGACAAATTTTCCTAACCCAAAAAGTTCTTTGGGTAGTAGTATAGTAGGCACCGAATTATCCTTTTTTGCACATGAATCTCATTAACTTGCGCAGTAATACATGCTCATTAATGCCAATGACGTCATAGCCTTTTGTCTTTATCTCATGACTAAAGTTCGTTAAACACCGGAAATTGAACATTCAAAGCCCGTTAAAGAATCTCAGCAACTGAACCGATGCGATTCCAAAGCTATTAAAATGCTATAACCTTACCCACTCCCCGAGATAAAATATCAACTAACGCCCGACTTACAGGTAGCACATCCATATGATTTTTCTTCGTCTACCATGCATTCCTGATCGTGCAGTCGGAAATTGGGAATTTCGTTTTTTGAGGAGAGAGGAAACCCTGAATACCAAGAGAAAAATCTCTTGGAGCAGAGAAGCAACGTTTACAACCTTAACCCACGGATGACGTCACTTCCGGTATTTGGACCCAGGCCACATTGGAGGGAGGCAAGCGCTGTCATCACACTGGTACAGCCCTGCTTCCCTTGATTGTTAAAACTTAAGACAAATCAGTGTGTACAGTTGTACAGTTGTGTGTGTGGAGTTGGGTAAGAGGTTGGACATGTCGTTTTTGATTATTGGCCTGCATAAAAAATTGACGCAAATATAAGTTTGTCCAAAATATTTTTGTTTGATCGTAGCTTAATAATGTAATCACGCAAATTTGCTCACTGTGAGGTGCTAAATTCCAGCTTAAGTGTCCATGGAAGGTAGTCCCATCTGGCGTGAATGAAACACTTATGTTCCTAGGAGGATCCAGAACGTCTTTATCTGAAACAATAAAAAGGGAGGATTCCCAGATGGTAGCTTTTGTAGTGTACTGAACCAGGCCGTAATGTTTTAAAGCCTACATAGGTAGAACAGATAAATTATAAGAAAGATTGAATGATGTGGTTGAACGCATAATCTGACATTGCGTCTTGTTAACTATTTAGAAACGAACTTGAGACTTTCAGATTGGGATTGTACTCAGTTTTCTGGCCGTAGCCCTAAAACTACGCCATATCGATCTGCTGTTTTAAGGGTTTTATTTAAACAAAGCTTAACAGAAAATTTGGTTTTCAGGTAATCGAAGAACGTCCTATAAACAATGGCCTTTAGGGTGATACGCGTATGCAAAATGTGTATCAAATTGGTATCAGACATCCACTTTGACTTTATTGTTGCAGTTGAAATAATGGTGCCGTCAATTTAATTTTTGAATGGAACGGTTTCAGACGTTTCAATCGAGTCACTGATTCTCAAGAGCTGCAGCAGCATTTATTTTCTTATTGCTGTTTTTTTGCTTGCCTTAGTTTTGCCTGTCCGCATTTTGATACGGAGTTTTACTATTTTGTTTCTTTGTTCGTTTGTTCTTCTCTGATCTCCCTGTCCTTGGAGACGTTCGTTCTACCCCGAAGTCCTACCTATTTTCGAGATCAAAGATACCCGTTTCGTATTCGGCGCGTGAGTTCCACTGGAAAATGGTAACCCCTTTCAAATGCTTACTTAAGAACACTATTTCCCTTTTTATACATAAGAAGTCATAGGAGATTGGCCCCTGTTATGAATAAATCACTAAAACAAGAAGTCTTCTCGTTGCTTTGATGTACCTTAAACAAACTAAAACTGATAATAAAGCCATAAGGTGGATTTGTTGGAGGCCTCTTGAAATGATAGATTTCACCAACCCTTCTTAATACTTCAACTTGTGAAATTCCTACTGTTGAAGCCTGAAAAAAGTACCTCTTCAGGGAGACCGGAGTTTACATAGGGAGTATCCCTCGGGTTTGATTTGTTTGGCAAGCGTTTGAAGGAGACGCCAGGGAGATAAAAACGCATAAGAACGTATGATAGTGCCTGCGCGTTTTAATCCCCCCTCTCCCTTCCTTTCAAATGCCTGCCAAGCCAGCTGCCTCTCGGTCTAACTTAACTGGAACTCACCACTTAGTGTTGACATCCATTCCCCTCGGTATGTCCCCTGTAGCCCTTTTGAAGTTACCACAGAAACCTCTACTTGAACTCTGGCACCAGGGTATAAACCGAAGTGAATAGGCACCTCCTTCGTCTGTAGATTTAAGTGAATAATTAGATCAGGAGTTAACACCCTTGCCAAATTTAACTTTGTTTACGCCAATAACATGAAAACAATAATGACACTATTCTTTTTTTATACGCACACGGCTAGCTTAGTACGTAGCAATAACTGAAGACTTCAGACATTATCGAGAAAAATTGTCGAGAGGCAAGAACAGAAACAGGGTTGCCGAGAGGAGAGACTTGACCTTAGTCTGAGGTTTGGGATTCCCCAGGGTTTGAAAACATTGGCCTGTTAAGAACGATAACGAACTTCAAGTGTATACTCATAATAGAAAAATCAGATCACAATGTTTTCAATGTTTGTGAATAATAAACGTTACTTTGGGACTGTCAGATGTACGTATTTTACGTTTTTTGACACAACATCAGCCACTGAGTCTTCGGAAAGCCTTAACATAGAACAGCAAAACTGCGACTCGCGCGGGCGCTAACAATTATATCAATGAGATCTAGCTAATTTGCTGACTAGAGAGTGATGTTCCCTGTTCTTGACAAAGACAACTACAGTCAAACTCCGTTGATACGGCCACTGAGGGTGTTTATAAAAAGTGTCCGTATTAACGGGTGTCCGCATTAAGTGGATTGTATTTCGAGAAAATGTAAGGGCTTTCTTTCCCCATGGAAACAGCAAACTGAGGTGACCTTAAAGAGGTGTTTGACCAGTGTAGTCTGAAAAAGGACCACAGTGGTCTGGATCCGGGTCGTGTGCACCCCCCTGCACCTCTCTAGGGGACTGTCTACGTATGGTTAATGATCTTCATATTAGACACTTACTGGCTTAGGAATTGTATTCCACTGATCTTCCCAATAACGCCACCTAAGAGCGAGGATGATGGGTTCAACAGCAGGAACAAGATTAACGAAACGAAACTCAAAGTTAATAACCAACAAATTTCGGGTGCGACAAAAAAGATAAGGGCCTTTGACTACTGCTTTTCTTGTGTCGTTCATGCCGTCACCTACAATAAATAAACAAATAAATAAATAGACGAATAGATAATCAGAAAAATAAGCACAGCTAAATTACTCTGTGGATAAAGACAAAACTCTGTTATCACCGAGGCTCTGTCATCAGTTTCTTTTACCTTTACAGACTTCGGAAACTAATAAAAAAATAAAGTCTATATTTTGGAGAAAATGATTGTTCAAGAGGGGATGGCGGATTATGTACATTTTTGCTTAATTTGTAAAAACATGCATCTTGACAATTTGACCAGTTGCCGTCAGAAAAATACGCTTAAATACGTCGAGTTAATTTTCACTGCAAATATCCTGAAAGAGAGATTTTAAACTTGAAGCCGATGATTAGTAACTGAATACTTTGGAGAGAGGTTTAGGGATGAAAAGGACGAAAAGATTAGAGAACATCATGAAGTTTTTCACACCTGAATTCACTATGCGATGATAAAATTCGCATCCTTTCTTGCAGGGGATTCCGTGGCCAGTCTGAAAAATAATCATGCCTTTCATGGGGAAAAATAATTTCCAACAGGAGAGAAGAAAAGAAGGTGCAGTGCTGGGCCCAGTTTTTCGAAGTCCGATTAGCGCTAACCTGAGGCTCAATTTTAATCCCGGTTAAGCTTTCAATATAGCACGAAATAACTTAAGGACAGACTTCCTGGGTATAATTTTAATAACTTTGAATGATAATTGGAGTGATTAATTGTCACGTGACCTATTAAGGCTATTTTTAGCACAAAAACCAACTTGGCAATATGGCACCACTTTTCATTACTTTCTGGAAGTTGCCGTTATCGTCATAGTTATGAGACTAGTGGGTACATCATTTCTGTGTCCGGGCCTTTTAAGTTAATATTTTAGACAGAAAGGAAATTCGAAAATCGTTTGATGAGGAGACTGGGTACTAGTACAAAATTTCGTTTATTTACCCTTTCAATAAATTATTCAACAAAGCCCGGGCACAGATGTTTAGTTGTTTATCTAGGGACATGTTTGGTTGCAATTTCTTTGATTGTCTGCTATTATAAAATGGTGCCATTTCTAATTTACGTTTTTTACGCGCAAAATGGCCGTTCAAGGTCACGTGACCTAATTTATATCTTCTTTTACCGGGAATCGCATAAACTTTTGAGAGTCATCATTTTACTCAAGTTTGTCGCTATAGGCCTTAATCCTCAAAATTTAGACCACCCCTCGACTTTTTTTAGGAAAATTGAAAAAACACCCATGCCTTAAGGTGGCTCGATACAGTGTTTCAAGGCCAATACCTCCCAAGTTAGAGCATAAACTACGTCGCCATAAACAAAGTTTTGGAAAAATTGCCACCACAGTTGTGTTAGATAAAGATGAAAATTTGTCATGATCAGGGTTGCAACGGCATCGGAGTTGTCATAGCAACGAAATGACGCTATTACCTATTTTACTTGCAGCAGTATATCTCGGCACTGGGAACTGTTCTTCCAAAATCATTCAAGGGAGCTTTTTCCTCCAATAGCCGCCTCGATGTTCGTGAAGTTTAAGCGAAATCTGTAAGAGCGTTATGGAGATACTTTGGGATGAAGTTTTTGTGGTTAGAAACACAGTAAGAAATGGACAATATTGTTGTTTGGCCGTTATCTGTAGAAAATGAAGCGCTTTTTACATGCAATTTCACCTCATAGTAGTTTCAATATTTTCAAAAACCTGTGTGAAAGATCATGGAGATAGCTCCAGCCGATTGCCAGAAAGAAGGGTTTTATTAGCATGTATCGAAGCGTTTTTGTTAGCGGTTTTGTAAACATTTTGGTCTTCTTTAACAAATTAGAGAAGAGTTTTTAAACCGCTCGATAGATTTTTTTTAAAACTTAAAATTCTTGAAATTAACCTTTCTTTCATATGACCTTTTAGTTTCAAGATTATTGATATATTGTATGGCAGTAAAATAAGGGCTACAATTCGTTACTTTTTATCGGAATTTTCGTTATTACAAGTGAAAGCCTCTCATTATTCAAGGCATTGTCTCCAAGTTTCATTTTCACGTGAACAACAGTAACTAACAATGCATTTGAAATATGCAGAAATGCTCGCTATTGTTATGCACAAAAATATGAAACTTGGAGACAATACCCTGAATAATGAGAGGCTCACATTTGTAAACACAAAATTTCTGCCAAAATATTGGCGAATTGTAGCCCTTATTTTACTGCCTTACAATATATCAATAATCTTGAAACTAAAAGGTCATATAAAAGGAAGGTTAATCTCAAGAATCTTAAATTTTTTAAAAATTCTATCGAGCGGTTTAAAAATTATTTGCTAATTTGTTAAAGTAGACCAAAATGTTCAAAAACCGCTAACAAAAGCGCCTCGATACATACTAATGAAATCCTTCTTTATAGCAATCGGCTGGAGCTATGTCCACGGTCCTTTTTTAAAAAGACTGACGCTACCATGAGGTGAAATTGCATGTCAAAAGCGCTTCACTTTCCAGAGATAACAGCCGAACATCAAGATTATCCATTTTTTACGGTATCTTTAACCACAAAATCTTTATCCCAAAATATCTCGATAACGCTCTTACAGACTTCGCGTAAACTTCACGAACATGGAGGTGGCTATTGGAGGAAAAAGCTCCCTTGAATGATTTTGGAAGAACAGTTCCCAGTGCCGAGAAATACTTCTGTAAGTAAAAGAGGCAATAGCGTCATTTCGTTGATATGACAACTCCGATGTCATTGCAACCCTGATCATAACAATTTTTCATCTTAATCTAATACAACTGAGGTGGCAATTTTTCCAAAACTTTGTTTATGGCGACGTAGTTTATGCTCAAACTTAATTTCCTTGAGATCAACGCACCAGTAATAGATAGAAGGTAGCTAATTTTTGTTTCAATATCAGTGTATTTTTTTTTTGAGTGGTTATTGCCAGAATTGGTCTCACCCTCTTTTCTAGTCTCTAAGTTTTCCCGGTCGGCCTGTGCGCCCTTTTAGTAAATGATAGTAGTTACAATCCGAAGCCAATTGTTATTGACCATCATTGATTATTTGGCTCTTATGTTAGAACTTACCTCATTACATTTCACTGCACATTTGGTAGAGTTTCTCTCAGCTGTAGAGTAAAATCCTTGCGATTTCAAACACTACAAGAAAAAAAATTCAAGAAATTGAAAGTGATAGTAGCTCTCAGTGCTCGAATGTGTTGGTGGAGGGTTTTAGGCATTTTCGTATAGAACAATACCTTTTGTTAACTAAAATGCGCTACCGTTCTGAAATGTTATATACCCCGTGTGCGCCAAGTTAAAGGACCTTGCATCTTAGGGGTTCAAAAAAGGATACAACTTCCCAGCCGAGAGCAAACCCCCATTTCAAAACAGAGAAAAGTTCGATGGGAGACGCCATTAGGATCGACCTGGGGGTAAAAAGGGATCGACTGCGCTCTACGGGGCGCAGTGACTGTGATTTCCAAGCCTACTGTATGACCCACTATAACTATTATTATTTTTTTCGTAAAGATTATTAAAAGTTAATCCCTACCTCGTCACAGTTACTGCTGCAGTTGTAAGTTCTAGGAAATCCACTGTTCTGTAAGGTTCAAATATATTTAAGACTGATTAATATTCATCACATATTATTGTACCTTATCCGGACCTTAATCCATCTCTATCCCTCAGGGGTGATTAAGCAGATTGAGTGCATGACGAAAGACGCCAGTTAGCCTTCTTAGCAGGCGTTAAAGGGGGTGGGGGAGGGTACGCACCCCAAGCTTATATCGATCGCCCCCTGACACGCCGCGCATAACTTCACGCGCCCCGTAACGCTTCAAGCTATTTTTCGCGCACTCACTCACAATTCATCCCTACGGCCTAGCCCCCAGGCGTTTTTTATCCGCTCCCAGTCAAACTTAGCTCCTTCCTCCGCGCAATTCAAACACGGGAGCAGGGAGAAGGCCTTGGAAGTATTATAGGCTGGGTTTAGTGGGTAAAGCAATGCCAATTAACGCGCGTTTCTCTATGAATTTGGCGCATTTCTATACTACTCTCTAGTGCACCACAGCAACATAAAAGAAGCAAATTTTCAGCTTTTGTAAGGAATAGGAAAACTTATTTTCATTTCTCCTTGTAAACTTTGGCTGTCAAAATTTCTAGGCAATATTTGCTTCTTCCAACGAGAAAACAGTCGCTGGATACACCCCTCTTGAATTACCAATAGTTTTTCATCCATTGAACAGCTTAATTGAGACAATGACCTGTCGCAGAAATACATGAAGTCGTGGCAAACCACTTCTTTTGAATGAAAACAAGTTAAGACAATGCATTACGATTCAAGTTTTCAGAAGGAATATTGTAGCTAAACTGTGTAAAAGTTCGTGGTATTTCATCAAAATGAGATCCAACCCGTCGGTATAGTAGTACTCCTTTTTATTCTAATTCGCTAATCGATATATTTTGCAAAAACAATTGGGAGTTTTTATGAAAAAGAGTCCTATTTTTCTCAAGCTGGCCCCAATGCCCGGATAGCTTAGAGGAGTTGAACATTATTTGACGCAATAGGTAGACTTTAGACCTCTACAGAAAATACTTCTTTTCAGAAGTCTGGCCCTTGTAGCCTAAGCATTACTCATTTTTTTGTTGTTGTAAGTTGTTGTTTTTTTGCTTTTTCTCCTTTTTCTGCTTTTTAAAAACATACAATGTAAGATTCTCCTCCTTAATACTTTTTAAACCCTTCACCAGCCCATATAGATATATTCAACGACTACAAAGTTTCTGGAAAAATCTCTGCAGCTATTCCAGCTGTGTCAGAGCAGGAAATCATATAAACATGTTGTATTCATTCAATATTGAGCGAAAAGTATATGGTATTGTTTATCGATAAAAGCCCACACACCGTACTTTCAAAAAAACAGGAACTGTGGTTGTAGTGCATGTAATTTTATACCCTTTCTGATTCAAAAACCACCTCCGAACCACAAAAACCGCCTACTTCAACGCAATATAACCTCATAAAACTGCTACTCATTTTTCATGGCGTACTGAATGTTTTAAACGATCGAAGTTGGGTGATGGAAAAATTTCAACTTTTAAACGGGCGGCGTCAAGGTTTTCCGTGTTTCTTCACTGCATCCGTTTACCTGGATAATTTTGCTTTTTAAATAGGCATTTACAGACATCACCGTCGCCGATGACTAAACTTTTTTTGTGTAAAATCATTGAGTCTTAAATAACTGATTCGATCATTTGGACCGTGGCCAGATCGCTCAGGATCTAACGGCACTCGCTCTCTTTATATTAACATCTAAGTATAAAAAAAAATGGTGAGAAAAAAATAAAAGTAAAATCCCTGTTGATGTATATATACTTTTTCACAACACGAATTTGCATTCTTTGGTGATTACATTTGAGGAGTACTACATGTTGCAAGTGAAAATTGCTTTGTTCGTCTTTGTACAAAGGAAAATTTTAAAATAATTTCCGGGCCGTTTTCCAAAAAGGAGTAAAATCAACAATAACATTATGACTAATCGATCTAAAACTCGATATATTACATATAAAATTCTAGAAAAATTTTCGGTTATTATTTATCAGAAGAGATGTTCTGTACCCTTTTCTTTGTTTAATGTATTTTCGGTGATACAGAGTGATTCCTACGATGAAAAATAAAGCCCTTTCAGTCGTACTGACGACAAAATCTTTGAGACCGCAAGGATTGTGATGAATTAGCGATATTTTTATACTTACTTTCCTGGCTAATGGTTCCCCGTACTGCAAAAAATAGAGCAAAAATTATTTCATACATCATTTGTCATTTTAGCGGAGACAGCAAACGTAAAAACCAAGCTATTTCACTAATATACGAAAATGAAGTTAAATACGCTTAATTTAAAGCAAAATAAAATTCGGCAATGCATTCCTCACCTTCTCCTCGCATTTTACAGTCAGTTGTGCAAGCTTTACTACTTTATCATCAACTGAAACTGCTTTGCCAAATCTTGACTGTGCGAACACAAAAATAAAAACGAGAAATGTAGCCACCATGATTTTTCACAGGCTCCCAAACTCCGCGAATAAGATTGTTTTTTGTGTTATTAGCAAGACTGAAAGAGGTCGAATGTTTTCGCTAAAACTTAACACAAACAAACTTAAAGGTTGCGACAGTTAGCCGCAAGACCGGCCGGAGAGATGTCTTTTTTGCAATTAGGTCGAAGTGCAATTGCCTCTTTACAACTTAGACCTCCGCTGTTTATTTTCAAAATGCCAGATTTTCTCCAAACAGATCATTTAGCTTTGCCAAATAAAGTGACCGAGAAACAAGGAGCTTTTTTTCAACTTTTCAAAGCAATCCTGACGTCAGTGCAAAGGTTGGCATTTCATGGGGCTTTTTGAGGCGAACATTCTTCCGGCCTCTCAAATACTTTAATCACCAAATTTTAGAGTGAATTGTAATTGAAAATCTTTTTCATATAATTTAGAAATCAGGTAGTGAAAGAAACGGTCAGGAAATTTTACTTGTAATAATTGTTTTACCTCAGCTTTTTCATGACACGTACTTCCAGAGGTATCTAAATGTACATTAAATATTTTTCTCAGTAAATTTTAAACCGAAAGGATCAATAAGACCACCAATGTAAATTAAAGCAGGAAGGTTATAACAACATCTCGTTACATTTGGTCAAGTTATCATTAATTAACTATTAGCACTAAAAGCACAGTCAATTAGTGATGTTTATGTGCAATTTTCTATGATATTCTGACAAATATAATGCGTGGCTCAAATTCAAACGATCAATTTGTCATACAAATTTAATCAAGGTCAATAAAGGATTTGGAAACCGGTTTGAATTTGCACGCCGCCCGACTATGATTCTGGTAACTGAAACATTCCGCCTTGATCAGGGATTTATCGACATTTAAATTTTTGGGGAATTGTATACCGCTTATTCCGCTCCAAAATCTGCTCAGGCAGCGTAAATCGGTTCGAATTCTCTGCTTAAATATTTGTTGTAATATTTATGGCAAATGAAGATTTAATGAAAAAATATTGTAATATACGCCATGTATATGTCAGAGGACTTATATAGCTAGATGCCTGTGCCACCTGATTCCGAAGGAACGCTTTAATTTGTTTCGAATTTAGCTTTTTTGCTGGTGAATTTCTGTTTTCATTTTTCTGGTTTTTTTTTTGTGGCTCGATTTGTCCTTAGTTTGGATTTCATTTTCTTTGATTTCAAACTCAACCATTATACTAAGTTCCAATAAAAAATACCCCCAAAGATTAGAAACGTCACCACGACATAAGCATCACGCGTTCTGTATTCTGACCCAATTCTGCTAAAAAAATGAATATTCTTTAGGCCAAATTGATACAATAAGTGCTAAAAATTTTGTAGGCGAAATTATGAAGTCTCCTTGGCATGACAGCAGTCGAGTAATTCAACAGTATAAAAAACAACTTCAATCTGAACAGACCCACGCGTAAAAAAGTAAAAAATGCCGAGCAGTTTATTTTGAAGTTTTCCTTTTAGCAAAAATTAGTATGATCCTTTTAAGGATGTTTCATTTTTACAAAAAGAACAATACTAAAACTGAAAATATAAATTTTTATAGTTTGCTCAACTGTCGTGACAAAGCACTAGTGGCTTCAGCATTGAGGCTTTAAAAGCATTATTAATTTGAATTTAAGTGTATTCAAGAGCAAACCTTTCTTTTGGATTTAAATGCAGACTGTTCGGATTTTTTAACGGAAATACCCCAGTATAATTAACGTAAAACTCTAAAACGCAGATTAAGCTTTTCATTTTATTTCACACTCTGTGAGATTTACCCCAGGAAGGGCTAAATTAAAATGAAGGTTTCCTAGTAAATGATCGAGAATTAAGGCCACACCTAAGTAAGCAGTTATATCCGTGGGCGCATTCATTCGAGACTCTGAAAATTCCATTTCGACGGAAATGAACTTTATCTGCCCAAGGGCACTCTTCAATAAGCCTCAATTGAAAAAAATGTACGGTTTATAGGCCATAGATTTTTGATAATTGCTCCGTCGTTGTAAATGAATTCGTTCTGATCGTTAAAGAAATTAAAGGAAGATTTTTCCATTTAACAGAAAATGAACAAGTAGGGTAATTTAGAGCAATTTTATGTTTGTGATAATGCAGAAATGGAAAAAATTAAAATCTTTTTTGTCAGATTTTTATTTCTAAAATTTCTGACCTCTAATACCCTTTTGCTCACAGGTAAGTTTGTATTCATATATATATGTATACACAACTTTCTTTTTTTTTTTTCTAAAAAAAATAGCACTGTAAGCTATCTATATATTTCTTGTTGTGGGAGTGCATGGACATTATTTGGGTAACAAAAGGGTTTCCCTATACGAATAGACAGATTATAAGGGAATTAAATCATGAATTATAAAAAAGGCCTACTGTCTGCATCCAATGACCAAAGCTTTTTCAGAAAAGGTTTCTCAGTTGTTTCATTTATTTTTTTTCCTATTTAGTATACACGAGCCCACCATCTCGGTCCTAAAATAGCCATGTTTATCCCCTCTTATTGTTATGCAGCCATATCATATCCTTGATAATTACAGGGGAATAGCATTTTGAAAAATAGATTGAGTTTTTTTTTTCTAACACAGTATTTTCTCGATTGAGTAGTGGGTGCTTCAAAAATTGGATTTAAAAGGGGGAGGTTTAATAAAAACAATAGTCAGAAGCCATCGGACAATGCCAACGGTTTTTTTTAGCCCGAAAAAGAATTAGTTCCAAATCAAATTGTGACAGGTTTATCGCACATGAAGTTCTTGGAAAAACCAAAAGGGCACTAGGGAATTTTCTTTGGTGTGTGTACCTCAAATCTATCTTCACACCAAGGAGCCTCTACTACTAAAAATGGAGCGTCCACATCTCATTTTTGAGACTGAAGTTTCCAGGATAGTTCTTATAGATAATGTTCGCGTGAAAATTTTCTTAACTAATCAGAGATTAGTAGATGTTGCAGAAAAGGCGAACATAGGCGAAGAGTGAATTCGAAGAGTGTTAATAATAAACTGAATAAGGACTTTGGCGGTGAGGACCAAGAAACCTGTCGTGATGTTGAGAATAACTTTTCATATTGGATTGAGTGGACAATTGTGGACACAGAGAAGTTTGAAAAAAAAAATGAATAAAACGAAAATTGCGCGGCACGTAGCCTGCGTGGCAGGCTTTAAAAGGGGGAAGCCCAAATTCCCCCTTCCCCTTCCCCTTTTAATGCCTGCCACACAGGCTACGCGGCACACCCTGGGTAGGAGCCGCTTTGATAATCACGGCCAAGTGCACAGGCCTGCAGTACGGTGCAAGGCAAACGATGGGCTCTTGGGACGAAAATGGCGATACTTTAGATTTTTCCGCCATACCTTTTTATACCATACCACATGCAGAATAGTTTGCTGTATTGCGAACACTCTTCAACAAATGAACCGAGACAAAAAGACTTGTAGGTTTCCAGACTGCGACGATTATTTAGCTACAGAAAGTCGATGTATGCTACCCCTGGTTAATGAGCTCGTCTACTAAACAACCAAAAAAACTATATTCTGTACCTCCCATTCATTATCTTAAGCCCAATGGGGTATTCAAGAAAGTTTTTAACTGGGAGGCTCCGCTCCGAGGTCCAATTCGTCTTCTACTCTGTTCAGAACGTTTTCTCGAATTCTCCAAAGCCATGATTATGCATTTTTAAGCCCATTTTTTTTTTTGCGGCCCGAATTAACTGATTTCCCTACACTTGCCTTTCATATACTTCAACTAGTGAAACGGCTCCACCCTTTCGCATACCTGAAGCCTACTAAAAGAGGTCGCCTTCGAGCGGAGCCTCCCGTGTAGGCCATAAAAGGGACCCTCTCCCCGGGGCCTCACGTTGAGTATTCTCGATATAGAGTTCGTCAGTCTTAACATGGTTAAAAACGTTTGTTCATCTTGGACAAACAACCGGTTGTCGCAAAAATTTAAAAACCCCTCCAGTATCTTTTTTTCCTGTGGGCCTAAAAAGGAGCGGCCACCAAGCGAATAAGGAGCGGTTACCAACTCTTTTCAGGGAGTGGATACCAAGCGCGGAGGATTTTGTGCACGTTCTATGTTTTGACGCACAACTCGAGGAGAGTTACAGGAGAACTTCATCCAGGATGTTTCTTTACATTTTAAGTTGGATTTCTATGATATTCCATGTCATTTTCTTGACACTTGCTCTAGGTATGTTCAAGGAATTTCTGAAGATCCGTTACCTGTGTAATGCTTTAAAGGCGGAGTCGCCTTTTGCAAGGGTGTTTTTTTTATTTATACATGTGCCTTTTAATTTTGGCGTAGCGGCTGCTCTTTTCTACTTGGCCGAGCTTGTTGAGGAATACACAGTCATAACAGCAAAAGTGATTAAGTGTACTATTGCGGTAAGTATTATTAAGCCAAATCAATCAGTCAACTTTAAATAATTCAGGCTTGTCAGCGCGTTTGCAACTGGGGTGCCTATTTGCACCTGTAAGCGTTAGACAGGTAACTTGCACATCGTGCACGTGGGCTTGCCGCTTGTGTTGTGAACGGTTAATTTTTACTTTTTAAGGCGGATTGCATAAACATGTACGATCAGTGCTTTGTTGGTACTGTTTATCTGAAGGCCACTGTTTCAAGCAAACCCTTCTACTCAAGTATTGAGCACTGCAAAAACCATACCTTTACCTAAAGCACATTCCTGTGAAGGGCACATGCCGTGAGACTACATAGCTTAAGTAGTAATTACTTATGCCAAATGATGTAGTCCCAAGGCAATTAATCTATAACTGTGCATCCCTGTATCTCAAGCCTTTTCCAGGGTAGGGCAGGGCTGTCATTAAGAGCTGGGGCCCGGGGATTTCCTCCGGCTACTATGAACTTAGCTACTTTCATACGAAAATAGAACAAAAATAAAACCAAAAGAAATCACTACCCATTTGATTCCCTGCCTGCTTGTTGTACAGTGTATTTGCCCAGCAACTTGAAATCTTAGTGACAGCCATTACTATAATTATTATGGTAGTACCCTATCCCTTGTGATACAGGAATGCACAGTGATGAATTCCAACCATCTTCACCATTTATTCCTAATGCTAATTTAAAGTCCCTTTTCTTTGAAATCATCACATACAGCTCCTTAAATTTCTACTTGTAACAATGGTGTGGTGCGACAGCTAAGGATAGATTATCATTCATAGTGAAATATACATTATGTACTCTGTAGAGGGTGTATATTAAGGTATTTTTTCACATAATAGACCTTTTGTGTTGCATAATGTGACCTCCTTTTTTTGCATTCAATTAGAAGGCCTGCTGTGAGCAGAATTCACTTTGTGATACACTTTAGGCTAATAAATACTTGAAGCAGTAATGGTTCTTTGCTTTGTACACACATTAACTTTGTATGTGATACGTAATGACAAAGTGCAATGCCAGTCTTAACCATCAGCATATGACTCATTGGTCATATACAATACTTTCTGACAAAAGCTCTCATTTGCCCTGGAATTTTTTATCGCATAGTTGCTTATGAAAGCCCATTCTCGAAATGGACCAGCTCTGGAGTCAACAACTCTTAGGGAGGTAGTGTTACTGAGTGGTCAGTGCATTGGACTCGCAATCCAGCAGTCCCTGATTCAAGTCCCACTCTGGGCACTTGCCAGATTTGTTCTTGGTCGTCCCGAGTTCAAATCCTCGGCCATGCTTGTAAATAGCCAACTGGTTGCCTCCTGCTGGTTAGGGTTTTTTGATCCTGTTATGTTGTACATGTATTTGAATGGAGTGCCCGTAAAGTAGCTGGATAAGCTAAGTGCACTTTCCACTATAAACAAGCCCTTAAACCTTTTTTTAAAACTCTTTTGAATTTCTAAGCTGGTCTCTTACAAGATCTTCAACTGTATATTTGAAATAATTCCTATTTTGTTTTGACTTTTTGAACAGGCAACAACAGTAGTGTACCTAGGGCTTCTTGTGCTGGAATCATTTCCTTTCAGTATAATTATTGCTGGGATCCTTACAAATGGACTTTATTTTCTACTACTTAAGGATTTTCCTTTTATCCAGCTGACTTCACCTGTATTTATTGGAAGTGTGGGTATGCAATGAAAGAAAAAAAAACATTTATGCTGTAGTTAATTTTTTATCTCAGGTAATTTTGATTCAACTTTATTAGCGTAATGCCATTGCCATACCCAAAAACAAAAGAAACACAAAAATTACATGACATAAAAAAATTAACTGCAGCATAAATTAATGTTTTTTTTTTCTTCTTTTTTTCTGATTAGTTCATTTTTCGATTGTATTGTTGTATGATAAAATACATTGAGTTTAAAATCTAGGAACGTCTTGATATATTATGGACACACCATAAACACAGAGAGCTTCCAAATACCTGGTAAACCTCAGACATTTGACTGAAAAGAACTCCTGTAATTTTTTGGATCTTGCTACTGCAGACTTATCACAGACACTATTTTAAGTCTCAACAATGTAGTTTTTATCAGCATTTCCCTGTAGCATACATGTTACATGTAACTGAAAATGCAACTAAACTAACCCTTGTAAAACAATGGTTTTGTCAGGCCGGGCTCGAAAAAAGTCCTGTCCAGTACCATTAGTCTGGGAAAAGAAGATTTTCTTGCTGGGAAAGTAATTTTTCACCCTATGAGCCCTAAGAGTGATCAGTATCAAATTTCTCCTTGTAATATCAATGCTTTATACATAAAACAGAGTGGTCATGAGAATTACGGACATGATGACACAAGATGAATTTGCTTGATATTTTATTAACCTCTCCCCACTACTTCTGTAGGAAATGAATAGGGATAACAAATAGGAATTTAAATTTTGATCTTAGGGTTTGAAGGGTTAAAGCTTACTTGCCCAATGGGCATGCATTCAGGCAAGTTATCCTCCAACAAAATCATTAATATGAGCAAGAAGTGGCCCCTGGCAAGCAAAATGAAAGAGTTGCTTGCCCAAAGGACAGGCTGGTATACAGTAGAACCTCGATAACTCAAACTCGGATAACTCAAATTCCTTGCTAACTCAAACTAAATTTGCTTTCCCTCGATCAAAATTTCAGTGAAATTTACCGCGATGACTCGAATTCCTCCCTAACTCGAACTGTTTCTCCTTTCTCTTAAGTGTTTGGGTTACTGGGGTTCTACTGGCTGTACATGTTTCTGTAGCCCTGCTTGTCACTGTCATAGTGTGGGCTATTAATATAACTCTTTAATCCCTTAGCAAATTTTGCTGAAAAGTGCCATTCATGGAAGCTACTTGTAGCTGAACCATTGTATGGTCACTACAAAAAAAACTGTTCATATATGTTGTTCACAAGTCAACCACTATGATAACTTTTGTTCCTGTTAGGCCAAATTACACAAATTGCATTGTCTCATATTCTACCAAAATTTATTTTCTCTTTAGTAAAAAGTTTGCTCTAATAATTTGTGTTCGTTGACAATATTTATAATATTATTATAAATGTGTGTTGTAATTTCAGCCATGGTGTTTGTTAATCATTACTTGGCATTTGACTTCTTCTCATCTGTTTGGTATCCATTTTCGGAGGTACAGTTTTTGTTTGTTGCATTTTTATGTTTGCTTTTTCTTTTGCAAGCAGAAATGTTAGTGGACACACATGAGAGCTTGTATCCCTACAACTTCCCCCTTCGTTGCACTAAGTGGAGTACACTGAAGGAAAAAAAGGGTTTTTGTTGGGGAGTGAAGGTGGTGCCTGCCACCAATGTGGCCCAGGTTTGAACCCCTGCATTGATGCCATAATACATGAGTTGAGTTTGTTGTTGGTTCTCTCCCTTGCCTGAGTCAGAGAGGCTTTTTTCCAGATATTCTGGTTTTCCCCTCCCATTAAAAACCAACCTTTCCAAATGCAAATTTGATCTGCAACCCACAGACACCTTTCAAAGAGTTCTTAAGAACTTCCATAAGTGCTCTGTGGGTAAACAAATAATACAATTTACAAATTACCTCATCACGATGCAAAAATAAAAAACTGGTAAAATTTCATACAACATGATGCAGAGACAACAATTATACATTTTAGGACAAGGTTTTTTTTCCTAAAAAATTGACATAACCTTTCAAATTATTATTTTTTGGAAGTTTTGATTGGCCTAAGAGACCATTCTGTCACCTGCTGTTAACTGCAGATGTAGAGTAATAATAATTATTATTATTCATCTGCAGTTATCCTGTCTGAATGAATTAGAAACCCAGGAAAGGGGACTTTAGGGAGTTCAAAACTAAAAAATTTCCTGGGGGAGCATGCCTCTGGACCCTCCTAGAAACTTGCCCCCGGTCATTGTTTATTATCCTAGATCCATGCCTGCCCCAAACCCTCTTTGAGTATCGCACACTGTAAGTATACATTTAAACTTGTATTTACTCAGAACATGGTCTGTCAAGTGTTTGTGCCACAAACTTGTAAATAAATATGTTCATATGTACATGGTAGTTTAAATCTGTAATATTGACCCTATAATATGAGAATAAAGTGCATTAAAGCAGTTCTAGGGTTAAACAAATCTCTAATAACCCTAACAGATTATGTGCTTGCATTTTCTTTCAGATCTTAGCTTATTTCACAATTTGTTTATGGATTCTTCCATTTGCTTTCTTTGTTTCCTTGTCTGCAAGTGAGAATGTACTACCTACATCATCATCAGCAACTGAGGACACAAAAGGTACTAAACTGTCATCAGGGAGGTTATGAAAACAGAAAAAAAAGTTTAAAAAAAGGAAATAATGAATACAATGTATAAGAAAATCAAGTTACATAGGATTATCTACACCACTTGCATGTCTTCCAAAATGCACCTTATTTGCCCCCCAAAATTTGGTATAAGCATTGTTTTCAATTTCTCTTGGGATGGCTGTAATACCCAGGAGAAATGAAAAACAAAGATCATGCAAGATTTTGGGGGGCAAATAAGTTGCCTTATGGGAGATGTGCAAGTGCGCATAGGAACTACAGGGTGAAGAATTTAAATGAAAAAACATCATCGTGCAGTTATAGATGCAGTTGCCTAAAAGAAAGCCTGAAAAAATTCAGGCTTTTATAGAATTTGAATCCTGGACTCTGCGATACCGGTGCAGCACTCTACAATTTTTTGAGTTAACAAGCCAGCTGGGAGCAAGTCGTTGAGTAGGTTTGTTATAAAGCTATGAAAGAATGACGATGAAATTATGAATGTACGAAAATTATAATTATATTGGAACTGCTGGGTGAAGAATTCATTGAAAAAAAATTATCAATTATAGACCCAATTGTTGCAAGTTGAGAAAAGAATGCTTGAAAAAATACAGGCTCGTGTGAGTTTTGAACCCTTGACCTCTGTGATACCGGTGCAATGCTCTGCCCATTGAACTAACAAGCCAACTGAGAGCAAGTCCCCCCAAAAAGTAATTTTCCTAAGAAGTTATACAGTGGAACCCCAATACAACGATCCTTGATATAACAATATCCCCGGTATAACGATAGATATGCTATGTCCCGGCAAAAGTTACAGTAAAATGTATGGGACAGAACCCCGATATAACGATCTTCGATATAACGATATTCCCGATATAACGATGAGTTTTTAGCGCACCGAGCGTAAAATCTTCCCCGATATAACGATATTACAGTATCAGTACACAGATACAGTGGCGCATGCTAGCTCTCAAGGGAACGAGTCAGATTCTGTTGATGATATATCAGTGACTGAACCTACGTCCCTAGGCCTGACTCCTGTGCAAGCTACTGAAGCTGTCAAAGCAATTAGAGATTTTATTATTACGTTGGATGATTCAGGCGAACGAGAGAGAGAATCCCTTTCCTTTCTTTCAGCGTTGGAGGATGCGTTTTCAAGATTGCAAATAAAACAAATGAGGCAAACCAAACTTGAAGAGTACTTTAATTAATGAGCTAACAGCGAAAAATAAAGACGATTACAGTCGCAGCTTCAAATGTTTAAGTTTTGTTTTGTTTCCCTTTTACGATTCGTACCACAGACTTTGTTGTGTAACCTTGATAACGTCTTAATGCTTTGCAAATTGTTTAAGGACATTGCTGCGTGCTTGAAACGCTACATTTGTGAGTCATTTGATACTCATTACAAGTTTAATTAAACAATATGTAGTAAAAAAAGTACATGTTAATTTTACCCCGATATAACGATATTTTCGGTTATTTTACGACAATATCGTTATATCGGGAGTCTCGATATAACGATACCTCGATATAACGACCTAATTCCACTGCTCCCTTGGCATATCGTTATATCAGGGTTCCACTGTATTCACATTTTTTCCAATGCAATTGCTCTAACCTTACAGCTTTTGTGCCGGCACGAAAACATACCGGATAAGGTTTCTGTTCACACAGAACAGTGGGTTCGGGGCAATTTCTGTAACAGAGCAACGCTGCACCGTGCCGATCTCTAAGGTGGAGAGTCACATATCGAATAGGTGTTTGTGACTACATGTACAGCGGTTTGCTTTTCATGTCAGCATGAAAAGTTGTCCAGTATAGTGTGAACATAGTCAAAGACCTTGCACTGCTTTGAAGAAGAAAATAGCCTTTCCAGTTGATATCAGGTACCGTAAAATTCCGAAAATAAGCCCCGGGGCTTATATTTTTCAAAGGCCCTTTTTGAGGGGCGTATTTTTGAAGGGGCTTGTATTCAAAGGGGCTTAGCTACGGAGGGAAATTTGCGTATCAAAATCGACTGGGCTAGCCTTATAGTTGGAAGTAAATTTACCGTTTTTGCTTTGTTTTACTTTGTATTTGAGGGCAATTTTCCAATTACAAGCCCCCGGGGGGCTTATATTTTGAGGGGCGATTTAACGGAGGGTTTTTTACGTTACTGGTTTGGGGGGCTTATATTTGGAGGGGCTTTATACATGGAGGGGCTTATTTTCGGAATTTTACGGTATTATTATATAAACGCCAATGAAATACCAAGTAAGCTTTCGCGCGAAAACTTGATATCTTCACATGTGAAAATAACATGTTATCTTCACATGTGAAAATATCATCGTTGTTATGGCTTCATAATAAACCGCACCTTTCAGACCAAAAAACTATTTAAGTAAAATGGTTTGGCATTTCATTGGTGTCTATATAATAAGTAGAACATCACATGGTCGCTTGAAGATACGAAATTTCTCTTCTCGCGTTTCAACACTTGAAGAGAAATTTCGTATCTCCGCGCGGCCATGTAATATCCTCTATTTACCGGTAGGTAAAATGGTCACCACAGAGGGACTCAAAAAACTGATGTATTGAGTTGAGTGGTAGCTACTTGTTGGAGAAAATCCACTTCAAATATCTAGTGACAGAAACATCATTTTTTGAGATCTTAATTTACAATGAGGAGTAAATGTATCAGACCACTTTCATACTCATTTTCTTTCTCTTCGATTTATAGAACCAGATTATGCATATCCTGGCCAGAGATCCAGTCGCAGACAGGGAATCCTAGCACTGTTTAACTTCCTGTCCAGGAAAACGGAAGGGTATCTGCCAACAAGAACAAAAACATATTAGGTTCCTCACCAATATGTTGAGGTTTTTTAAAAAAGTATAATATTATTGTTATCAGCATCTGTAAATTATAGTTGAATCCTAATACCTTGACCTGTCCAAGAAACAGGAAATTAAAGGTACTTTATCCTGGTTAGCTGACGGGATTAGTGGGCTAGTATTTTAGTTTTTTAGTGGCAGAGTTGCAAGAAGACTGGGAGCAAGTTAACCCTTTAAGTCCCAATAGTGACCAACAGCAAATTTCTCCTAACGATATCCATACATTGTCATGAGATGAGGTTATGAGAATTTATAATAAAATGATCACTCAAGAGAAAACACTTTGATCTTTTATCAAATTCTCTTAACTAATTCTTAAAGGAAATGTATAGAGATCAGTTTCGAGAATTTGTATGTGGATATTGGGGCTTAAAGGGTTAACCCCCCACTCCTTCTCATCTCCCTTCTTGACGACTCTGGTACTAAGAAAGTAGGATCAATTTAGATTTCTGGGAAACTGCCCTCCTACCCCTCCCCTAAGCTAACACTAACACTTACCTCTCACTTAGGGCAAAATGATGGCTTAGGGGAGGGGTAGGTGGGCAGTTTCCCGGAAACTTAAATTGATTCAGAAAGTACCCCAGGCATACCAATACCAACAGCTACACAGGCTAAAGGTAGCTTTTGGTGGAGAATTTAGGTATCAGTGAAATCCTTAGCTAGTATGTTAATGTTTTCCCGGTGCAGGCCTTAAAGAAATTTGTCCTTTGTCTTTCCTAATTTATGTGTGCACGTGAATAAGACGAAATCGGGAGACTAATTTTAAAAAGAAAGATTTTTTTATCACATGACATATATCAGGGAAATAAAGCGTGCAAGCTGAAGAGGTCTATTGACAGCCTCGTAATACAGCCCTGGTTGACCTGTGCTACGCTCTCAGATAGAAGAGAATGGGACGCCTGTAGAAAAAGCGAAGTAAAAACAAGACGTGCGTGAACTTGGGAAGGAGGCGGTGGCGGCAAAAGCTCATTTTTTCGCGCGTTTTTTTGCATCAGTTCATTACGATCACTGCACATTACTTTCTTACGCCTTATTTATATGTACAGTTGTAGACTAGACTCGCCGAAAGTCGAACTCACTTGGCTGCTTTGACTAGACAGGAATAATGTATTTTGTATGAAAACGAGAAGTTTACTAAAACAGACAGTCAACTGTCCATTGATCCCGATCCACGGGCCTGTGAGAACATCGTCTCTTGGTCCCAGACCTCGTGTCTTCCCTCCGACTGACTGGGCCTACCAGAGGCAGCCCAGTAAAAAGTTGTACCATGCAGAGGGGTCACCCACCTACCAGAGCTACCCTGGGCGTGCCAACTTTTCATTTCCTTAAAATCCTAGCGAACCGTTTACACACGAAGCAAAAAGTTGGCTCCGCTAAAAGGGTGGCTCATCAAGTGTGAGATATTGGTCAATTGTGGTAGAGTCACCCTCCTAGCCAGGCCAACTTCTCTCCATAAAACACTTTGCCGCGCCCAGCCGGGTCGACTCGGTCAAGGCGAGACAATCAGAGCATGCGCGAGCACTGTCTTAAACAGTCAGAAAATGTGCGGGTGCTGTTGATTTCAGTGTTTGTGTTGTAAAGTCGGATTTTGTTTCTCGAGGGTGGAAATGAATTGTAGTTCATCGAGTTTGTGTTGTAAACCTGTGTATGGTTTTAAGAGGTAGCTTTTCCTGTCGTTTCTTGTCCACCAGCAAGACTCGGACCTCACAATACTAGATAACATGCAGTTTATTCATTTATTGGCTAAATTATACAATGTACAGAATACTTGCGCATTGCACACCATTGCTTCGTGTACAAAGACGCAAGTGACACAATAGAGAATTCTTTCTGTTTTGTCAAATATTATGAACAGATGTTGCAGGATAGTTTGTAGTTATTTCTGGTCTTCAAATAAACGGGTTAAAATCCATCCGCAAAAGAGAGGAAATGTTTCAGGCTGAAAGTGCAAGTTGAAATACACGTACTTCAAGTTTGATTTTGGGGAAAGTTCTCTTAAAAAGCTGTAAAACTAGGTTTTAGCAATTGGATTTTGCCACTTCTGACAGTTTTTTGTGTTTTTAGAGACCTTTGGATTCTAAGACGAGTACAAGATTTTCTCAATACTAAGTAGTCATTGCCAGTGAGGTAGCGTCAGTTTGGCGGGAAAACGTGATAGCCGTCGTCATTCTACTACAAGTTTTTAGCGAGAATGTCATAGTGGCGGGCAAGTTATCAAATGTTTGTAAATTTATCATTTTGCGATCGGGAGAGGGCTGAACCTCCTTCAATAAAAATAACAGTGATAACTTTTCTTTTGATTCAAAAGGACAATGAAGCTTTCTGAGAGTCTGTTGTTTGAGAATACGCGAAAAACCTTTCAGTCAAATCTCGTACTCTCAGTCCTTCTCGTCGTTGAATTAAAAGGTCTCTTTTATTTCAAGGGAAACTACCCGGTCTCAGCCTCCACCTTTCGCAAGGTAGAGGCGAGCGACTGGTAATGAGCCGCATTCGACCATGGGAAGGGTACAGACAGCAGTCTCCTTCTCACCTTCCTTTGCGCGCACGAGAGAGACGTCTGGGTACGAGGCAGACCCGGCCTGCGATTAGAGGCTTGGCGGCGGGGAGGGGGGGAGGGGTCAAAAGGCTACACACTGCGAGCTTGTAGCATCTTCTCGCAGGGTATAAGAAAACTGGGCTCATTCCCAGGAAAATAATCATTGATTGTTTGAAAGGAGCACGTGTGAGCTGCAGAGTTTTTGTCGTTACCTTAAAAACTGCGATCTGCTAAAATGGTTCAATAGGTTGTCTTTAGTACATCTGGGTCTTTTCTTTTCTTTTTTTCGATGTAATATATTTAATTGGTGCGAGGACGTCAATGTGCAAATATATAAATGAGATACTGATTAAGACCTAATGAAACCTCTGTTACTCTACGTACTCTTGGAAGTATAGAGTTAAACTTGTAGCTATCAAAGCTTTTAAGTGAAGTATTTTTTAAAACAGTGTTTTGGAATGGAAAAAAGAATTATTAAACATAGTTTATTATTGATTCAGTTAATTTAGTGTTGATGTGTTGTGCTGGTGTGAATCGGGTACTTCTGTACCCCGCGAGCAGAGGTTTCTTTCTGGCATGGCTTTTAGCATTTACGAAGTCGTTCGCGTCGCTTGTCAGTCGCTTAGTGACCACACAAAGAAACGCCAGACCAACTGGTTGTTTACCATTTTACACGGGCAAACCGGTCGGCGGTTCACAGTATGTGTAATGCAAATGGTAACAAAAATTCTATTTTACCATTTGTTTCACAAACCAGTTCCGTTTTGCTGAAAAGCGGCCGTAAAAGCTTGAAACTAGTATTAAAGGTCAAAGGCTTTTCACAAATGGAACACGAATTTCTGTTTGGAACATTCCGTCTGGACAAGATTCTCTCTTGGTCCGGAAGAACAGGACTACCATTTCAGATGTTCTGTTGCTCCCGGAAACTTTCCACTGGAACGTCATGAAAAGCCGTATTCCATTTCTGCCTTTTCAACCGGACTTTTCGCAAACGTTTAGTAAATGGTATACAACCGCTATTTCCATTGCGTTGGTACAGTATTAACGAGGGAAGCGCGTAGGAGATGCGCACAGGGGGAGATGAGAGGAAGGAAAAGGGGAGTGTCTTCCTTTTCCTTCTCTTTCTTCATTGTCCTCTTCCCCGAGATGCCGTAAAAGCCTCCCGCGACCTTTCTGTTACTGCTAACAAATGATAAGGGACGACTGTGGACAAATCAACTATGGGATCGTTGCTCAGTGCAATTTTCGTACCCAGAGACTTCTGGCTTCTTGGTCCGCGGGACAAAATTGGGTGGGTCTATACAAGAAGGCAGTGGTAGTGGTGATGTGGAGATTGGGAAGGGGGCGGTACAAATACCCTGAATTAGAAGAGGTAATACGATCCTGCCGCTGCTCAGTAATGATGAGGATGATGATGATGATGGTGATGACAATGATTTTTTCAACAAGGAGCCTAAAGGAGTGACCTCCTTTAATTAACTCACATTCTTTCATTAGCAATCAGAAGTCGAGGACGGTTTCCCGCTGGCTTCTGACTGGATTAAATCTGTGCGAAAGAATGTGAATAATCGAAAGCGTTTACACTTTTGGGCTCCTTACTCCTTACTGTAACAGATTGAATGACGGAAAATCATAATCACATTGGTGATGAGTGATTATTATGTTGAGTTTATAAAAATAGTTCGATAAAAGAAAATAGTATGGCATTTATATATAATTATTTCTTGGTAAAATAAGCTTACATTTAAGAATTAATCTAAGGTAGAATTATTTTTAAACATTACGTACAATTTTTAATACTTTTCGTGAAATACATCTGTAATTTTGGTCTTGTCCAATTGCTCTTTCATGATATTTTTAGTGTTTTCATCAGCACGTTTCGGTGGACAAGGTGTGGCGAAAGGTACGGAAGTGAATTTCATAAAGGAAGATGTTAGGAAATAATAAGTGCTTTCCGGTGAAACATCTACATACTTTCGCGACTTGTGATACAAATATCGACTTTTCAAGTTTTGTGGCATTGCGCCAATTTTATAACGCTTTGATTTAGAATAGCAAAGTATTATCCTGCCTCAATTTGCTGGCTTTGACTTATAAATAGAACTTTGAGATTTAATCCCGAAGCAGAAGAAGTAATCCGTTGATTTTCGGCGATGTCCTTGCCCACACAAAAGAAGCTTGCATCACGAGCAAGTCAAGCGCCATATTTACGTGTTATGTTATGCCGCCTGTCAGCTGCTCGCTTCCTGATTGGCTGAAACACAGGTGACCAGAGAATTGGTTTTTACGTCGGTGTGTACTTCGGAAGTAGTGAGTTTCGTGCTTGATATACCGACTCCGCTTCAGTGTTTCGTTAGAATGGAAGAAAACAAGGCCAAGCAAGATCCGTTTGCTGAGTATATGTGGATGGAGAACATGGATGACTTTGATCGCCAAGTAGAGGAACAGCTTCTGGAAGAAGAGTTCATCCGCACATGTATTGAACAACTACTCGAAGAAGAGGATGAACGCGAAACGCTCACCGCCGCAGAAATAATGGCCCAACAACAGCTCCAGAACCTTCAGGTCAAGAATGCAGGGCAACAGGGGACGTCCCAAGGCTTATTTCGAAACGGTTTTCAAAGTAACACGGCATACTCGAATGGGTATACGAACGGCTTCAGCAGTTACGACCACAACGTTGTGGTAAGTTCTGGAATAGCATCTGTATTTGAATGCTTCATTGTTGTTTTCATCGTAATCGGGGATGCATGCTTGGGGTTTGTGCATGTTATCGACGGGTAGAAAGAAAAAAATTAACCCTTTCTACCAGAAAAAGTTTCTTTTCTCGGAATATTGAGCTTAAATCAGGAACGTCTAGTGTACGTGAAAATGACACGGGTTAACCTTACTGTACGTGCATTTGTTTTTATTTCTCTTCTTCATCATACGACAGAGTGGAACATGTAAATCTCTTATTTGTACTTAACTACTTTCAGTCTTGTTTTTCTCTTTTCTCACTATACAGCGAGTTTACGTTCGTGATTTTGTTTTCTTTTGCATTTACGTTGTCTGCTGTATTGCTAGTGTTATAGAGAGCCAAATGTTGTCGTCACTCCTTTGTTATCTGCCAAGCGCAGTGAATTGCTTTGTTTCCACCTTGCAGTTTGAATCGCCAGTTCCTTTAGATCGTTGAAAGTCCTGTTTAGTCGGTGTATGCAATGTTTTCGACCTTTAAGATTGCTCAAATGTTTGCGATGCTATCATATAACTTTAATATAATCTCAATGTTCAAGTTGAGTTACATGTAAAGGTGTTGCAAGGCAAATAAAAAACTGTATTTGCTTTTGCGTACATGCAAGTCTTAATAAATTATTATTATGTTAAAGAGAATTAAGGAAGATAATTTCCGATTTAATTCAATTCTCAGCTGTACATGTATGTCTTGTCAAATGCATCTTTCGGTAGGTTTGTTGTTTTGAGAAAAGATGTTGTTACGTGTAGGCTGTATTTGGACAGGTTCAGATGGTTTTATTTTGCCCTCTCACACCGGTAGTTCCAACAAAGCAACTGCTTATATCTTTGTTTTCCGAAAATCAGAGTCCTCTTTTCAATTTTGGAAAATAATGTAGCAAAAATAACAGATGATCGTGTTTTCCTTGAAGCTGGAATCTAGAATCATTATATCAGCTGTTCAGTCGAAAACGGTGATTTTGTTAGCTTACACATCAACTTTTTTTGCCACTTAAGATCAGCAACGTGGAGTAACACACATTGCAACCCTGCAGATTTTTGTTTACGAGTTTATTAACATGAGCAAAAAAGAGAGAGATTATTGGAAATCAAGAAAATCCAGCTACCTTACAGCAAGGCTGCAAAGATTACATCTATGTGAATCTCAGTGGGTTTTGTTTTCTCTAAATAATTCATCTTTTCGGTAAATAGATTGATTTTCTTGAATAGAACAGTTCAATGAAGAGAAGTAATTCCATAAACTGTGTTGCTTTCATGCTGTTAGTTTTTGTAAACACTGTTAATGTTGTGCCCCTAATCTTTGTACCTTACAATGTACATGTGTATGGAGTTGCAAGTTTCTTATGAGCTTGCTGATATGAAGGGACTGGAGGACCTGTTGCTAGAAAGGAGTTTTACTCCTTTTCTTGGTACATGTAGCTGCGTAGTATTTTGCTCTTATATCAAACCATTGATGAATGTCTAATGGGCTTGCTGTATTTGCAACTTCCCTCAGGCGTGGCCATTTTCTCAGGCCTAGCATTGTACTGATCATGTACTTTAGAAGAAAATGTGAGGGAATTTTTGTGGTAGTGCCCCTAAATTTACAGTTGTATGTGTTAATTTCACCTATTTGACCAGCTGATGCAGAAATAAAAGCACTGGAGACTAAAAGATTAAAAAACTGAACAAACAATTGTCATGAAAGATATTGTTCATCTTGGATAATGTGTATAAAGGGTTTCGTTTATCATTTGTCGCGGTTAGGTTTATTGACTGAGACCCTCACTGGTACTCTCTTAGAGTTAAAGAGGCTATTCACACAAGACTTGACCCTATCAACAGGGACAGTGGAATTGAGATTCCTGAAGCGTGGATGCCTACGATCAGACAAAATAGCAGCCAATCGCTACCACAACAGACCGCTGAGGGAACAGTTCCCTCCTCTAATAATGCCAACAATGCCTTGGATTGAAACCCACCAACCATGAGCGAGGTTCGTGATACACCAATCACTAACAATCATGGTGGTATAAATAAATAATGAAAAGCCGAAAACACAACTGTCTCACATGTATGTCGAGTATTATGTCGATTTTCTATTCTAGCCAGAATTGCCTGAATTTTTGTTTATGACCTTTGATGCAGTAGAAAAACATTGCCCTGTATTTTTGTTGACCATTTTCCCCTAATTTTTGTAGAAATAACGTATGCAAACCTCGTGTTGGCCTTCTTCTACTCAGTAAATTGATACTATCGTCTGATGAAGAGGTGCAGTACATGGTTGAAACATCGCGATCTATATCTTTGTGACAATCGTGTGACAAATGATAAACAAAACCGTCTATAAAATAATTGTCCCTGCAATGATGTCATCCAGAAGGCGTCCTTGTAGCTTGCACATATTTGAAGAAGTACTTATGATTAAAATACGACAGTCAAACCTTTCATAAGAAACCACCAAAAATGCAAAGTTACTGGTCACTTGTTAGCTTATGAGAATGGAACCCCAAGGAGTCTCTTCCCTGAAGAGGACCGAACACATCTAAATTTTGTAAGAGTAGTAATTCACTGCATGCAGTTTCTAAGTTACAATATTTAAAGTTTCAGGTTGGCACTAAAAGTATATGTACATTGCATTTGCTTAGTAGTGTGGTACAGACAACAAGCATAGAGATCAAACTATAACTTGGATGGCAGCTTACAAGAGGATAAAAACATTGGAAAAATCTAAGGTGGTCATCCAAAAAGGTGGTCGCACTGAGTAATGAGAAGTGTTTTTCTACAAGAGGACTTTTTTTTTTCACAAGAGGTTGTAACTGTAGTGATTGTCACTGGGAAGATTTTGGTGTTTTGGATAGGTGTTTGGTGGTTGCTTGCGAAGTGGTAATGACAACTTAAAAGAGCTTGCAAAAAAAGTCAAAGCTGATAGCCTGGAACTAGTGGAAGTCCTTTACCATTGGGCTAGTTAGTTCTGTTCTTATCTTGTTTGATGGGAAAGTGAAGTTGTTTGGGGGAATTCCCCATTAGAATTACATTTAGAGAAAATGTTTAAATTCCTAAAAAGGCACTCATGTGGATTGAAAGCTGTTTTCATGCTTATTTGATGAAGTGGAATTGTGACATTATTTTATTTTATTATTTTTATAACAATGAATAAAGCAAGTAATGAATGAACTAATGGTAAAATTGATTAATGGATAGTAATAAATTGATGCTGTTAACTGTGCTGGGCAGGGGATTATCTTGATTGTCGTTTAAGTTTGCACAGAGATTGGTCTGGAGAATTTGTATGTGGATACTTTGGGGCGTGAAGGGTTAAAGTGAACTGGTACAGTGTGACAATGTAAAATGTGCATGAGAAATTAAAAAAAAAAGATTACCACTTCTAATCAAATCTTCTGCTATAGGTTTCAAAATCAAAGCTGCTTTAATCAACCTACATGTACATGTAAATCAGTGTATGGAATCTTCCATTCCCTGCATCTATCTCACCTACTGTATAGAAAAGATGTCAAAAATCTTCATAATGAATAGGTACATGTTTTTAATATTTTAAAGATCCAGCTAAGCACATGGCAAGGATGCTTGATCACAGCTTCAACACTTATTCTTTATCTATAAAACACTGGCAAAAACTTTGATACCATACAGCAGTTTCATTAATGATTGTTCAGTCCAACATTCAGTAATAATATTTTAAAAATATATAAACACTTGAGCTCTTCACAGAGGGTGCAGCTGCAGCTGGGGTACATAGAACAGTTATTTTCTGGCTAGTCCACAAGTGTTGTTGTTACCCTATATGTACTAGGTGAATACACTCTTTTTTATATTAAGAATGTTGTTTTTTCATGCCAGGCTGAATATTCTCATTTTCTGCCGATTTTAGCCTGAAAATATTCTTGTATTATTGTTGAATCATAATTGAAAAAGAAAGAATTTATCATAGACTTTTTGCGGTTTGTTCATTTTTTTTTATCTGTACACTATAAGATTATGTATCTCACATACCGTTCATCGAACTGTCATTAGCACTGAACATTAAAATTATTTTGGCTATAACTAATTCAGGTTTATTCATTTTGTTGGGTAGTTTTGCTGTGAGAGGAAGCAATAATTTGATATGGTTACCTTAAAAACATATTTTTCATATTTCTCAATATTCATCCTTTTCGAACTCTCAGCCTCGGCTTTATTCTTAACATATTCTTAACATTTTGCAAATTTCAGCCTCGATTTTCTTATAAAATGGATTCTTAAAGAAAAAAAAGAGTGTAATTCAAAATTGAAAAATCCTTTGGCATATAAAAACACCCTTTTGTAGATACATGTTATCTTACATTTGAAATGGTGGCATTTATACAGGAAGTGACAAAGTGGGCATTTCATCTAGCAGTGGGTACAGTGTACCAGTAGAATATGGGAAATCAAATAGAGTCTAGAATTAATGGTGAGATCTCTGTATATGTAAAGAAGTTTTTTATAATCTTTCTGAAATGAGTTATAAGACGAAATGAAAACAAATTACAGTACTATGTATTTTGATATGTTACATGTAGACATCTACATGTAAAGTTGGGCAGTATCAAGAGACGTTTTCAAGGTTTTTTATTTAAGCTGCATGTATATTATAAAAGTAGAAAGCACAGTTGCTTATGACTCTACTGGCATGTGTGTTGCATTATTTGCCCCTTAATTTTCCTGCCAGTTCTGCTACACTTGCTTGTTTTGTTTGTTTAGAAAAGGGGTAGCATACATGTAAAGTTGAAAGATCTTGCAAGATTTCCTTGCAATTTTGTCCTGCCCATTGGCAAACTGTTGTTTTGTTGTTTCCATTGCTAATATCTGAGTGTGTGATAAAGTGATGTTGGATTTTTAAGAAATACTGCATCCAGTTCTTTGTCTGCCTTGAAGCTGTCAAGTAGAAAATTTCTTGCTTTATGACAATCTGACTTTTGTAAAGTACCTGTATATTTTGGATCCTGTCAATTGATTTTTTTTGTATTTGCACACTCTATTGTGTCTTTCCATCACCTCTGGAGGAAAACAAATTGTACAGCTGTACATCCTCTCTTGCCTGCTGCTAAAAAATTGTTTTTGATGTATCTTATTGGGTTTACCTCAGTGTAAGAACCTGTGAACTTTTTCTTTGTTTCGCACACATTTGTTTTCCGAGGTTCTACTGCGTTGACTTCTTTGTTATCTTTGTTTTACTCCACTCGTGAGTTTTACAGGTTCTTACACAAAGGATGAGCCATCTTATTCTGTGCTGTCTTTTCCTTGCCACCTTTTCAGCAATGATAAATATCAAACTCAATGAAATATATGTAGGTCATTTTCATGTTTCAAAAGTTCTCACTTTCAAAACTTAGTGTAAAACTTTTCTTGTGAAAAATTGTGAGATTTATTTACTTGAGAATGAAAAAATAATTTTCATGTCAATGGCATTGCACTTAGGGCGCTTTCCATTTGTCAGAACTGACCGGCCAGACTATTCCTGCCCAGCCGTGATGAGAAATTCACTTTTAATCAGAACTATTCAGTTAGATCAGTTAAATTTTAAATTGTAGGCACGAGGGAGAGGCTTTTTCAACAAAAACGTTTTGAAAAAGCATTTTTCATTGTCAAAATGACGTGTCTGGCTATTGTAAGCGCCCTTAGTCTCGTCTTGAAACAGAGGCTTTAAGCCTCTATATGTGCATACAAATTCTTTCATGTGATCTTCATATATTTCCTTGTAGAATTAATTGAGAGAATTTGATTTGACATTTCCTCTGTTTTGATAAGTTACTAATTCTCATTTTCTCTCCTCCAGATTGTGTATTGATTTTGTTAAGAGAAAATTGATGTTGGTCAGACTTGGGGTAACTGTAAGAATCTATTTTTCTTTTTCCTTTCAGGAGAAAAGCAAGTTGAATCCAAATGCCAAGGTTTTTGTGCCAAAAGCAAGAACATCATAGCCGTTCAGTCACATGCCAGCCTGTTGTGGATTTTATGTTTAATGACAAGAAGGACTCCATGTATGATACATTGTACATATGTTTGCAATTTGGGAAGAGTATACTGTAAATTGAATCCAGGCTGCTTCGACGTCCTGTCTAAAATTTCTTATGTATTTTAATGATTAAATTAAATAAAGCTCTTATTTAATGCAGTGGGTGAGACTGGCTTTTGTCGTGCAATGCTACTGTTTTTCTCTCCTGTAAAATAATCTAAAATGCCATATGCAGATCAACAAGAAGTGGCCTTGGGTCTTGACACACCCTTTCTTCCCTTCTTTAATGGGTCCATCAGTTAATAGTCATCATTTCTAGTCTCGTTGGACGAAAAATGGAAACCGCTCTTTTACTCACCCCATTTTTTCGCGCGGTCTTTGACTTGTTCCAAAACCCGCACGGAAACGCGCAAGACCATGGTCCCTTTTGAGGGAGTCATTGTCAAACAGACATTAATCTGTAACATATCTTCACTGCAAACTCATTACCGTACCGCGAAAAAGTCTGCGACTGCTGAGGGCAATAAGCATGCAACGAGGATAACACTAATGCACCTATCAATGTAAAGCCGGAGGGGGGGGGGGGGGGGGGGGGCAGGGCATAGGGTGGGGATTTGATTGTCTTTGTTGTCCCTGGGGTAGGGCATTTGACTGATCTTGTTCTCCCGGGGGAGGGGATATTTGAATCTTTCTTCGCCCGACGTGGAGATATTTGACTGCCGACTCGCACGAAAAAGACTGAGACCGAACATGTGTTTCCCGCTTCTACGCTTCACGCACGCGCCATACGGTTTGAAAAGATCAGGAAGTCATGGAGGCCAATGAGAGCAAGCGAAGGCTGAGTGGACTTCACTGTTTTGTCTTCAAATTTCGTTTGTTTTAGGGTGTTTTTGATCAATTGAACCTGTTAATATAATGTGGTATCAAAGTAAACGGACGTAAAGAGAAACCGAGCCGAGTTTTGCAAGTACAGTTGATTAGTGTATGGCTCGTTCGCTACAATCACTGATAAAACTGACTTTGTTTGTACCCTTTACTAAGAACGGTATATCTGGACTTACAAAATGTGCACTTTCTCCTAAAGGTTTATGTATTCTACCCAGTGTGACACGGATTATGGTTAAAACGTATAATTGCAGCTGTAACAGGAACATGTATCTTTGGTGATGCAGGAACGTTTATAAAAGATTACAGAGTTTTATTTGGAGATATTTTTATTGTGCCTTTCTTAGGTTCTGCCTTGGGACTGACAGCAATGTGCAGCCTGGGGTGGGGAAATTTGGTTGCATTTGACTGGAATGATTTGCCCGTGGGCAGGGAATTTAATTGCAAATTTTTGAAAAAAGTCAAATCCCCACCCTATGCCCTGCCTCCCCCCCCCGCCGGCATTACATTGATAGGTGCATAAAGTTGTCAACCGCCACCAGGGAAGGTGGAGCGAAACGTGAAAATTAACCGCGGTCCTTTTTAGGTAAAGGGACCAAATTTATGGTCGAGGGGCGCAAAAGCATTAACCCTTAAAACTCTAATATCAAAATTCAAATTCTCATTTGTTATCCTACGTTTTCAGTAGAAGTAGTGGGGAGGATTTGTTGAAGTATCAATTAGGTTCATCTCAATTGTGATCACGTCCTCAATTCTCATGACCTCTGTGTTTTCTAAAGCAGTGATATTACAAGGAGAAATTTGATGCTGATCACTCTTAGGGCTGAAAGGGTTAAAGCCGCCACAAGAGTGCACGATCTCGAGATTATAGAAAATTGCTGCTATATGAAGCCTGAATTAATTATGCAATGAGATTAGGTTTTTGTGCAGGGTTACCTCTTGCGAGGTTTACAGGAAAAAAGATATGAAAGTTAGAGAAAAATAATTACCCTGGTAAAACAGTTTCGATCTTGCAAAAAGTTTGAACCCCCTTATAAAAAATTCCTCATCTTCCCTTGTGAAAGGGTATATGTAGTAATTTATATTTACCCTGTATACGCTATATCCTGTAGTATTTGACAACTTTGATAGAACGCAAACCGGGAAATGGGTTCGAAAACGGCCTTGTCATTTTTTAAATCTTCCCTTTGTTGCTTGACTACTTTTTCTCCCGAGAAATTGAGATTTAGAAGCTTCCGTGTCCTATAAGATAAGAAATTCTTGGTTCTTTCGCTACGAATTACAATTTATGAATTTTTTGAAAACCTGCGCGATCAAGTACTAGAAATGATACAAAAACCTTGAATAAACCTTGAAAAAATTTAAACCGGACTTTCATTAATTAAAACACTCTGTTTTTCCTTGTTCGTAAACTCTTTATTTATTTATCGCATTCAAATGTTAATTTCCCCAGTTTCGAACAGACATTTATTCTTTTTCATCATCTTAATTCCCATTCCAAAAACTAAGGAAAGTAAAATTTAAACGAAACATTAAAATTTACCACAACATGTACATATGCATTCAGTATACAAACTTATTCCTAATTATAGGAAATTAAATAAAATTCTCCCGTTGAAGTTTTGGCCACTCTCCAGATGTCATTTACAACTAGGAAAAAGCATTATGGTCGGGAGAATCAACATTTTGTAGTCTAAACGTCTATGGGAACGGGTTTCACGTTAATCGTTTGCATTTCGGATCCCAAGGTACGCTTTTTTAATTTCTTGTCTCATCAAGTTTTGTCTCTGTGTAAGTCGCGTTGTTTTTTCTTCTTTTTTTTTAAACTGGGGTTACTCCCTTTAGTTTTTTGCGTCAATTTCCTTTATTAGGAAGTGTGTTGTTTTTCAATTCAATTAGTTTTGAGTCGTTTACAATCGGTTACCTTAAATTTTTCGTCCACTCCCAATGTTTATTCAAAGTGGACAAGTTGAAAAGTTTTTAAAAGGATGTGGCTACCCTTCTTGTACGGACAGCGGTGATGCTGCTACGAGCAAGCCATGCTTCTGCTGCTGTCTGGACTGAGCCAAATCTGCCGTAAGAGGAATTGCCATTTAGATTATCTCCCTTATTTCAATGCGCTTGCACAGGATTGAACATTCCGCGTAGAAATAGCCTGCGTAGCATGGCGGTTTTGTTGAGCCGGACGCAGGAGCGGCATAGCCGCGAAATTCGCGCGCGAAGCGCGCGAGAACGAGCGGCGAAGCCGCGAGAAAAATAAAAACGTTGCTTCCGCCCCAATCTCCTCGCGGTTTCTCTGCCCTCGCCCGCCTTTATTACTTAGCGCGCCCAACCAAAACCGCCATGCTACGCAGGCTAGCGTAGAAAATAAGGATCTACCAGACCCTTCCGCAGTGCAACCGTAAGCTATGAAACATAAATCACGCATCATTGCATCATTCTTCTAGGGAGCAATCTTTTCAATGAAAATAAGAGTATACATGTATGGGCACGCGCGATCCACTCCGGTTCAGACGCCGCTCCACCCATGTGCCGAACCTAACTGATGAATTAAGAACGGCAAAAGAGCGGTGTCTGAATCAATTTTGGTAAGGCAGTTTTAGTTTGGTGCGGCAAAAGCGTTAAGTTCGACAGAGTCTGTCGAACTTTTGTCGAACTTAACTTAGGTTCGACACACGGTACGCCGTCTGAATCAGATGTCGCGCCAGTGTCGCTCCAAAGTCGAACTTATTCAGTTAGTGCGGCGTCTGAACCAGGCGTCAGACGTACCTCGGCTTCGCCAAGCCTTCGGTCTCGCTTCACGAAGAATAAATTTATGCTGGTATGTATTCTTCAGATATGTAAAACCTTTACCCCACTGCCACTGTCATGCATTTTCCTTGAAACGAATTCAAATCCCTCCTCTAAGTTCATTCAGATTTATAGAGTAGTGGAATTTCATCTGATTTAAAGCCGGGTCGGCAGCACATGAACAGTAGATGATTAAATTCATCCTCGTCTCATTTTCTAAGGAGAGCCCTGCGCACGAGCTTGGATGAATTTTATTTTATGCCTCTTTATGCGTTTTAAAAGATCTTGTTTGAACTAAAAGTTACAATCTGAGACAAGATACAAGAGCATACGTTACCATGACTTACTAGCGTTGCTTTTGTCGTTTTCCCCTTTCCAACCTCTTTTTGTTGACTTCCTTTTGATGTCACGTTTTTTAATGTCATCTGATATGACATTTAAAGATCCTTTCTTATTTCATTTTGAGCCGTAACGTCAACATTATTAGCATAGCCTGGTAGCATTTAGTTTCACTATTTATTTGAAAGTCGTCAATGCGGACCTGTGTTACTACGTTCTGTTGAGGATCTTCGTAAAGTCTTCGTCCTAAGACGATTCTCTTCTACGGTTTTCCAAAGGTCTTGACTTTTTTAAAATGGTATTTGAGTGAACAGCGAGCTTTCAAGACCCTGGGAAGTGAAGGTAAAAAAAATTATTTGCTTTAATCGTTTTTTATACTGGCTGATAAAGTGACTCACGCAAACCGTACAATGGCGAGAGTACAGTATTTAGCGGTATCGGTCAAGGTTTATCGAAGGTGTAAGGCTCAAACTCTCGCTTACGTCGATATTTCGGTAAGTAGTGAAATCATAAGTGAATTGGTCTAAGTGAGATCTGTTGTAAACTCATGATCTTCGACATGGAAAGGTGATTGATCGTGTTTTTACGTGTAGGTGGTTCCTTGGCTTGTAAGTGTTTTTCATCACGCACGGGAAGTCGCTGTTTCTTTTTTTTAGTTATTTTTCTCGATTATAATCTCCATCGATATGAACTTGAAGTTTAAATCCGTTGACACAGTTCAGACAGTTCACTTTCAGTTTTGCGGTGACTCGTTCTCCAAGATGGGACCTTGCGTCTGACAGAAATAATATAGCGTCACTTTTTTTCGCTTCGTATAACTTTCCAACGCACAGCAACTCGTTTATAAAAGGTTATGAAATAATTTTTGCTGTGAACTACGCGCTAAAAACAGCGTGGTGTGAGACTTCTTTGCCTCGCCTTGCTGAACATTTATACACGCTTCGGCAAGGCTTATTGCGTGTAATACAGCCAGTTACGCTCGTATATTTCAACCTTTTAACTGCCGGGTGTACAAAAAACAAACAAACAAAAAAACAAAAAAACAAAAATCCATCTAAATGTTGCGTTTACCTCCGATCCTGGAAATATCGTGTTGAGTTAGAATGCTTGCAGTCCCTTAGGATTGTCACGCAAGCGACGCGACGGAAGCATGTTGACGTGCGAGTGAGCGAGGCAAACGCGCGAGGAGAAGGCGAAGAAACAATTGGTCAGTTTGCAATGCACTTTGTGGAATACGTGAAATCACGTCCTGGCCTCTCAGTAAGTCCAGACTTTCCATCTTTTAAATTTTAGGAACTTATAGCTCATTCTCTCTTTTATTCACCTATTTATGATTTTTATTTTTTGGGGTTAACTGTGGCCACCTAGCGATTACGACACCCCAGTAGTTTACAGACAGCAACTAAATCCACACACAACAGACATTTCACTGAATCCCTTTTGTCGTAATTACGACACTCTAAACCAAGTCGTGGTTCCTTGGTTTTCCCCAATTTAAATTAGGGATTTACTATAGAACAACGCGATCAACCTAACTGCAATCTGCAATCACTTTTCTTCTTTCTCTACTTGCTGGCTGGCAAAGTATATTCATCCTACATTGCTGGTAGAAAGCAATTACAAATAAAATATTCCTGGCTGGGATTATGGTCCTCAATGAATTTGCTTGCTGGCAAAAGGGATCCTTTGGACTTTGTCTTGCTGGCTCTGAGGAGCGGCTATTTTTTTCCCACGAAAGTTAATTATCAACCATAAACGGCTTCAAAGGTGCCAGTTTGTTGTTCGGAAACGAAATAAACCTTATTTGAAAAATTGGCCGTTGAGCACTCCTGTGCAATGACTTTGTCATAAAAAAAAACAGAATTGAAAAAGGCTAAGTAGGACTGAAAAAAATTGGGCACTCTCACTGTATTCAGTCGGGGATCGGGTCTGATTAAAGATTGAACCTCAATACGTCTCCTCTCAATTTTTGGCTTTTGTTAGTTGTTAATTGTTAGTTTTATATTGTCGCTGAACCAGCTCAAACGCATTTGATTCCGATTCGTAAATGGAATACAGTATACGGGTAATACTTGGTAATACTTCACACCGTCGAATATATGCGTACTGATGTAGCCTGATCGCAGGCCTCTTTTGGTGTGCTTTTCGTTCGTGTTCTTGCCAAGGAAGAGGTCAAAGTTTGATGGGGAAGGACGAAAGAGAAAAAAGGCAGGAAGTTCGGCACAGTGCGGCGGTCAACCTCGCCCCTTCACCCATCGTTTTCTCTTTTGACCTCTGTTTTGCTTTCACGCGGCTTTGTCTCTTACTTTACGAGCCACATTCTTGAGAGAAAAACTCACTAAAAAACCGGCTACTTCGCAGGCTAGTGAGGCTGGAACTATGCATTCTGCCTCTGAGTTCTTTTGCATGTCACCTTAGCTTCCCAGCCAATTTCTTCCATGTGATGTATATGGTATCATTGAGCCGAATAAATAGGAAGAAAAAATATGTTCCTTAATCAATCAACATCTCTCTTATCTTTGAAGCTATAGAGCGTTTTCACTCATGTGGCCAGCATCTATGCAAATTTATTGGAACAAAAGAAAGCGTTTGCATAAGAAAAGAGTTTAACTCCCACAGGACTGGTTTGGAACACCAATATGGCCGCCGTGACGTCATGTGAAAACGCTCTATATTGAGCTATACTATTAAAAACTGAATCATTGGATAATGCAATTTTAGAGCTCTGATTGGCTTAGCCATATGAGCCATTATACCATGCTCTCCAATTATGGTATAACTGTACGCGTCTGTTCAAAATTAAAAACAAGCTGAAAATCGGTTGTGTTTACAAACGCGCCTCGTTGGCTATTATCATCTCATATCTTCAACGCGCACTCGTGGAATAATTGTTTTAAAAGAGATATACTAGATGTCAGTCTTGCTTATAGACTCGTAAGTGACCTATTATTGAGTGGAGACACTGAAAAAGAGGCAGATGTGAACTAAAAACGAATCCGTATACACTTACGAAAAGCCAATTATGTTGAGAACAACGTCTTGGTTTGCAGGCAGAATAGCTCATAGAAATAAAATTAGATTTTTTGAGAGCCTCGTTTCCAGTTTAAGGATTCTCCAGCTATTCTCACAATCTTGGAATCGTTCTTCTGTTGTTTCCATATATGGATTTCCCGCCATTTTGTTGAACGCTGCGCAAAAGCTTGGCATCAGTCCGACGTCATACATGTTTATCATCTGTAAAGTGTGCTGAAAATCCTTTTAATGCGATTGATATCCTCCACTTCTTCGCAAGAAAGACGTGACTAATTCTGTCCTAAAGATCATTCCTTGAGTAAGTTATCAATACTTTTAAAATATGTGACGAAATGTAACACGAATCTGAGACGAAAGAGCCGCAACAAGCCGAAAAGCTGATGGATCATCGAATGGTTTTAGAATATTTATGCAAACAAAAGCTTCAATGCCAACTCTTTTTAATGCTAACTTAGATCGTAGATGAAAACCCCTGGCTGATCTTTAGGCTTATGCTTTAGCTGCGCCAGGAATTTGTTGTGCTTCAAGATTTACAGCCGGACTTTGTGTTGAAATTTTCAAAAACTTTATAGGGTAAACTAAAGAAAGTTTGGCTTATAGTTTTTTTTACTCCAGTTTCAAAGTGTAATACGGGCGTTCATAATTCCACACTGCGTGACTTATTTGATATCTTCATCGTTTGAGAGTTCTAAAACCTGACCGCAAATAGTTAAAAGTCAGAAAGAAGTCTTCAAGCCGTCTTCTAACACAAAAGGACGAGAAATCTCGCGGAACACTCAGTTCAGAACGGATCGCTCGACTTGTTTTCTTTTAGAAATCCGTACCGAAAATAGGCTTCCAAAATGTCACCTTAAATATGTCAAACCGAATTATAATAAAAAGAAACTACGAGTGTCAAACCACTAACAAACTATAAGTGCGTTCAGAGATTCGACCATACGTTCCACCTGTATTGAACGGTCAACAAGTATGGTTCAAAAGCTAAAAGAGATGGCAAAATGAAACTGTGTATCTAAATAGAAAAAAAGGTGCAGTCCACTTTTGTCAATATAAAACGCACATTAAGTTTACTCAAGATTTCAAGTTCTTAAACTGAATATTTAGCCATAATTAATGACATATTCCTTGGCAGGCATCTGTCAGATAGTTGACTTTAATAGTTGATATCCTTGTAAGCACAGACTCCTCAGCCCGGCCTCTTATGAGACGATCTAACCTGTTCTCCAGTTTGTATTTTGATGATTATTTTCAGCTAGACTTGCCTACATGTCGAGGTCAAATTTTTTCACGAGCGCGAAGCGCTGGTTCAAACCCCAGCCGCACCAACATTTAGGCTCTTCTACTAAGGAAAAAGTGCTGCCTTTTTGTAAAGATTTTGCAAGTGGTTAGACTTTCTAATGTTTTCGGATAAGGACGATAAACCGTAGGCCCCGTCTCAAAAACCTTGCAGATGTAAATTCTGTAGGACGTTAAAGAACCCAGGTACTGTTCGTAAAGGGTAGAGGATGCAGTCCCTTGTGTGGTGGTCTATCTCTCATGGGTGAGGGACTGTCTGCATTAATTGGCGTCACTAGGGCCACAGACCCTGTCAAGAATTGGGGAACGTAATTATAAACAATTATTGGATGAGGTTTTTGTGATATCCGGAATAATCAAGGTCGAGGTAAGTGTTATCAGCCAAAGCCGAAGGCTGAGGCTGATAACACTAACCGAGACCTTGATTATTCCGGATATCACAAAAACCGAATCTAATAATTGTTTTATTATACAAGCCATTCCTATTTTTTTATTATAGAAGCCATTCTTACTTCGCTGTCCGCGAACTTGACATTGCTCTCCGTGCACTTGACGTTGCTCTTGGAAATCATGCATTGCGCGCCCAACCTACAGATTATTCACTAATCTGTAGGTACAGATTAGTGAATAATCTGTAGGTTGCGCTGTTTCCCAGAATTAACTGTAGGCTTTTAGCCAATGAGAAGATAGATGGTGACTACAATGTATAATAAATTAACTTAACTAGAAATATTAAAGTTATCGGTAAAGTAGCTGTTGACTCGGGAAAAAGGGACCAACTCTTTTCACATAAAAACGTTCTCTAAAGTTGGCTTGGCTAGGAGAGTGACCATCTTTACCGGGAAGACGTTTCTTAATATAAACGAGCCCTAAGTCGAAAGGACTGATAACAGTTTCAACATACTAAGCTCGACCATGTTGCTGTTGTATTTCTGCCTTGTTTCTGTTGTTTACTTGGTGAGCAAATGACAAAGTGACAGCAAAATCGAAAAAAAAGAATTTATCCTTGGACGCGCTAAAAAATGATTGGTTTGTAGTCTCCAGGTAACTGACGAGTGGTTGGGCAAAAATGTTTCGACTTGTTTTTACTGTACACGTTTATATACTAGTAAAGTGAAATCAATTGCAAATATCGTCTCTCTTAAATCCCTTTTTGAGTATTAATAGGCTGGTAGGGAAAAACCTTGTTTTACGTTCGGTTTCGCAGTGGTGGGAAAATATTTTCTCTTTGTAGTGTTATGTTGTTATTAATTTTCACACTCAGTGGAAACCCTCTACGCGAGGTTCTTCTAGCAAGGAACTGTATTTGCTTGGTTTGATTTTAGTTTTATTTGGGTCTTCGGAACACTGAGTGAGGCAGACACTGATCTCTTTTAGTGCGCTAGTGTGAAAGATCGGTTCAAATCTGTCGGAAACATCATGATGAGTAAAGTCAAGACGTCAAGACGGTTAATTATTTAATTATTAATTGATCTTTTTCCTTGAACTGAATCTATAATGAATCTTTTGTTCTTCACAACAGAACGTATGAAAATTTATTTTGGTTTTTTTGTCTTTGAATTGAAATGGCAAGTGTAAGGTTATGTTTACCTCTGACCTTATTTCAACAGACTCGTAAGACTGCGGAGTTTTGAAAGCGTTTCGAGAGCGTAAGATTTGTGTTCATCTTACAAAACTGCACAAAAATCGCGGCCCAACAAATTCTACTGTTTCACCTAATATACTGAGCACTATTTTCAATTTTCCAGCTGTCGCAGTAACGTTAGTTCACGTGTTATTTGTTTTGAATTAAACGCGTAAACCAGCTGTATTTGAGGTTTCTTTTTAGGTGTGACGGACTTCTCATCAGTTTCTTCTGATTGAATTGCTAATATTTCTGTATTCGTTTATTTTCCAGACTACATAACTGACACGTCAATATAAAGGGTTCAACGAGAAAATCACTTTCAAGGGTAAGTGGATTATTTTTTAATTTTTTTTTGTCGCTCAGAATGTTTGGAGACTTTTTGGCGAAGCCAAATGGCTAAAACCCTGGCTTTGAATATGCCTTCAGTTATACTTAACAAAAGATTTGACACTGACTTCTTTTGAGAAATTTTAATCTGTTATTTATCATCATTTATACCAAAATAATACAAAATATCTTGATTTATATCCTGATGGCTATACAAGTGGAACCTCAGTCGATATAACGAAGGGCCAAGGGCCTTTGGCAAAATGTGTTAGTTATAACGAGGTTTCGTTATAAGAGTTCTTTTCCATATATTTTACTATTACTGAGGGACCATAAACCCCCCACGCTGAGATACTCCCTAGTATTGCACTCATACACAACACTGACTATATACCATAACGGACAAGCCCAGAAGTGAGTTTTCACTTATAGGATCTCTGCTGATGATGACAATATTGTTGGTCATAGGAGCCTATGCATGACCATTCATGGGCTCCTGGGTTAGTATATTGCACCGTCATGCATGGTCTTTACGGCATCCCTATCGCTACATTGCGTGTGTTTGAAGTCAATGTCCTTACGTTATCATTGCTAAAGCACCTGAAATAAATTTCGTCCCATTTCAGTAAAAGCCCTTCCAAATATATGCGGTTGCCCCTTAAAGAAGGACTTTGAAAAGTGTAAGAACTGAGGCTTATTTAGTTTGCGGGACTTAACGATGGTGCTTAATCATTCGATGCAAGTGCAATTTTCTCTTCCTTTTCATTGGCCGGGAGCCCACCACGTGACCTCCAAATTACTGCCTACGAATAATGGTCTACTCATGCGCAAAGTCATCCAACTGTTTTTAGCTGCAAATGATATTCTGCTCATGTGTTAATGACACTACGCTTTTCTCCAGCTTGTGATCAGTCTTGCATGAAAATGACCGATCTTCCAATCCCTGAGTTTATTCATTAAGAACAAACTCGGTGAGTTTTCGAGGTGGGCAGTGGGCAGTGTTGATGTACAAAGACAAACATTTAAATTTACCTTAAATTCTGCAACAGAAAACAAAAGTGTTTTATATAAATCAGCAGTGGTTTCGTTTCCGACCGGACGGAGGACGCTTCGCCTCAAATCATATTTTCTAAAGCCTGCCACTTGGAATGCCGAGAACCATTTGATTTGCCAACCGGAATTTCGATGTAAATGTTAAATACTTGACTTGTCACTAATGAAATCTTGAAATATCACAGAGAAAACTACGCTTGCTAGACTCAATTTATTTACCACTAAACACGGATAAACTGAAGAATTTTTCTCCTTATTGCGATTGTTCATAGTAAGTTAACAGTAACGTGGAAAAAATAACCTATTACCAAAGGAAGGAACATTGTATACTTTTTCAGAAAACAGTGGCTGAAATTTTGACTTTTTAAGTTTACACATGATTTTTATAGGAGTTTCAACTTTAAATACCGTCTACAAGATTTTGATATTGAAAATATCTCCTCGTAAGTATAAATCAAGGAAGGAGTTTTTGTTTTTGTTTAATAAATGTAGTTACTATTAATAGGCCTAGCGAAGATGTTCGTAATTTTTTCAGCGAACGAGAGGCTCTTTTATTTTTTTTCATATAAATATTTAACATCCAAACATATTTTAATATCATATACTTTCTGGCGAAAACAATTATTCAGACCTTTTTAAATATGAAAGTAATACTCTCTGTAGAATATTTTGACGCTTAAGCACCAGAAAGAAAGGATGGTTGTATTTTGGAAAAAAATTGAACTCTGCAGACAGCAGCTCTTAAGTAACGAACTTTTTCAACACACTTGGAACTACTTCCATGATTTTTGAACATGCTGGGACCAATTTCCAAATATGACCGGCTACAGGAGAAACTTGACGTGCGTACTGCAAGCCAATAAGCGTGCTGCAAGCGATAAAAAAATATTCATAGCACCAGACAGGTGCATGAGGCTAAACTTGCTTGCATGCTAATTTTTATACACGTGCATTTTTGTTGGTGTTCTCCGCTGGATCCAGCTCGAACGAACGAAATAGTATTCTCAGAGATCTGGGAGCCATGAACTGGAGACGAGTAGAAGCGATTCTCTTGCTCGCAATTCTATCAGCTGTTGCAATGAATGTAAGGTATTGTAAACTTATATTTTTCTGCGAGGTCCGGGCGAGTTTCTCGAGCTTGTATTACATTTTGATCAGGTGGTTGCGAATTTGATCGTTCGGTATCTGCGCAATGAAACAGTCTGGATGTTTTTTTTTAAGGAGGTGGAATACATTCGAAGGTAAAAATGTTTTGGTGGTCAAGGATCGCGATTCACCCGTGTAAATGACAGTGGTAGAAATGATCTCTGAGTTTAGCATATGTTATACAAGTCGACTGAGAAATATAACATGAAAACGGGTTGGGAATTGTTTGGCCCTTGCAGTTGCATGATGGACCTCCACGATTGTAAAATTCGTCAATTGTTCTGTTGCTCAAACGTATAAACGCAGGACGAAAAAAGTTGTATATATTTATTCCTTTCAAGGATACGCATACTCCCCTGGAGTCTATTGTAATTTTTTAACGGCAAAAGCCCAGGGTTGTCACGAGCGGCGAGGGTGGCTTTTGAATTCAGCCAAAACCATAACTTGGAATCCAATTGTCTTCTCACCGAAATTTAAATAGCTTACAAAAGAAACATACAATGTTAAAATAGAATGCACGACAATGCACTTTGAACTAGTTGGTTTGTCGTCACCCTTGAAAAAAAGTAGCTTGCAGAGAAAGGAAAAAATTCACACAGTTTACATAAATTATAAAGTGCCAACATGTATTAAAGAATAGCATTTCTCGCCTACTTAATTACCATGTTTACAGCACAAGAGCTCCCGAGAAATTGGACCAAGTCTGTCATTCGCTTTCGATTGTTTAAATTTGAGAAAAACTTATCACAAACGTTTGCGGTTAGTATTAAATTTTAAATCTAAATCCCAATTTGGAGTGGTCGTTACCCTCGAGACGATAATTTTGTGGCGGATGCTTATATATTTTGCATAAGATCTATTTCTTAGAGCAACATGAAAATATGCCGAAAAGATTGGCTGCGGTTTTCTACCCCAAGGAGACAACTTCGAGATAAAATATTTTCAGATCATAGACGTTGCTGTATTTAAAAATCAGAATGGTATAAGATAAACCAAGACAATGCGGTTAAATCCTTCGAAGTTATTACGCATTTTTATTGCATTTTATAGTGGTAGTTTAATATTATTGTGTTCGCTTTTGCTCCTTTTGATAATGTAAAGATCCTCAAGAGAGGATTTTTTCAAAACTGGACATTTTCATGCTGTTATACACTATATATTTCCATCCAGACAAAGCCGCGTCAAATATTCTGAACATATAGCGCGATCGACAAGAGACTAAAAGACAAACAAGCAAATAAAGTCTATTGTATTCTTTTTCAACACCAATTTTACATAATAACAATTAGGGTAAACATGGGATACCTTATTTCTATGTGTTTCTCTCAGCTTGTTTTAGTTCCAGAATTTTTTAATGACGAAAATTGACAACAGAGCGCATCGCTGGATAACACTGAAGGGTCGTTTGTAAAGTTTGCGAGAAATTTTTTATAGCCTTCTTTATAAAGCGTTTAGATTTGTTTTCCAAAGAGTATCAAAATTGCACGAACCCAAAGGGTGTGATCAAAGCTCCGTATTAGTTTTTATATCAAACGGTCTTCTCCAGTTGATGATAACTTGACATTCAGTGTCAAATTGGACTCGTTTAAACAAGGTACGGTTTCCAGGCATTTGTTTTTAATTATTTTTTTATTTCTCTCAGTTCCGTTATCGAGTAGTTGTACTTCTAGCTACGATTACCCTCGCCCTCAACTTATTTCTTCTTTTACTATCTCTAACTGTTCAGACCAGAAAGCTGATGGAAATTTCAAATACATACATATTTTGGGGAGTGATTAAAATTGGTGAAGAAAGGAGAAGGCAAAATGATTTTTAAAAAAAAACGTTCGCAGGACAAAACAGACAAAAATATCTCAGCTTTACAAGTATGTACGTAGATTTTGCCAATTCACAGAAAAAAAAAAACAATTCAAAATACCATTCCCAAACGTAAGATTGCTAGGTGGAACACCTTAACAAGTGTTTGGCCTAGGGTCTCAAATCAAGATCCAAAAAAATTATTTTTTAACCCAGAGAAAAAAATGGTCGATATTTAGTGAAACTTGCGGAAGAACCGTTGTTTCAATACCACCTTATAGCATTCTTTGCACATTACAAAATCAAAACTGAGAGTTTCAAGACAATGTTCACTATAACCAGGTTTCGTTATATCAAGGTTCTTTTCCATAAATGTTACTATTACTGGGGAAAAGGAAATTGTTCGTTAGAGGCTTGTTATACCGAAGTTCCACTGCCGAGATGCATTTTTAAAGTGTTATATACATGTATTTCTCACACTGAGATAAAATATTGTACTAAAGGAAAACAAAACAAAAAGAGTGAGTAAAGTTTGAAACCGGTCAAATTTTTAGCTTCGCGCAAACAACAACTCGCAACATTGTTGGGAGTTGTTGCGTCCGTTTGCACGTTGCTTAAGATTAAATCAAGTGAACCAACCGTGTATAGCAGAATGAGTGCAGCCGACACTAAGCTTGGGAAAAACGCGTCCGAAAATTGGTTTGGGTTTTGCTCGCTTCTGATTGGTTAAAAAAACAAAACAACAAAGAAGGGGGATTCTTAAGTCAATCACGGAGCAAAGAAATGCGAGACCTAAGAAGCCGCGAAATTATTTTTGAAGCTAATTTGAAAACCACTCTGAATCTAAAAGAAGATGTCTTTATGCTGAGTTTTTTTTTATATCTCTACAGATTATCAAGATGACTGAAACAAGGAGTTGAATGTTACCCTTCCGTAAAGCATGAGTTGAGCTCGATGAGCGCTGCAGCTGGGGGTCTTTTCACAAAATGAGTCGCTTGAAGATACGATGGGTTCTAACACGTGTAGCTCTAATTATGACCGTTTTATTACTGTTTCAATTTGTCAGCCAGCTTGGGTTGATGAAGATGCGAGGTCCGGACTGCGTGGAGAATCAAAAAGTCTTCAACGAATTTGCCAGGATCAGGGAAAATCCAGAGAGATTCATTGAAAACATTGCACAAGTGAAAGCTAACACAGACTTCACAAAAATAGCTAAAAATATGAAACAATCTGATTCCAAGAGCGCCAAAGACTTGCAGAACATAGTTAGCAATTTAAAACGCTTAGCCTTGGAGCTTTCCGAGACAAGGCGGGCCTTGGTTAGGTCTGCCTTACAATATCATCGTGTTGGACAACATATTGAATCTTTAAATGATATCATCGAATCTTTGGGTGTAAAAACTTTTTCTCAACAGGATGCAAACGTCCCTGTAGGAAAATCGTCACTAGAAAATTCCGCTTCTTCTTCTAAAAAAGAGGTTTGTCCTGAGAAGTTTATGGGTAAAAGTTTAGCCTATGGATATCCTTATTTCAGAAAAGGATTCCAGCGAGTCAACTGTGCAGAGTTTGTCCCAATTCATTTACTCGTCACGGTACTTTTGGTCTTACCCGAAGAATTGTCCGAGAAAAAACAATTTCAGTTTTTTCAAGGCGTCGCACAATATTATCCAGGCATAAGTATTCTTATTGCATCTACGAGAAAGTTCCCCGTCGAAAATTTGGCGAAACTGAATTTAAACATTAAGAATGTGGTCTTCGCAGAACTCACGCACGGGGAGACGTGGACCAAGCTACTGCAGGAAGTGACCACGCCCTACGTGCTTCTTGCTTCTGATGTAACTCACTTTGATGATGACATAGATCTTGAGCGCCTCGTGCGCGTGCTCAGTGACAACAAAAACGCAGTTGTTGCCGGGGGGAGCCTTCGAAATCAGGAGGGGGAATGGGACATTGGCTGTCTTCAAGTTACATTTAGGAATTGGACTGCCTACTTTAGGGGTGGTTATTACCACTCTTTTTCCGAGTGTGTTGTGTGCGATGTGCTGTGTGGTCCTTTTATGGCCAAAACCGAGGAGCTACGGAAAATTGGATTAGACGAAAAGTAAGTATACCACTAAATATATTCAAATCTCGAAGCATTTGAGCGTTGTTATGTGGCTGAGCGGTTGGGGTAGGAGGGGTTGTTTCTAAAACTTCGGTTATATTAAAGCCTTTGGTTCATACAATTTCGTAAGGAGTTTTGGGTGAGCCTTTACCTGGGGGGTTGAAGAGGGGGGTATGAATAGATGGGCCTGTAATCGGGGGTTGTACTGTATGTCTAAAGTCCCGTATCAGGGTGAATATTTTTCCCTCGTATGGCGAGAGGGTTATGAATCTGAAATTTAGCCTTATAATCGAACACATTTAGCAGCATTTAGCAACTCTATCTGTTCTCGACTAAGAACCAACAATTCCTACTATATCCCAGGATGAATGTTTTCTAAGGACTCTAATATATCATGCTTTATTGTGTGCTAAAACGTGATTTGCCCCTAAACGTTTCGCGTGATTAATTTTCCTGTAAGCGATCCATGCAATCTGCACTATATATGGAATGCCTGATATGGCATTATGTATAAAACTATACCTCCTCAATATTACCTTTTGTGTTGGGGCACAATTTTGAAATCAGGAACTTCAGAATTCAGTTTTATGACCGATTGCAGTTATTGCCACGAGATGCTTCCTTCGAGGTAGAAATTGCAGATTTTGGTCTCAAAGCCAATCTTTTTACCCATGAAACTTGGTTAGTATAAAGCGCAAAGAAAATTAAAGTAACAACAGCAATAATAAGAAACAAATACTGTCAGATGGTCTCCTTTAGGAGTCAAATAATGTTTAAGTCACTCTCAGATTGTCTTTTATATGTGTGTTCCCCTGGCTCCTCTGCTATTATCGAAATGTTTCATTGTATTTGTTTCTTGATTAGACCACTTATCTATTGGAGTTCTCGTTTTTGTTTCTTCCATAGCTTACATTTTGGCGTCTTCCAAGACATTTTCTGGCGTCTAAAAACTCATTACCCCGAGAAGATAGTCGTCAGCTGTCCTGACGTCATGTTCAATACGTATTTCCGGGAAATCCCGGATAAACGATATGTAGATTTGGCCAGAAAATGGGACGTGAAGAAATGGGTCGAGTCTAGTGGCAGAGTCCGCTGGTATGGCTGCAGGCGTGGCCACTCTCACACCAGCTCAGACACGTGCAGCTTTAACTCCGGAATCGGGGTTCCCCCATGTGATTTGGAAAATCTTGCAGATGCCATCAAATTTGTTATGAAGGAGTGTGAAGATGCTGGTTTGTTCTGCGAGCTTCAAGAAGGAACTTTATTAGGTAATTTCAATTTCCTCTGCTTGGCAGGTGCCAGCTCCTGTGTTGGGTCTTTAATGAAATGTAATTTTCCAATTGCACCTCAAGGCGCCGTGATATCCTGATACATTGCAAACATTAAGTAAAAGAAATCAGCAATATCGAGTAGCAAAGGAAAGCCGTTATTAGTAAAAAATCGTCATACTTGCTAATCGTTTTTAACAAAGAAAACAAACAACAAGATTTCTTTCGCAACTGCAGGTTTTCGACATGAACATTTTGAGGATCAGGGGGTTCCACAAAATTCCTCGGTCTATTATTATTGTTATCATCATCATTATTATTCCAGGCGTAGTTGGCACAAACATATGTCTGTGGCCTCCCGTACCAAATTTCTTTGAAGAACAGTGCACTCAAACCACCCACAATACCTTTCAGGATTGTCGCCTTCACCTTTTGTGACAAAAAAAAGCCGAAGAGCTTATGGGATAGTATCGGAGTGAAGTTACAAGAACTGAACCAGAATTCGAGTTATCGGGGTAAATTTCAGTGAAGTTTGGGAAATTCAGTAAATTTCACCTGAGTTAGCGGGAAATTTCAAATTAACCCAGTGAAAATGACTGAAAAGTGAGGTGAAATCCAAGGGAAATTGGACTTAGACTAGTTCGAGTTAGCGGGGTTCTACTGTATTACTATATGCATGCATTATAGAATGATTTTACTTGACCCGTGAAACAGGTAGAAGAATATTACGCGCTATTATGCATTAATTCCATTGTATTCTTTTGTTTACTTGTAGCCATTTTGCACTGGTTGTTATTCTTTGTTTCACGGGCCGAGTAAAATCACTATATTACAAGTAAAATTTGTTAATTTGCTAATAATAGGTATATTTATAAACGAACTAAAATTTATTAATTTACTATACTGTTCCATTGTCCATTATCTATAAAAATGGAACTGTATTGGAAATAGAATAATTTTTAGTCTGTTTATAAATATATTTATTATTAGCTTATTAAGTTGTTCTTCTTCTTCTTCTTCTTCTTCTTCTTCTTCTTCTTCTTCTTCTTATTATTATTATTATGGGTATTAGTATTAATATTATATAACTACTACTAGTTATTTCATTTAGTTATTTTAACTCTTTCTACAATTTCCGGATTTTAGGTGCTGTCAAATTCAATAAAGTGCTGCCATGGGAACGTGATGCCGACATCACCTTTCTAACAGGCAATTACACGGCGTTTAAACAGCTTCGATCGAAATTCATGGCAGCTGGTTACAGCCTAAGCGACGATGACGGCTCGTTGTGGTGCTGCGTAGACGGGCGTCAGGCTGGTGGTAAGTTTCGTGTAGGTACAACCCGCTGGACGTTGGAACTGTATGGCCAACACTTGATGGAATCAGAGGCTCTTGTAGCGAGCGGTCGCAAGCCTACTAAAGTGCAATTTGCCGGGCAGTGGGTGACGGTTATGCGCAATCCGGGACTTTTTGCTCGTAACCGATATGGACCCAGTATGTACCGACACGCAGAACACTGGATGGATACGGGGCAAGACACTGGATGGGCATTTTACCGTCCGAGCAACTTCAAAAAATGTCCCGAGCCAGGTCACTCTGCGTGTCTTGACCAGTTCCCTGCAGATGGCAACCTTCAGTTTAGTGACTACCCTCTTATTTGAGTTTCTAACTAATGTTCAGTCTTGTTTAATACACGTTCACGGGTTCCTAATTGGTAACTTATACCAGTGGCAAAGGACTTGCTTAACATGTCAAATCTGTTCACCAACTGTTTTTGTATTATTCCAGTTTAGCACAGTCGTAAATACGCGTGAAGAGGACAAAAAACAAACAAACGAACATGCAAGAATGAAAGAAAATCTATTGTTATAAGAAACGCAGAGTGTGGAATACTATTTTACAAGGCTAAATAGTTAAAAGAATTAAAACCTAAACGTTTACGACCAATTAAGTCACCTTCAGGGTCATCTTTTGAGCAGCTTAAGTTTCAACGTCAAGAACACCGGACGTTTGTGAGGACCCGTCCTAAATTGTCTCTTTTTAGGTATTTTATAAGAAGACAGTCGTTGAGATATCGTAGCCTACAAAGTAGGCTTATTCTGCAGTGCGGGCGATGCTACTATTGTTGGGACTAATGCTCTCCCACCATCTTGGACGTTGAAACTAACAGAGAGTTGGGACAAGTCAAAGAATGATGTAACCGTCCTCCCCACTTGATTTTTTATATGCTTACAAGGTGGCAGCCGCGATCAACGTAATGAGCTTTCGTTAAAAAACCCTCTCCTCTGCCGGCTAAAAATACCCCATCATCTATTCTTTGGCGAACAGTAACCTTAAGTTATTATTATCCCTTGGTTACGTTATGCAGCGACGCATTAACAGGAGACCTAAAGCTAATTTTCTTTTGGTTTATTTGTTTAATTGCAATAAGACGTTATTTCAACTTTCGTTCTAAGAATAAAGGTGCAAATTCTTGAACAAGACGAGAAAATCGAAAGACCTTTTTTTCGAATTGATAATGACTTACTAGTTCAAACGGGATCCCCCCAATTGTTTTGAACCGAGCTTAGAGTTGAAGACCTTGTAATAATAATAATTCATGGCTTTCCCCAACTTTTGATGAGGATCATTTGGCAAAAATCTGTCGACACCGCTGAAAAGATTGCCTGCGTGCAGACGTCTCCTATTTCCCTTGTGCAACAAAGGAAATAGGAGACGTCTGCACGCAGGCAACAGAAAAGAGCGCCTTAACATTCGTAAACTTGCTAAGTTTGAAAGTGATACATTTGCCTTCGCAAAGGTGCGATGTTTTGCAGGGCTTGCTTTCCCCCCCCCCCCCCCCCCCCTACTATAGAAACTTCTGTAAAATTTCGCCACTTCGCGGAGCTTTATTGTCGTAGTTGTCAACAAATCACTCTCAAACCCGGCAAATTTGCTAGTTTTAAGGCGTTTTTTTTCAGCGGTGTCGACGGATTTTCGCCAACTGATTCATGTCAAAAGTTGAAAAGCCACGGAAGGGTCTATTTAGTAAAGCACCTCGCCAAGCTACCTTTGTCAGGTAGGTGCGATTATGAGAAAACCTAGACAATGCCGAACCATTTTTTAGTGAAGTTCAAACCGTTTGTTGCCCATTAAGACCCTGTTTACATGGAGTGGGGGATCCCGGTCTAGTGGGGTAAGTTTCTTTTGTTTTGTGTCCCCCAGAGCGTGAAAACAAAAAAAACTAACCCCACTAGACCGGGTTCCCCCACTCCATGTAAACAGTAAGGGTTTATCAATTTAAAACAATAGCAAATGTGGGTGTTGAAAGTTAACCGTTTCTTTATCATTAAAGATTTATCAATTTTAGATTTTAAGGGTTGACCAGTTGTGTGAAATGCTTCCAACTCTAAACAGCAAATCACCTGGCCTCGTTACTGAATAGTATCCTCTGTGGTCTGTGAATAAATGACCGGGGCAAACTTAAAATTACAGAGGATCAGTCCATGCTTCTCAACTCGATACTAAGTTGAACCAGGAACCCATAACCTGGAGCAAGCAACTCCCATACTAGGCCTACGCCACGACGTTTGTACGGACCAGTTAGCTTTAGCTAACATATTTACGGCCAAAATAGAAAAAGTAATACTCAGACAAAGCACCACAAAACCAACTTTTTGGAAAAGATTCATAGATGACGTGATGTCTATGTGGAACACAAGCAGAGACAAAATAGAGGATTTCCTTGTGAAGGCAAACAGTTTTCACTTAACGATCAAATTCACGGCTGAAATCTCAGAAACAGAAACCACATTCTTAGACACGAAAGTGTACAAAGCCCGGCATAGTAAATCGAACGTTCGAAAATCGAACTCAATCGAACTCAATCGAACTCAATCTGTGGATTGAGTTCGATTGAGTTCGGCAATCGAACGAAATCGAACACCACACTTTCAGTGAGTTCGATTTCCGAACAAATCGAATTCAATCGAACAAATCGAACTCAATCGAACTCAATCCGTCTGATTGTGTTCGATTGAGTTCGGAAACCGAACTCAATCGAACACAATTAAATGGATTTCGTTCGAGGGATTATAGGATGACTCTCCTTTCATTAATTGTACTCAGAGTCAAAATGTAGGCCCCAGCTGCGCTCTTTTCTGTGATTATAACGTTAACATAAGCATAAGTTTGAATACGAGCAGTCGCGACAAAGGTAGCTGTGGTTTCGTTTCCTTATGAGTAGTTTAATTTCTTATTCTAATATTACTGGCACTTTTCAAAGAGATGAATGCGTGGGGAACACCACACTTTCTGTGAAAAGAAAACTGACGAGCTGGGCCCAGCGTGATACAGCATTGCAGAAAAACATTACACTCACGGACTAAAGAAAATCGCTTAGATCAGATCCAGAAGGCACTTTGGAGAAAATTGGAACCCTTATTCAGCCGTAATAAAAAAGCTTTACGCTTCAAAAGAGGTCAAAGAAAATGCGCTTGCATCAGAGGGCAAATCCTGCCGACCAGAAAACAATAACTACAGTCAATCGATATATACAGATGTATATGTCATGCCCTCTCAGTGTGAAACATGCGGCTAAAACCACATTTGCTCAGTAAAATGCAGAACCTTCCAGAGCATAATCTACCCAGCAGATAAAAACAACTTTATTGGAATAAGCAGCATTTTGGCATGAAGTAAAAGTCGTGTAGGCCTACCACCCCCTTCACTGCACGAAAAATTGGATTTACTCACATTTACTCATGAGCAAATATGATGCAAACGCGGTGCAAATGTGTGGCAAACATAGTAAATGCCGTATTTACTTCACTTTTACATAGGGCTTGTAAATGTGTGAGTAAATACGGCCCTTTGACTATACATTTGAAGCTTACGATCCACAACGCATCTGAAGCCATTTCTGCGGAATTTCTTCGTTTACGAAAAACACGTGCGCTATACTCAGGGCTGAAGTAACTCGAGCTTCTAAGATCTGGTAATGGATTTTCAACGTCCGTTTTACATAAATCACGAGTTCGAAAATCGAACGTTCGATTGGGTTCGATTGATTTTTTTTCTTTTCGGTGAGTTCGATTTCGTTCGATTGCCGAACTCAATCGAACTCAATCCACCGATTGAGTTCGATTGAGTTCGATTTAGTTCGATTGAAATTTAGTTCGATTGGGTTCGATTTACTATGCCGGGACAAAGGTGACAGATTCAATAAGGAATCTACAGAAACCTTTCAATACACGAATTTCTATTCGTGTCACCCACCAGGCGTCACGAAAAGTTTTATAAAAGGAGAAGCGTTAAGGCTTCTGAGAACAAATTCCTGTCAATTTACTTTTGAGGAAAACATGAGTAATTTAAAAACACCCCTGCAGAATAGAGATTACCCAGCTAGAATTGTAGAAAACACCTTTCAGAGATTAAATTCTCTGATAGAGAAATGTCGCTAGCGCAGAAAAACAAAACCGCGCCAAAGAATAAATTGCGCCAATTTATACCCCTTGCGCCAAATTATACCCTTGTTTAGAACAGAGAGGACGAAACCCATACCCTATACCCTATCCAGGGGCACATCCCCTTTTTTCACTAAAACACTCTCTCTGCCTCGTTCGGTCGTGATGTAACAATTGACTGAGTGTCGCCTTGGCCTTGCCGTGAGTAAGGCTTACCACCCACAGAACTGTCACGTGAATATCATCCATATCTGTCTCATTTTGGAAATCAAAAATGTCATTTGAGAAATCAAACCCGATAAATTGTGGAAATCAAAAGAAGTGTCATTTGAGAAATCAAACGCCGGCGACAAACTTTGGAATCAAACGGGTCAAATTTTGGAAATAAAAAATGCATTTGAGAAATCAGACGCGACAGACTTTGGAAATCAAAATTGTTATTAGAGAAATCAAACGCGACAAATTTAAAATCAACATGACACAATAAAAACCAAAAGGATGTCAGTTTCCTTTTAATCACAGACAAGATACCAAAATCATAGAGGACAAGAAAAGAATCAGACATAGTAAATTTTATTTGTGATACTCCTCGAACACCGTAGTTGTTGTTTACATTCAAATTCGAAGTTTCAATAATTTTGTAGTTAATATAATTAAAATATCAGTTAACAAACCAAAATGGATTGGTTTGTTAGCTAGGGCCTCCGGTCCTGCGGTTTCATTCTTTATATTTTAATTTGAATAATTGATAACGGGCTACAAAGTTACCGGCTCTACTTCAACACCAATAAACCACATAGTTGTTGTTTTTTTTTTTTTGCAGAATACCAGTTGTATTAGAAAACCGCAGGACATCTCGGGAGGGGGGGGGGGGGGGGGGGTGCGCACCCCCTGCACCCTCCCCTAGATCCGCCCCTGCGTTCAAAATATGCCATGATCATAGTTATCTACCGCAAGAACCATCCACCCTTTCCCCTCAACTGCTACCTGTACGCCTAGCAAACATATCGAACGCACTCTCCTAAGCTCCGATTACTCCTAGTTATACGTATTTTTTCGGCGATTTTGGTGTTTAGGTGTGGTTACGTAATGAAGTGTGAGTGTGGTTAGCATACGAAAGGCCTGGCTGCGATTCTGGTCTTTGAATTTATTTCCTTTTAGTGGACACCCTTTAATAACAGGTAAAAATATTCTAAGTAGCTCAAATATGGCATCGCTTGTTTACGAAAGACGAAACTGGCATTCAGGCACCTGCACTTCATGGAGATTGATTATATGAGAGATGACGTCATTCTAGTGCCAAGAGACCTATTAAAAAGTGCGTCGTTTCTTTTGATCACGTGGTCTGCGACAATATCCGTGCAAAGCCAGTGGTCGAAGGTAAGCGAACAGTTTTTATATGTTATTTAGAGAACGATATCTAGTCGAATACTTATCCTTCGACAGTCCAAAAATAATTTGACTTGAAGGCCTCATATATTATTTCTCAACGGGCAACGACTGCAACGACCAGTAGTCGAATATTTCGTTGTCAGGCGAAGGCACCGTGCGACTTAGCGTCAAATCCTTCTCTTTCTTTCTGTTTCACCCGTAATATACTAGGTAATCGCTGCATCATTTCCGTAAACGTATTTTCCATATACCAGTTGTCGTAGCTAACTCTTAAAAATACCAGTGATATTCCCAGCTGCAACGCCAGAACACTTTCGAAACTCCTTGAATTTTAATGAAGTTGGCTATCGCTTGGTTTGCTGAAGGGAGTGTTGACATTTCTAAAACTGAACGAAGGGACGTTTCATGGGGTTTATTAGGCATTTTTTGGTAAGAATATGGCAAATTGTATTCCAATACCTTTTCCAAAGATCCATCTATTTGCGCAGGTGAGCGTGAGCTGAGACGAAATCAAATGAGGCACAATAAGTTCAGAACTCTATGTGCTAGTTGGGTCGGTCGTCGTAGAGGTGACACGCAAGTTAGGATGTTATGCTAGACGGCGACGCTAAGGAAACTATAGGTTTGACATGCAAATCAACACATTTCTTTGCCATCACTCCAAGACGAGGACGTGAAACTTTCCGGTTGAATGTTTATGAAAAACGTAATTCACGGCGAACGAATTTTACTTGCTTCTTCTGACGTCTAGTTTACTATTGAGGAGTAAATGTTTTAAGATTCGTGACGAATCTTGATCGTTTTGGTATCAGATTCGTTTTTTCTAGTCGAAGATGCGCGAACCCGGTTAAATCACGTCCCAGTTTGCTCGCTTGTTTGCAACTAGTGGATCTGTATTCTGAGAATAATTTGTTTCGAATGTATGCTCTCGGATTAACTGATGCGTGCACGTGAACGCTCAGTCTAATACATCCGCGAAGTGGTTTCATTTATCACTCCGGAAAAATCTTCTCTACTTTAAACCTAACCTGCCAGCACTGGTGGTAATCATACTGCACATTGGGAATGTTTGGTGAACTAAGATCTGGAATTCATATTTGTCTCCTCACAGATTTTCAACGTTTTCTCTTGTGGCGACGAACCCTTCACCATGAATCGTGTAAGACTGCGTTGGCTTCTTAACCGTGCGGCCTTCATAATGTCCATTTTTGTAATCGTACTGATCTGTGGGAGGTATTTCTTGTTTTCTGGGAAGTCTGGGAAGTGCATTTATAAGGATACGATCAAGCTAACCAACGATTTAAAGGGTTTAGTGAGAGAACTCTCTGAGACAAGAAGAGATTTGAATAGATCTTTACTGCATTATCATCGCATTGGACAACATATTGAGTCCTTAAGTACTATCATCATATCCTTAGGGGGATCTCCTGCGGGTTTATTTTCCTCGGAGAACGCTCCCCCTAAGAAGGAAGTTTGCCCTGAAAAATTTATGGGATATAGTTGGCCTTTCTTTAGAAAAGGTTTCAAGCGAGTCAACTGCACGGAGTTTGTTCCTCTTAACCAGCTTATCACGCTTCTTGTTGTTCTACCACATGAGCTGTCAGCGAAAGAGCAGCTAAATTTTTTTCAAGGCCTACAGAAGTACCATCCACAAATAAATATTGTACTCGCATCTAAAGAAGAACTTCAACGAGAGAGTATAAAAAAGATCAAGCTGAACTTCAAGAATATAGTCTTTAAGGATCTCTATTGTGGTAAGACTTGGAACTCGTTATTACAGGAAGTGACCACGCCCTACGTGCTTCTAGCTCCGGATGCAACTCACTTTAACGATGATATTGATCTTGAGCGACTCGTCCGCGTACTCAGTGAGAACGAAGATGCTATCATTGCCGGGGGGAGTCACCGAAATCAAGAGGGGGAGTGGGACATTGGTTGTCTTCAAGTGACATTTAAAAACTGGACTGCCTATTTTAGGGGCGGTTATTACCAGTCATACCGTAACGAGTGCATTATATGTGATGTGCTGTCCGGTCCATTTATGGCCAAAACTGAGAACCTGAAGGAGATTGGAATCGACAAAAAGTAAGTAATGTCAACTGAACAGTATAATTACTACCTAGATAAAACTTAAAAGAATTTTGTAATTATCTAACCGCGATCAAGGCAGGCAACCTAAGCAATTAAGAAAAGACTGGCAGATTCAGCCGAGCCTAACAGCGGAGCTCCCATTAAATATCAAACGTCTGCTTAAAACAATATATAAACCTCAAATTATCGCAAAGAAACTCACAAATCTAATCTCTTTAACTTAGTATTTCTACAGCATTATCAACGACTTCAGCTTGAGTCCGTGGTTGAATTAATTAACAATTAATGAATAAGGCTGAGTATCTTATGAAGAATTATGGAAATCGAGTAGGGTGTTAACACCCTCCGAGATGTCCATAATTCTTCATATGATCATGATACGAAAGCCGAATTCAGTGATTGTTTTATTATTCATTCAGAATAATTCCTAGTTTAAAAACAAAGCTAAAACATGCACCAGTCCATCGATGTTAAGTTCACCTTCGATACTGCACGTTTAGGGTTGTTCAGCTCCGCATAGCAGATGTCGCCCTTCGAGTTGTGTTCTTGCTGTTCTTGCCATGTTTTTAGCTATAATTTCGCCTATTTTTTTCTCTTGAAACGAGTGAAATGTCCGCCATTTTTTGCTTTCACAACCAAAAGAACTCAACCTCGTCCCCAGGTCGTCTCGGTTAACGGTACATTAACCTGTTAGAACGCTGCATTTTTGACGTCATTTCCTTGTTAAACACAAAATTCTTCCAAATTTGGTCATCAGTAACTGGTTATGGTGAATTATGCGTGTGCTTTTAGCCAATCAGAATCGGGGAAATATTTTGAATGAATAATAACAAGATAAGAGGGCTCTTAACTTCTGTTCTAGAACAAGAACCTATTGTTTTGAAATAAAAGTTACGAGTTCCCTTAATCTTAAGATGTTTTTTGCAACCCGACCCTGAACCTGTAAAAATATTACGTGATATTGAGTAGATGTCAATTGAATATGATATGGGCTGCGTATATCACTTTCTCAATGGCGAACGATGGCTTAGTCTGAATTTTATGTACCTGGGTCATGGGGGGGGGGGGGGGGGGGGGGGGGGGGCACGACTCCAATAGGCCGGCTATATACCTTCTTAATATTCTCGGCATTCAAGATACATAATTCCGTTAGCCTGTGGGTAAAAATAACGAGGAAACCAAATAGCATCGGGCGTCCATCTTTGTGCTTCGAGCGAAAACAGAGCAGCAACTCTGCAACCGGATGTGATGTCATAAATCGGTGGATCATAGGTACACGAAATTTCGCTAAGTCGTGCCCCCCCCCCCCCCTGGCCTGGGTAAGCGTGACTTCTGACATTGGTTTTTGACCGCGGACGGACGCACGGCCGAACGAACTTCAATTTGGAAAGAAAGGACAGCGGATAATAAATCAATGCCTCAGCTTAACTTCTCCGTAGTCACTGTCGCCTTGCAACCAAAGCCTCTTAGGTAAAACATACATTCAATCTTTCCCTACCCTCTCATTTTTAAAGGACATATGTTTCCCCTGCGAATGCACGTTTTTCTTGTTTCATTTTATTATTTCCCTACGATTTAAGGACACAACGGATACGGTCAAGCCTTTGTGTCCTGCCAAATTTACGATATGATTTTCACAGTGTCACGCAGCCAAAAATAAAAATCAAAACCATTCAATATAGATAAAGTCAAGAATCTGGGAAATCATGAAATTCGAAAGGAGGTATGCATTTCGCTACTACAGATCAAAGTGACTGTAAGGAGCTTTAGCAAGGACGAGGGCGACGGCAGCGAGAACGTCAAAAAAAGCAGTAGGTTTTATTTGCAAAACAACAACTTTACACTCGCATCACGCTTTTTTTTCTACATTTCTTTGCCGTCATTACAAGTTACTCGAGAATTTCCAAGAATTTTCCCGTGATTTCTCAAAGAGGGTGAGTTGCTCAACAGTTACTCAAAAAACAAAAAACTTTTTTTGATCTGATGCTAAAATATGGAAATTGTACAACAAAAGTAAGATTTCTGAGCATTTTTGTGCAATTCTGCGGCGTAACCAGCGCTGCTAAATGACTTGGCCCTCACTTAAAATCAAAAAATGTAATGAGCCAATAAAATTGTTGAATGCCCTTCACCCGAGACGCTCAAGTCAGTCGAGTGTGAATCTTTCGTCCACCATTTTGAATTTTCTCTAAAAACCGCTGACCTATATTTTGCCCATGATCTGCCCCAGCGGGGGAATGATTTGGCTCCATTTTTTACAGGAAAGTCATAAATTGTCTACAAAAACGTTGTGAAATATGGAGGAAAGGCCAACGAGCAACTTTTTGCATTCTAAGCAATTTCTCTAGTTATCTTCTAATTCTGAGATATTGGAGCAGCTTTTACTAAAAGCTGCTCCGATATCTCAGAATTAGAAGATAACTAGAGAAATTGCTTAGAATGCAAAAAGTTGCTCGAAATACGAGAAGTTGCCAAGAAGTTGCCGTGCAACTTCTGGAGAGCCCTACCTAAGTTCACGTTTTGTGGCCATGGAGGGCGTAAACAAGCGACGCCGAGTTTTTCTTTCTCTTTGAAAACTTGAGTGTGGTCCCCAAGAAATCAACTCCAAGGAAATTCGCCTTCATTTGACATTTTCAGCGAATTGGACTTAGCGCTACAAAGTTTGAAAAAACTCGAAAATGAATTCATTTTAAAAGTGACGTTTTCGCTGCTATCGCCGTCGTAGATGCTAAAACTCCCTTATAATATTAAAACGAGGTGGCCGTTTGACGGGGTTGGACCGTCCAGAATTACGTAATTATGACTTGCAAATATCTCTTTTATTTTCTAAACTTGCTTTCAGTTTAGCATACGGCGTTTTCCAAGACATTTTCTGGCGTCTAAAAACTAAGCACCCGGAAAAGGTGGTCGTCAGCTGTCCTGACGTCATGTTCTATAAATATTCACGAGAGATCCCGGATGAAAATTACGTCGACTTGACTAGAAAATGGAACGTGAAGAAATGGGTCGAGTCTAGTGGCAGAGTCCGCTGGTATGGATGCAGGCATGGCTATTCTCATACTAGCCCAGGCAATTGCGACAGTTTTCAATCGGGAATGGCAGTGCCCCCATGTGATTTGGAAAATCTCGCGGATGCAGTCAAGTTCGTCATGAAAGAGTGCGAAAACGCAGGGTTGTTGTGCGAGTTAACAGACGGAACTTTGACCGGTAAGATAGTATTCCAGCATTTCTTCCTGCCTTCTCAAATTGAAAGGGGACTGTTTAAAAATCGGATACAGTAAAAAGCCGCGAGTTAGAACCTGGTTTTTAAGGACCTGTCAGGCTAAAATTTCCCAGTCAGCCCCCTCTATATAAGAACGTGTTTAGCCTTAAATGTGAAACAGGTTCTTATTTCTGTACACTTTGGCAAATGAGATAAGTCAACATTCATGATCCTCTTTGGAGACATATTGTAGGTACCTTATCATTCTAACTGCAATGTAAATGCCAATAGTGAAATTCAAATAAAATGTTATTGATTTTATTAAGGACTAAGCTGAATACCACTCAATAATGTTATCAACAATGTATTTTTTTTCTTCAGAAAGAAGGGCCTAATCAGAGAACCTAAATAGCCTAAATTTGAGCTAATTACCATTTATATGTAAGAACCTATTTAGGCTGACTTGGGAAAATGCTGGTTCTTACTCGCAGATTTTGACTGTAATCCTCAATTATGGTGTCAGGTCTTCGCCTATCATCGCGAAACTTTTACCCTCTTCCGCTACATACAGTATTCGGATCGTCTTTTTGCAGATCACAATGTTTTGCGCCAAAATGACGTCACACTCTCCCTAATAAAGATGGCCCCTCGGACCCCGGGTAGCACTAGAAAATCCATGCATACAAAACTTAAGCAGTCTCCTGAAATAGCAACCAGCATAGTACTTGAAAATGGCAAATTCAGTTAACGATTTTCTTTTCAGGTGCAGTCAAATTCAACAAAGTGTTACCATGGGAACGTGACGCAGACATTACCTTCCTGTCAGCCAATTACTCTGCATTCAAGCAACTCGAATCCAAATTTACAGCGGCCGGTTTCAGAGTTGAAAGCAATGACAAGGCACTGAAATGTTGCGTGGACGGGAGACAGTCAGGGGGAACATTTGACTTGTTTACAACCCACTGGAAACTAGAACTGTGGGGCCAATACAAGGTGGACTCAGAAGATCTTATAGCGAGTGGTTTGAAGCCTACTAAAATACAGTTTGCCGGGCAATGGGTCAATGTTAATCGTAATCCGGGACTTTTTGTCCGTAACCGTTATGGGTTTAACGTTTACCAACATGCCGAGCACTGGAGTGACCTGGGAAGAAAGTCTTCGTGGGAATTTTACCGGCCAAATCTGTACAGGAAATGCCCTCGACCGGGACACTCTGCTTGCCTCGACCAGTATCCGGTCGACGGCAATCTTCAATTCAGTGACTACCCCCAAATCTGAGTAACTTCCTGATATTGTAAGTGGAGAGTTTACATTACTTTCCTTAGAGGAATAAATTTCAACCTACACTAGAGATGTTTGTTTTTTTGTTTTCTCACTCAGAGGAACAAAAGCTGTGACTTTTAGCGCTGTTTAGTTAGAACCGAGTACCAGTAATAAATAAATAAACAAATAAATAAACTAATAAGTAAATGAATAAGTAAATGAATAAGTAAATAAGCTAAAAAATGAATAAATAAATAAATATAGGAATGGTTCTTATGTTAAAACAATTAACTCCAACTTCGACCTTTCGGCTTGTTCAATTAACTTTGGCTTTGGCAAAACTGCTGGAAAATACGCCTAAATACCTTTTAGGAAAATTACATACGGCAGAAATACCTAGTTTTCCTGATAGGTCTCAAGGTTTACTTTTCCGCTCTTTTTTTCACCTAACAACTCTTAAATAGGGCGGTTGCTGTGTAAAAACATCGATTCATCATATTTGTCAGTGATTACGTACTTTGTAATTGTTTCGGTTGCAATTTTTAATAGAAATCAACACTTGAGGACAATTGTCCACTACAGAAAATACCATAACATACCATAATACTCTTTGTTAGTCACTCCAAAATTTTGCATAAGCATTGTTTTCAGTTTCTAACTATTTTCTGTAGTGGCCAATAGCCCACGTTCGTTTTTACATGTCAGCGTTAGGACAGATAAGTAGTGTAAAACATGTTTTCAAGGAAGATTTAGGAATAACAATCATAAGCGCTTTGGCGTTTAGTAAATTGTACTTACTATTCGTCGGTGTGGTCTAATACTACTGATACAAATATTAGGAAGCTGCAAAGTGTTCAAAATTTGGCGGCCTGCATAGTTAGTAACAATAAGAAATACCATCATGTATTTCCAGTGATTAAAAACCTAAGGTGGCTACCAGTAAAAACCAATTTATACTTCAGAGATACCGTTATGACATTAAAGTGCATGACGGGCATGGCCCCAGAATATTTAGGTCATAAATTTATTTTTAGAGGTAACATAAGTGAGCGGGTGACTATAAGTTTGCAGAAACTGAATATTCCATTATTTAAAACTAAAACAGGGCAGAGGTCCTTTTTTTATAGAATCGTTAATGTATGGAATAATTTAATTACCTTCTGAAATTAAGCTTAGCAGATGTTTAAATAATTTCAGTATAAGCGCAATTTAGGGAAAGTTCGTAAGAAAAACTTTTTTCGATGAGTTACGAATGGGTCATCCTGTCGCCAATGTTAGCTAGTTTTCAATTACTTAAATTAACTATCTTCTTTTTCAATATTTATTAATATACTGTATAGGTTTTTTTTAAAAATTGTTTTCTCTGAAAAACCCTTATGGGCAGATGACAATAAAGTATTGTATTGTATCGTATTGTATCCTAGGAATTCAACTCGAGGGGGATTCTCCTACTTTTGATGAAGTAAATGGGTAGGAATAGTGACGATAAAGTCTGGAAGAACGTAAATTCACTTTTTAAGAGACGTTTTCGCTGCCATTGCGTAGTCGGATCGTAAAGTGCCTACTTGAAAACGAGGCCAAGCGAAAAGAAGTGCTTTTATGAGGAGAAATTAGCCTGGGAAAACTGCCGTCTTTTCGCGACGCCACCATTGGTTTCCCGCGAAATGACGTCTGAGAAACGAACGCAGGAATTCCATACTGATGACGTGTCACTATCCAGCTCTGGGTAGTGCTTATTTTTCTGACTGGTCGTGCCGCTTAGGAAATTTGCTTCAACCCGAGATCAGAAGCACTACTCAAATCTGGGTAGTGACGCGTCATCAGTTCGAATCTCTGCGGTCGTTTCTCAGACGTCATTTCGCGAAGATACCATTGGTGGCTTTGCGAGACGGTCGGCTATTTTCTTAGGCTAGGGAGGAATTAGAAACTATAATCATACACAATCGCGATCAGCCGATAGCGGAAAATTTTTTAACACGCCTCTCCAACCAGTTTTGTCTACACTCGATCATGAATTAGAGGGCATAGCCGACAAAACATGAAGGAGTAAGCCTTTTTTTGATTACTCTGTGCATCAGTCCTTATGTTTAAAATGAAAACAATTCAGCCAACAAAGGGACAAGTTACATGCAAACGGACGCAACAACTCCCAACATTGTTGGGCCGTTTGCAGGTAGCTAAAAGTTTGACAGGGTTTAAACTTTGCGCAAAAACTCCCAACAACATGCAACAGGGTGTGCAAACGGCCGGATTCAAAATGTAACATCCGACAATGTTGGGAAGTGATGGCCAACAATGTTGCGTCCGTTTGCACGGGGCTGTAGAAAAAGTCACAAAAAAAAAATCGTGTAAGAACCAGCCTGCAGAGCGCTATCTTCGATGGAGACTAGGTGTAAATATACAACTCCCGGTCTTGCTTGCTGATATCTCTAAATCGTTTAATGCTACCATTTATATGACCAGCAGTAAAATAAGCTTCTTTTTCTCTTCAATAAGTTTCTTTTTTTCATCGTTAGCGGCATACGGCACACTTTTCCTGCAATTTTTAGTGTGTGCCTTTTTCAAGAAGATTTTCACGTCGCGTAAAATGCGAGTGACTGAAAACTGTATTTTTTAATCATCGAAGGATACAGTAAGAATCGTATGTATAAATTCAATGGGACTGAGATCAACGCAATTTCAGAGAACAGAAAGCCGTCGATTGCACAGTCATGGTGAATATTCACCTTCGCTGGACAGCATGCAGCGTCGAGTATCCAGTCAACTTGGGGACTCAAATACAACACGCGATGATTATCAACGGGAAACGGAAAACGGCAGGAAGCTAGCTGTTTGCCGTAAAAATCTAGTGTGGTGTTTAACCTCTCTGATAACCTAAGACGCTGATCACGTATTCGTGAGGCGGGATGGCTCGATTTATCGAGATCTAGAACGTCAATTAAACACAACAAAAAAAATTGCTTCGTGATTACATTACAACAGATTCAGCCGGTTAGTGGGATCCCAGTATCGTGATTCCGGTATCCCAACAAACCCGGCTGGAAATTTTCCATGCAATCACGCTCACCAGTCCATCCCCGCGAAAGAAAAAAAACAGCAACGGGACAGTTGGCAACACGCTACTCATGCGCAGTGTGTGATGGCAGCTTCGGGCTAGGGAACCCTTGCCATCGATCCCTGAGCGTTTTCTTGTGCCCTCTCCCCAGTCCCCTCTTAGCATTACAATGAAGACCCGGTCCTTTGCGGAGGGGCGGGTTGTTCAACCTAAGTCAGTACGTTGATCGAACAAGTGTCTTCATTTTTTTCTCTCAGTACGAGTTCTATCAATGAAGTGGAGGGTGCTGTAAGCCAGACAGACGATACATGATACCAAGAAACTAGGAAAGTTTGGCGTTTTGGACATCTTGGTTCTTTACAGTAATTTCTATAATGGGTGTTAACAGTAGAAAGAAGACTTGTAGCTTGCATGCATACATCTGCTATTCAGTCGATCGAGCGAACAGCAAAGGTCACAGTCGAGAACTTTTCTAAGTCACCATGTTGTGACGTCACTGTATTGTTTAGTACGTCTGTTAGCTCGTGGCTGCCGATATAGAAGGTCTGGGAGGGGTGGTAGCTTTGCGGTTGACAGTTATTTTTTTTTCCAATTTTGACGGTTATTTGGTAGCAATTTAGGCCAAGAGTTAAAGAAAATGTTTAACTTCTGTATAAATTAATATCAGCTGTTGTGTTTTGAAAGTTGCCTTGGCCTTTTACGTATGAAATTTCCAAATATTTTCAGATACAAGTTGTAAGGTCTTCTAACGTCTAGCGAAAGTGTTTTTGAGAACATGGGAACTGGTTTTTCCAGTTAGGAGATTCCTCAGGAGCCAAACGTCCGTGAAAATCAGCTGAAATATAAAGTGAGCTTCGAAATACCTTAAAACGTTTTGTCGGTTGATGGTAAAAAATAACTTTTTTGGCAGTTGACGGTTAAACAGCTCAGTTTAGTCCGTTTGACGGTTAACGGTTAGCCTCATTGAGGCCCTCTCTATATACAGCTTGGACCCTTCAGCACCTGAAGTCAAGTCCACATTCAATATTGGTGTCCTAAACCAATAAAACGGTGGCTTTGTTGATGTTCCAAACCACTCTTTTTTTCTCTTGTTTACACTTTCTTTTGTTGTAATAAATTTGCCTGGCTACTGGCCACGTAAGTAAAAACGCTCTATTGAGGTTCAAGTCGGTTGAGACAAAAGATTTTGCGCCCCCCAATCGACCTCTGGTGTCCCCTTTACAAGAAAAACCAAAGAAACAGGCACGCAAGTTTTTCTAACGATTTCCACCATACTTTATTGTTAAGAGATAAATCAACTAAAATTCCACCAAAAATACAATTACACCATAGCCAGACACATAAACCCCGAAAACCAATTTAATTAGGAAAAGTGGGGACCGTGTACCCCACCCTTCCCCCCCACTGACCAGTGCTACGGTGAGGCCTTTGGGGTTTTAAGGCCTGGTACTGTGTAGAAAGGCAAGAAAAAAGCTAAGGTAACTAAATGAATATATCAGCTAGGCTGAAAGTAAAAAGAAAACGAAAAGAAAAAAATAGCAGAGTCGGAGAAAATAGTCGGCGAGGCTGACTCTAGAATTAAGCCCGATTTGAATATCTGCCGCTGTTTTAAAGTGCTTGAGTAGTAATATCAAAGCGCTCTCGCTTGCAATATAGTTGTTACATTATGTTTATTGGATCAATGTAAAGGATGAATGCTATGATTCCCTGTCTTTCACTTCGCAGATGTGCTTTATAAAGTTCTTTTTTGCAGAAAATTCAGATCAAGCAAAACATTTTGCTCGGAACCTCTGAAGATCTTCAAGCATTAGAACGTTAATGCAGTTTATGTTACATGAAATCAGCGTTTGTGGCATTATTTAAGAAGAATTCAGAAGTTCCAAGTAACACTCTAATTTTCTTAGCCGAATTGATAAATTCAACGTTACACGCACTGCACGCAAAAACGTCTTCCATTTGTAAAATAGCTTTCGATCCTTCCTTTACACATAATGGCTCCCACATTTTCTATATAATCAAATCATCATTAGTACTTCTAACTAAATGTAATTACTATATAGTCAACGCGCGTAATTGTGTAAAAGACACCACACTCACAACACAGTGTTTTTTTGTTTTATTTTCATTGGTGTTATTACAACAAGTATTTTGTAAGATACCTGCAGATCAAATCGTCATTAGTACTCATAACTAATTACTCTAGCATTTAAAGAAATCACACAGACATCGCATCAGGTAAAGTGTTTTTATTGAATTGAGTTAGCCGTTTACAGAAATTAAGTAATCTATGGGGTGCGCTCCTACATGAATTTGGCGTCCGAGCAAGACCTAGGAGTGTGACATGTGTCCATAAACCTTGACACCTCGAATGAAACACACCAGGGTCCCCCGAACGATACGCAAGGAAGTTAGGCGGCTTGCTATCGAACATCTTCGATACCTAGCCTTCACACTTTTCGAAGCCGAATCCGGAATCATATCGCAAGTCGAATCGAAAACCGGAAAAAAGAGGAATGGGCCGAACCGAAAATCTAATCGCCTAACAAACAAAAAAAATCCACATACCTTAGTTGTGTCATTATTGCTTGGGCTGACTGTTGTGGTGCAAGGTTTGCGTTAGCTACGAACCTTCGTACAATAATAGAGGGTGTAATTCAATTTGCCGCACACTATTTCAGACAAAACGGGTCGGCATGGCGCAAACTTTGTACCAACATTAATCAGCCCTACCTTATATGGGCTGCTGTACACTGTCGTCAGGTTCCTCCAAGGAATAACTGGGACCAACAATCCAATAGACCAAGGCGTAGATATGTATCTGAGTCCACGACGTTGTTGTTGTTGTAGATGACTTGGAGTTGCTCCAATAAAGATGAAGTCCGGCCGGCTAATTAAAATTAGAATATTAAATATTAGTAGCTGTCTCAACTAACATTGTACTATGCAACAAAAGCAACAACAACTGCCGAACATGGGATTCGAGTTTAAATTAAATTAAACTCGTGCGCGGAAAACTTTTCAAATTTTCCTTGTCAAATTGCTTAAATTTAAGGAAAAATTGTAAAATTCGTTTAAATTTTTTTTCTAATTTGTTCCCACATGGAAGGAGGAGGAAATTTAGAGCCTTAATAATGAAATCTCAACGTTAGTCAAGACAGCTCTTTAAATTTATTACTCTATGCTGTCTCCTCTGTCTTTACCTTGCGTTCCTAGTCATGAAGTCGTTTTCACTACGATGTCGTCTGCTTCCGTTTTCATAGAAGCAAAATGACGTTTTAGTGTAAACGATCATCATCATCATGGTAGTCATCATCATCATCATCACTATCGTCACTGTTCAGTTTGGTCCGACGTGATTCTTCATCTCCGTTCATAGCTGCAAAGGAAGCTAACTCGCCTACTTAGGTAACTGCATGGACTACTGGACTATCTTTCTATGGCTTGCGAGGGTTCTTTGCTCTTCCTTCTTCGGCCGGCCTCTTCTTTTGGTGTAGCACTGAACCCACAATACAATATGAAACAATTTGATAAAACAAATTTTATTCACATTTCTATTATTTTGTTACAAGATTCAGAAATAAATTGAAGAAGCAATTTGCTGCATAGGAGGTCCCAGTGATAACGTACTTCAAGAGTTTTGGAGGTAGAACAATGCTGACGATGTCTGGAGGACGAAGAAACCAATAGCCACGCACCGTGGACGTGAAGACTACGTACGCCTACCATTTGTAGACGATCTGTGCCTGCGTTGTGCAATGCAGGACTTCCTAAGAAGAAAACCCTGCAGCAAGGCAAAATTAACAGAAAGACTGACAAATCAAATCGTCTTAGTGTCAACGATGTCATAACTAGATTGTATAGCCAGCGAGCTTTCACCTGAATGCCATTCAGGGGCACGCATATCAAGGTATGGTGGGCCTCCACATCTGTGTCCCCGAAATATTCGGCCGAATAGCGCATTCTCGCGATTACTCCGCAGGATAATATCTTGTTCGTGGTCCTCCGGCGAAGAAACTGCGTCATAGATTGGTCTCGAAGACTTCCTACGCTTACGATTTGTAAACGATCTAGCCTATGGTGTGTGGATTGTCCCATGTTACCCTAGTAACCTGCAACAAGGTGTTGACTCTTCGCCGGAAGAAATGCCTGGCCGAAGACTACCTTTTTTGTACTACTAAACCTATTCACTGATCTAGCATCACACATTCGAGGTCTGCAAATGCCCATAAAAAAATTTCGCTTCACACTTGCACTGTTCAACATCAAAAGCCAAATTTGAAGGAGCAAACCCGAATTTGCGAGGCTATACTAACTATCTACGAGTAAGCAGAGAGACCGCTGAGCTTGTAAGCAGTGACCAAATGAGGTCCTCTCACAGTACAGCTTAATGACCTCTATAGTTTACTTAAGTTACGTCTAATAATCACTATCTGGTTGAACCTTGCCGATGAAAGCTTCACTTGACCAGTGCATAGACTATCAGGTGAAGTGTGATAGATATATTCAAATTTAGCGCAACTAAGCGGGAGATTGAAGTGGAGACGACGACGATGACAAAGGCGGCGGTGTGGCGAAGTCCATCTGAAAAAGGCGTAAAAAGATGCAGCCGAACCGTTTTCTAGAAGCCAAACGGAATCCAAAAAGCCGAACCATTTGCTTAAAGCCGAACTCTTATTGCCGACCGAACACCTGCAAAGGAACCCATCTTAAGAGAAAGGGAAGGGGAGGCCCTTACCAGCCCAGGGAACTCCACTAGCTAATCTAACTACAATTAAGTTAAGTTAAGCCGAAAAAAAGTCAGGAAACTTCAGGCCGAACGTGTGTGGAAAGTATTCTTTGCAAGGTTCATCCAGAGCTTTATATACCCTCCCTTGACCCAACCCATAAAGAACGCACCTGACCTGTACCATTTCCAGAGGTTGGGTATGCTGTACTGATTGGAGGCTGAGTAGTCAAGGATAGTGTCCTGTGGTCTGGTGGGGTGATCTGATCTGGTAGTCTGGATTGGCGGTGGAGATGGGATCTGATGATCTGATTTGGTGGTTGGGTCGTGACGATGGTCTTTTGTGGTATTCTGAAGTGGCCGTCTGATCTGACTGTCTGTTGTGGTCGTCTGATGAACAGTTTCATGGTCTAATCTGGAGCTGTGCCTGAAGAGGATGGTCTGGTCTGACGGCTGAAAATTGAAAGATAAGAAGCTGAGTTAATAGTAGTGAAACATGGCTCAATTAAGTTTCAGACAGCTATGTAAAGAGAAACAGAGAAACAATATGGAAATACTTTATGTTTAAATAGATTTGCAACTTTGAAAAGCCTGCGGTTTTAAACCTAAAAATGTTAGCAAAACCCAGGAAAACATATTCAGGGCTCCAGTGACGATCGCTGCGACTCTTTTAATTCCGATGTCAAACATCTTGGTAACCACACAGACTCTGTCGCAATCTATCTAAGCGAGAGATTACGGAGAGGTCGCGCGGGATGTAGTTCTATCATACGAGGTGTGGTTCTGATGACCATCTTTGCAAATGTTTTCCATTCCTAATAAGTCTCATTAATTTGCAATGTTCAATATAATATAGTTACTATACAGGTTCTATCGCAATCTATTTACGCGAGAGATCATATCACGCGAGAGGTCCCTCGTGATGTAGTTATATTATATGAGGTGTGGTTCTGATGACGATCTTTGTCAATCGTTTCCATTTTTAATAAGTATCATTAATTTGGAATGTTCAACATGATAGTGACAATACAGTCTCAATCGCAATCTATTCACCCGAGAGTTCACGCGAGAGGTCTCGAGCGATGAAGTTACATCATGGATGTGTCTCTCTGGTGACGATCTTTGCGAATCTTTTCCATTCATAACAAGTATCGAAAATTGCAATCTTCAACTTCATAGTAAGAAATTAAAGCTGTTAATTACCTCAATTCGAACCTGTTTAATAGAGGCAAATACCGAGTAGCAGTCTACAAAAAAAGTTGTTCGAAATTGCCCCATCAACACTTTGACAAGCACGGCCTCTTTCATCTCCCATCTTTATTCTGTTGAATATAAACTGCTTTTTAAATAAATAAAAAAAAATTCACGAAAACATCTTTTGCAATTTACTTCGAGGCTTTTCGTAATAGGTCGGTTCGATCTCTATTTAAAGGTGCGGTGGCCTTATTTTGTGATGTTATCTCCGTCAAAATCTCGCTGCTGTACACCAAGAAAAAAATAAATCAAATTTGTCGTTTCTGCAGTTTTTTTCTTAATAACCAATATAATGGAAGAAAAGAAAGACGTAATTTGCTGGGCCACTTAATCTAACATTGAAGTCTCCACTAAGTTTTGTGTGTATTTTTAACTGGTAAAAGCCACGTGTAAGACCTTGTTCTACGGGGGACTTTCCAAATCATGGTCTAATTTTGCTTGAGCATTGGCTTACATTTCTACTTGCTTTTTCTCCTCTGAGAAAAAAAAAAACCTTTAAATCGAAAATATTCGACAACGAAATGACTTAGGGACCAGTCATAATTTAAGTTGGAGGGGGGAGTGGAGGAGAAATTGTTTTTTATTCCAAATTTTTTCCAGACCCCCACTAATAGCACCCACGTTTTTTAGCACCCCCCCTTCAATCATGTTAAAAGATTTAAGGGCCCCCCTTTCTTATACATAATACCTAAATGGTAATAACAAATAACATTTTCTTTACTTTACCGTTCTTACTCACTGTCACTTCCGAATGTGCCAACTAACAACAGAGAGAAGCACTTCACACTAAACTGAGAAAGAGACAGAAAGAGATTTCACCTAGAGCCTCTCAAACAGCTTATAGAGCAAGGATATATCAGTGATTGTGTTATAATTGAGATAAGACAAGCCATCGAAAGGTGAGAGGCCGACAGGACCGCTTCAAGGAAGAAAGAAGATAATCAGCCAAAGCTTACTGCTTTTTATATGAGCAGTACATGCTCTAATAGCGAAAAACTTGACGGTGACACAGACAGTGAGTCCGCATCAACCTCATCTACAAATAATGATTCGGATACTGAGATTGCATAACATGACTTTATGCATGTAATCATTTGTTAAAATGCCGATGAAATTGTTTCAGTGTTACACAATAATGGATGTTGTGTTGATGCACCTACTATTTGAGCATTAAATCTTTTTGTAAAAATGCTGATTAAATTGTTTTAGTATTACACAATATAGGACTTTGTGTAAAACTGAATCAAAATCAGGTCCTTTAATACTCAAACATCATGCTGCTCAGTAGGGATGCTACTTAAAAGAAACTTGAAGACCCCCCAAGGTCATCTTTTGGCATTTTAAGGCCCCCATATTCCATCCAAAAAAAATTGAAGGCCCCCCAATTTCTCCTCCACCCCCCCCCCCCTCCAACTTAAATTATGACTGGTCCCTTAACTTTGACGTTTGACTTGACAGAATACATATGTGACTATAGAGGGTTTTCACTCACGTGGCCAGCATCTATGCAAATTTATTGGAACAAAAGAAAGCGTTTGCATAAGAAAAGAGTTCAACTCCCACAGGATCGGTTTGGGACACCAACATGGCCGCCGTTTCTTTTGTTTTGGGACACCAATATGGCCGCCGTGACGTCATGTGAAAACACTCTATAACTTCAGTTAACAAGTTATTTACCTCAGGCGCTGGTTTTAACATCTCAGAATGTATCCACAGATGGCTTTCTTTTAGTGATGCTGAGAAAGACGGATTGTCATTTTATGCGAGGGTGTCTTGTTTCTCTTTCATGATCCATGAGAAACTTTCGTCAGCTTTCTCAGCCGAAGCTACACTACTTTCGAATGTGGCAAGGAGCAACGTTCTGATTTGAATAATAATTTCTGATTGGATTTTCTTACTGCACGTGCCTATGTAGCAAGGTAGCAAGAACAAGAGTTGTTTACCACATACACCTTAGGGAATTTGGAACTTATAAGGTTAATTAACATTTCCAAAGACCTTGGGCGAGTGAACTATTTGTAAGGCAGAAAAACCGGCTTTCTGAGGATGCCTATATACCCAGCCAGGGCTCGAGCCAGGAACTCGAACCAGGACTTCGAGCTAGGACTCGACGCAGGACTCGATAATGAGAGACCCTGGGAACGAGGTTGAGGGTTTTCGTGGCAATCATGGAAGTTAAGCTCGAGTTAGGGTCAGGGTTAGGGTTATTGGTTAGGGTTTTAGGGTTAGGAGGTTACGAGTTAGATTACGGGTCCTCTTTGTTACTTTTATTTTATTTTTGTTTTGTTTATTTGTTAGAAAAGAATTAGAAAAGTCCTAACTGGAGTCCTAGCTCGAGTCCTGGCTTTGATGTTAGTTTAAAAAAACGGGTATTAAATTTGGAGAGAAAGGAAAACGTCAAGGAAAAACTAGCAAAGTCGTGAAATCTTGCTCCTATAACAGACTAGCTCGTACCCAGTCGCGACTGGGTACGAGTCTGCTCCCGTGAACGAAAAACGATTGCTTTAATTACACAAAAAAATTGTAAAGCCTGAATCCTCTTTTACAGGATTATGCCCTTTTATTAACAAATGCAGCTCAACAATAAAACTGTACCCAGTTTTTTTTAAATCTTTTATTATCAATACGAGAAGTCTTAAAAGTGAACGCATTGATTCAACGGAGACAACTATTAGCTAACCACACACACTCTCTTCGTTCCGTTCAAAACACGTTTTGTTTGTTTTAACAGAGAAGACCTTCCCTTTTGGCCTGTGGGCTAGTATAGTTTTTTCTTCATAAATTGCACCTTTAATCTTTACCCAGGAGTGATAGCCTGCATAACGAGCGTTATTTTTTCGCGTTTTTCAGGCGACCGAAGGCAAGCGCGAAGCGAGCGAGGAGCGCCTTCTACCGTCGCATGTGTCTGGCTCTCCTCGCTTGCTTCCCGCTTGCTTCCCTCTTGCCTTCGCTCGCCTAAAAATAACGAAAAAATATCACCTGGTTGTTATGCAGGCTACAGGAGTAAAGGAGATTGAGCCGATTTTGCTGGTATCTAGGAGACCCAGGAATAGCATACTTGACAGAGGAGAGTTTGGGCATGGCATTGTTGCCAAGGGTTTGAAACCTTGAAGACTTGCCGACGAAGAAAAACTCCTAAGATACCTCAGGTACGGGACAATCCCCACCTAATCCCCCCGCCTTCCGAATCCGACATTAACACTAAATCCTCACGTTGGGACAAATTGTTGGCTAAGGGGAGAGGTAGGTAGGTTTACAGATAGAAATCGTTCCTTAAGATCTGAATCTTCCAATGTAATAACTACCTTTTTTGATGATTCTTTTTGCAGAAAACTGGATCGATAAAAACTCAGTCACATCAGAACTCAAATTTAAAAATACTCATTACTGACAAAGTATAGCCAGTCTGGCAAACCGGGGCAATGATCAATTAAGAAACACTTACATCACGCATGACCAGTCAGATGAGATAGCCAACGCAATCGACATATTAAAACATCTTAATCTCATCAGATCAAACAGACATAAAAAACGGCGTTCTCACTGAATTTCCAATTTTAAAAAAGCGCTTTTGAAAAGATGCGTTTTTAGTAAATATTGAACAAAAAGGCAAGGCTGCACAGCCTTTCTTCTTTAGGGTATTACATTGCATGTCAATTCTAACATGACTCTTACATTGTGTGTAAGACGATGATGAAGGAAGGCCGTGCCTTCCGAAATATTGGTAGCAAAAAATATATATTGCCGACTGTAAAATCAGCCTTGCTTTTTTGTTCAATATGTACTAAAAATGCATCTCTTCAAAAGCGCTTTTCTAAAATTAGTTCTTATGTTCGATATTTCAACTGATTAGATCCATTATTATAGAATCCGGCCCTTCCTCTTTGTAACGTTGGTCCCTGCTTCCAAAATTGAATCTTTAGTAAATGTTTACATCGGATACGTGTGGACAGCTGGCCGATCCGAAAGAGGAAATTGCCATTTTCAAAACGTGCATAATAGGTGGACGTTTGGAAGGACATCACCCAAAATCAATCCTTATACCTATAGAAGTACCAATACATCATGTTTCTCACACTTATCTGTATACTAAAAACAGCGACAAACTTTTCAGTAATTTCTATTTTTTTTTTTGTCTAAAACAGAGTTGTAGATGCAACCTGTATGTTTTGGGTGTATAAAAGTGAAATTAGCGAATAGAAGAAGAAAACTGCTTAATTATCTCTAACAAGTTTAAGGTTACTCGAAATTTTCTTTTTTCAGTCTAAAGATTCTTATTTGTCCTTGCTACGGTCTAAACTTTTCTCTCCTCATTAGTCATGCAAGAGCACAACAACCTGAGCTTTTTCACATCTTCACTTATGCGCACAATATTCGTAGCATTATTGCAACAAAATAAAGTATAACTTTCTTAGTAAGAAACGTGAAAGAAATTCCGGTATTTTTAATCAGTGTTTGACTCAAACTAAGAAATAACTTCCAGGTACGTATCTTTCGTTCAAACTATGTCTCAGAGTTTAAGCACTTACAAACGAACACAGATATCGGGGTGAAATATATAAAAAGAACACTTAAAACTGCAGAAAATCACTCACGAATTACAGAAAAGCCCTAGTGGGGCTACGGTGGGATTACACCCTGGCATCGGTTAATCAAAGAAATAAATCTCTATCCAGCGGATAAGTACAGCTAAACTCCGTATTGCGGACACCCGCTTGATACGGACACCTTATTATTAGCGACAGTTTGCTTTATTATTTGTCCTTTAGGAAAGAAAGCCTCTACATTTTCTCTAAATTCAACCTTCTAAATACGGACACCTACTTTCTATGCTCCCCCCCTCCCACCCCTAGCCTTAGTGCTAGGGAAACTCATTGGATAAAGATTTAAACTGGGCATAGCGTATTCACCCTCGTTTAAACAACCGACTGAGGCCAGATTAAAACCAGAGTGAATAACAACGGTGGCTTTTTTGCATGAAGGTGTGACTTACAGTTTGTGGGGTGATCTTTCCTAAAAATAGACGGTCTTGGCCTTTTTTCTCCAATTCGTAGTTTAAGTTAATAGCTTTTAACAAAAAAAGGGAAAACCATTTGAAATTACGTAACCCGCTACCCAATTCAAACACCGAATGATAAGACAACTCATAGGCGGACGATCAAATTTAATTTATTATTTTTATATATACCTAGGTACAAATTGTGACTGAGAAATATATGAATCAACTCGCGTAATATTTCCACCATGAAATGAAGCGTGATGAGTAGAAGTATTTTAAAATCATCCTAAGTTAAGGGAGTTCATAGCAAAATATTTCTCGACTACTTTTTCTTCATAAAATCAATCAATAAAAGAACAAGATATTACTCCTCTTCAAAATTGAAGAAATAGAAACAGATCCTAAATCACTGGATTTAGCTAAGGATCTTTTCGAAATGAAAACGTGACCCAGAAAAAAAGACAAAAAAAACGCTGTAATTTTTTTTCTTTAGAACGCAGCAGGTCAGTGCTTGTGCTAGTTCTTTTTCACCCGGCGCAAAAGTAATTACTGCTATCTACCAGGCATGATCTCGTTGTTTGCTATCTAGTATTGACTTAAATTCAACCATTGCGGAGTGTTTCCGAATTACATCAATTTGACTCTTTCTACGTTTCTCTAGTTTGCCTAGGCATCAGCAATATAAACGACAACAGAAATAAGATCCGTCTTAACCAATATTCTGAGGAGGGAGTTTATATTGGCATGCGGCGAAAAAGATCGCTTTTTATGCAATATTCTTTCAATATCTCAGCTAAGTAAATTCAAACAAAATTAAAGATATGCAAAGGAGCGTTGTATGCTCAATTGGAAACAGCCCAACCTTGCTATTCTCATAATTATAACTATCGCATCGCCTTGCGTCGAAAAATCGCTGTAATTGTAAATCGCAGTAGATTAAATCCAATCTTTCGTAGTACCGTAATAGCATTTGAATAACCTCTTTGCAAAGCAATGAATTAAGAAGGGGCCTTCAAAATAATACCTGTCTGCAAGTCACACGACAAATTATTCCTCGATCGAAGTTCTCTTTGTAGTTACCGTCACAAAGGTTCCAGTTTCGCTCTGCGAGGATTGTCTTTTCGCTCGAACATTCAATCTGATAGGTCCACAAGGTAACGATCCTCTCGCTAGATGCGCTCTTTGAGTCCCAAGAAACAATTCCAATAATGAGCGCCGAAATCGTCTTTGTAACAGTCCATAGATAAACGGATCAATAGCACTCTTTAAAAAAGCAATCCACCTTAAGGTAATTGTTGATGCGTGGGACAGCGATATTCCTTTACTGCCCAGTTCAAGAATTCGCAGAGTTGTGTACGGTGCCAGACAACAAAGAAAGGCTCCGATAACGAATAAGATTTTTCTCGCGGCCTTAAACTCGCGCTGCCTGCTTGTTTCGGTGGCCATGGGTCCACGAACAGGCGCAAAGTGAACTGCGGTGATGACCGCGTGTCCTATTCGGCGGGAATGCAGCTTAGCGACATTGAAAATTCGATAGTAAGTTACTAACATGACCAAAAGAGACAATCCGGCGTTCGCAGCGTACATCGCCGCTGTAAATACCCGGTAGTTTAACTGGTGAAGATCAGAAGGAAAAGTGCAAAAGAAATAACGCGGGTTAAACTCGTACCAGCCAAACCCGATCGGTACCAAAGAAAATACGATAGACTGTAGCCACACAAGTGATATCATCACAAGCGCGCATTGTACCGTCATTTTGGCCCTGTATTGAAGAGGTTTGCATACTGCGATGTAGCGATCCGCGGAAATTGTCGCCAGGGTCAAAACAGCCGCAAGTCCCAATACCATATTCCAAAACGCACTTGTTTGACACCAGAATCGACCAAATGGCCATTCATCAGCCAAAACTGCCCCAAATGAATAAGGCATGGCGAAAACAGCAATCAAAAAGTCGCAGATGGCTAGATTGACGATGAAAACGCTAGATATATGTCTTCGCAGTTCTTTGCTCCTGTATACGACTAAACACACCAGGAAATTCATTACCAGGGCGGCTAGAGTCATGAAAAACAATGACAAAGCGAAGCCAAAAACTTCCACTTTGGATAGAAAACCCATTAATGTAAGCCTTGGGATTAAACTGTTTCTATTTTCCGCAGAAAAACTTTTTTGTTTTCCGCCCGTTTTGGACAGATGTAGCGAGATACAGCGGGTGAACGATCTAATTAAAGTCGATTTTCCAATGTTTCGGCAGCTGCCTAATGAATGTTGGAAAACGTTTAATCGGTGCAATTTCGTCGAATCTTTTATGGTACCAACAGTTCTCTTATCTGGATTAACTTGAGATCCTTTGAAGAAAGGCTGTTGTCGAAAGCCAACGATTTAGTAGCGTTCAATTGAGAATCGCTTGACAAAACATCGCCGTTCTCCATTTAGATACGCGTGTATTCGGCAATCAATTGAAGGCGTCGATGAAAGTACCTTTCAATTCCCACATTACATTTCCATTTTGCCTCTGTACACATTAGATAAGTCCTTCCATTGGATGGCAAGAAAATGCGACATACAAATAGGTCAACGTGCTAGCAAGAAGTTTGGAAATTGTCCTTTTTAATTAGCAAAGACCCTAAACTATAGGCCCAAAGTTAAGCAACATAAAATTTGCATAATAATGACTTCTACAGGACAGGGTATATTTACAACTTGGCGTTCGTTAAGCAGAAAAATCTTTTTTATCACCATAGTGTCAATTCATCAAAACATATGAAGCAGGCAAAATCTAACATTCATCATTTTTTAATTTTTTTCTTTTATGATTATTTTGACGTTTATTTCAAGGGCACGTCATGGTCAGCAAAAATTTCAGACAGCTTTTGGAGTCATGAAATTTATGACAATCTTGAACTACACCTGATATTAGAATGCGAAAGCTGTTAAATAATGCATGCTTTATCTAACTTTCGTAAATCCATTATCTCCCAGCTTGGAATATTAATAAAAAACTAACGAAGAAAAACAAGTTTTTATGTAAAATTGCTACAGTAGTGAAATTTGTCGTCAAATTTTCAACGTTTGTATTTGAGCTGTAAAACTTAGAAAGCGTCGATCGAAAACAAAATAATTCGATAAAAGAACTGTTCGGGTGTTTGCAATTGGTTAGATTTACCAAGAATATGACACGGACAAACAGCAAGAACGAAAATATAATTTTGGGTCTTTAGAGAAGAAAAGATAAAATGCAAAAAGACTCATTTTGGTACTTTGGTCATATTTCGCGTCAAAGCCTTTCAGTGGAAACAACTTAAACACCCAAATTAAAAGCGACCGTTGCTTTCCCAAAGATTCTATTTATTACCCTACGCTGAATTAAACACTTAGGTATTATGAAACTCGAGGTGACATTTTCGTTGGTAGTTAACGTTTTAGTTCTTAAAAAAAAAAGAAAAAAAAAAAGAAAAAAAAGAAAAAACGGGTTTTCTTGTTAGTGAGTATGACTGCTATTGTACCACGACGGGATTCGCTAGTGGAACACGATTTCTGCTTTTTATTTTTGGCTGACAATCCAGTCAAATTTAAATGTATACTTTGTAATTTTTCAAAGTTTAACTTTTGCCAGCTGTTAGCTTTCACATGCAAATTTGGTGTAAATTCCTCAGATATGTTTGTTACCGTTTAAAAAAGACTGTTAGAAAGGAATTATATTTTTGAAGGGCGGGAATAAAGTTTTTGTTTTTAGAACAAAAAAAATACTTCAAACATGTTCTGGTTAAATCATCTAAGGAAAGTGTATATATTTCTGTTTATGGGGCGTACGTGTTCAAATTTTAAGTAAAGTTATTACTTTTCATTTAGAACGGTAAATATTGCCTTTATAGCTAAATGAACGTCTAAATTCGTGGTTGAATAAAACTCTTAATAATGATATCTGCCTATCTAGAATTAAATTGACGGCAGATTTTCATTTCGTTCCGGAGACGCACGAACGCTAAAACGTCTCACTGATAAAAAGCCAAGTTCAGCCAAGTCAAAAATCGTTTCTCACCCGGACTGGCACATTTCTATTGAAATCAATTTTAGTGGACAGCTTTGTTTAGTGTCATCTTGTCAAGTGGTAGGAAAAAATTAATATTCTCTAAGTATTCAAGGATTCAGTAATATATGATTGTTAGAAATTTTTTCTCAAGCGGCGAGGAGGGAGGAAAGCTAGCACTTCTGCCGCAGTCGGTTTTTTGGAACACTTTTTCGTGTCTTTGAGTATCAATTTTCAGGGACCCAGGCATCTGTTTGATGGCCTCAAGCAGTTTCTGGTATGCATCATTAAAGATACAAACGAGTATCCCTGTCTGGATCGCGAAACATGTTCGTCTCACGCGCCGTCGTCTCGAATTTTAAAACCAAGCAAAGCCCGTCAATTACATCATTGTAATATATGATATTGAGAGCAGAAATTGGTAGATCGATTGAAAATAATTGACAAATTTAAAAAAAAAGCTCTTACATGAAAGATCGAGGGGTTTCTGAACGTTCTCTGTTTCACAATTACAGTTAATCACTATACCCATTACTAAATAGACTGATCAAAACAAACAATCTCTTTTTGTACCACCTGGAACATCGCAAACGGGTTTAAATTTTAAGTTACGATTTTCATTTTTTTACCATTCACTTCGATTTCCCCTTTGCGTTTACTACAGACGTTTTGTTTTAAACTGCTCATCTGTCCATGTTATTTGTCGTTCCTTGTTTAAGTTTTACATCATTTATTTGTACCTGCCCGAACAGTAATTTAAAAGCCTGCATTATTCTTATCTAATTTGTCTTTATCGTTCCCAACTGTCTCGTTTCCAGGCGCCAAAAAGCGCGGAAAAGAAAGAACGGAAAACGCCGCCACGTAAGAAACTTTTGGGGTTGAATTGTTGTCCGTTCAAAAGTACAGTCAAACCCCGTATTATAGACACCCGCTTAATACGGACACCTAACTATTACGGACAGTTTGCTCTGTCCCTCGGGAAAGAAAGCCCTTACACCCGCTATAAATACGGACATCTCACTATTACGGACAGTTTGCTCTGTCCCTCGGGAAGGAAAGCCCTTACACCCGCTTTATACGGACACCTCACAATTACGGACAGTTTGCTTTGTGCCTCGGGAAAGAATGCCCTAACGTTTTCTCTAAATTCAACCCGCTTAATACAGACACCCCATTAATTTGGCGACTTTCTATGGTCCCCTCAGTGTCTATATTAACGGAGTTTGACTGTATAAACAGGGGCACCCAACGTCAATTTTCGGAAAATATCTGTTCGGAAGACGATTGGAGATCTAGAATTTTCGGAACATTTTTTGCAAAATTCCTTGCTTGTCTGCCTCTCCTAGGATTTTCGAACATCTAAGAAATGGTATAATTGCCCATTTTTAACGGATTTTCACCCTAAAAAGGTGACCTTGAATTTTCGGGAGCCTTTTTTCTGGCTGAAATTTTCGGAAAGGTAAGTTTTATCGCTATAATTTTCGGATCACTAGACTTTCAGCTAGTGAATCCGAACAGATAAAAAATTTTTAGCAGATAAAAATATGCCTATATCTACCGTTTAAATACTAAAATACGTTCAACACTGCTTTGTTTAAGTGGTTTTGAACTATTATTCTCGTTGGGTGCCCCCGTATAATCTGTAAGTACCCCGTACCAATTACGCGCTAAAAAAAAATTCAACAATTTTTATTTATATTTGTCAAGAATAGAGAGATTGGCAATGATGTGTAGCTGTATGATGGCGGGAAATGGGAAAATAAGCTGGACTGTTGAACTTTACTTTGCAAAAGTGTGTCTGCTATTCCTTCGTCTAGAGACATGAAAAGGTTCTGCTCAAATAATCAAACTTATCCTTCAAAAGAAATTAATAAAACTCAAAGCAAGATGGCTAACGGGCAGTAACTTCAAGCCATTGGCCTTGTCTCCTTCATTCTTTCTTTATCGGTAAACTTGATAAGGAGGACGTAAAAGCACATGTTACTCTTTAAACAATTAAAACTTTTTAAATAGTAAGGTGGGTTTTAAAATATCCTTGGGGAAGTTTCTCCTGTGGTGTGGTCTACCTTTATCTCTGTTGTCACTTCACCCAATACCCATATAATACAGTAAGCTCATAAATGGACTGATACATGTAGCAGCAGCCAGTGTTGCCATTGTATGCTGACATCAGAGATTACTGCTTAAATAATATAAGGTAAAGTGAAAACACACTGTAGTCCTATCAGCTGGAACATTGCTTTACATTACATTACAAAATGAACTTTCCAGTTAAATATATCAATGATTGATAGGGTATTCAGTATAAACATGCAACACTATCTCCACTTGGTATGCAGTGAATGTAGAGTCATAAAAAATGGAATCATCTACAAAGTTTGCTTTACCCTGAATCTTCCTTATTGAACTCCTTGAAGAGTTACTACAATTCGCCTTGAACCTGCATGATTCCGATGTTCACAAAGCCAGATTCCCTGCCAGGTTCCAAGATTTAACTTTCCATTTGTGATTGGGATAGTCACACTGGGTCCCACGAGTGCAGTCTTGACATGTGCTGTTAAAATACAATCATAATACAAAGTCATAGTCGATAGATAAGATAATAAAAAGGAGACACCACTGCTTTCCTCATACACTTTAACTAACCAAAATGCAATGGTCTCTTTTACAGTCAAACCAAGTCAAGCGTACCCCCCAAGATTCTATTAATGAATTGATTATTTGAAAAATGAATCTGTTAGTCGTTCCCGTAACTGGTGTCAAATTCAAAGCGGCATTTATGCATGTGTAATGAGCAGTGAATATTTTACGAGAACTTCTCTGTATTTTTTTGGTCAGATTGGAAATCTTTGGATGGATTAAGCTTATTAGAAGACATTTACATCAATTTCAGGAAAATGAAACTGATAGAAATTTCATAACTGCCTCGCGTGTGAATTCACGGCTCATTACACATGCAAGAATGCAGAGATCAATCTGAAATCTACAATTAGCAACGGATTCAACTTTGAATAATAAATTCATTAATGTATTCTTGGGGGGTACGCTTTACCTGGTTTGACTGTAAGGATTTAATTTTTTTTTGATTAGCATCCTACACCTGCCAACTGTTTCTAAGTCAAATTTTATGTGATTTTCGTATCCATGATATTATTACCAAATTTCTGAAAAAACTCAATGACTTCCAGTGGCAATGACTTTCCAACAACATCTGAACATAACAAAGATTTTTCAATGATTTGTGGTGCAAAGCAAAAAGCCTTGGCCCCATCATTTTTAGGTTACACATATCTTGCTGAGGTTATTGAGGTTAGTAAACATGAGATCTCGCCAAGATCAAGTCTTTCAGGGACTATTTTGGGTGCATGTTAAATTGGCGAGAATTAAGAGTTAAGCGCATGAAACTGTCATCAGTGCTGTCAACTCTCCTGGATAATCCGGGAGTCTCCAGATTTTGAACCATTTGTCCCGGTCTCTGGAGTAGAGTCTGAAATCTCCCGGATAATCGCCAAAGTTTGCCATGTCTTGTAGATTTGACTTTCTAACAATGAAATTTCAGATATTTTGTGTTGTTTGAGTTATTATTTTTACTGTTAATATCAAACGTTTCCTCACAAACTCCGGTATGCCATTTTAAAATAAGCAACAATATATGGGAATGAACATGAAGAAATGATCGTCGCAGTGAAGGCAATTTATGTAATTGCGTAAAGAAGCCTGGAAAAAAAAATTCAGGACTTCAACTGGGTTTGAACCCGTGACCTCGCGATTACCGGTGCGATGCTCTGCCAACTGAGCTATGAAGCCACTGATGTTGGGAGCAGGTCAATTGTGGGTTCATATGTTCCCGTGAAAGAAATGAGTGTTAATGATATATGAACTACATCATATATGAACTGTGGAAATGAAATGAAAATGAAGTAATGATCGTCGTAGTCAACGCAATTTATGCAATTGCGTAAAGAAGTCTGAAAAAAAAAAAGGGAAGTAAACCAATCAGATCAAATGGTACAATTCCAACAACATCTTTTTTGCGCATTTTTTGTTGCATCAATGACGTCATGTGCCATGCATTATGACATCATCTATTATCCCTTCCCTATCAATTCTCAACATTTGAAAACGTGCTGGGTTGACAGTCCTGTGTCATGAATAATTATGTGATTGACATTTTTGATCTGCAAGCATGTCACATACATGCATGTGAAAGTTAACAATTAATAGGCTCTCTGCCACTTTTATAGTGGAGACCCATGACCCCTCCCCCCCTCCCCCCTTCTTCTATGAAAAATTCCTGATTGGTTCACCTTTGATTTGCAGGTATTACTAAGTAAGTCTTACACTAAACTTTTAGCCTTGAATCATTTTTTAGGGATAACACAACAAAAAAGAAAGAAATGATATAAAGATTTTTAACCTGGCATATCATCAGGCCCCTCTATAGTATGCTTGTATGGGGGCCCTTGCTCCGGAGCCAGACGATTTAACATCATCTCCATATCGTGGCGCACAGAAGAATCCCAGCATTCATTCACACATATGCTTGCCGAGGTGTGTTGCAATAGTAAATGAGCCAGGCCAACCTTGTATTTCTTGAGTTCTGGTATTTTTTCTATTTCGTCCGTAATAACATGAACTCCGCGAGATTTAGGCTTTACATTCAGCACTGTCTGATACCAGACCGTGGGGCCGGCGGTCGCCATGTTGGATATTACTAATGGCGCGGTTACATAGCTTTTGAAGACAGTCGCTACATGAAAAAATAAACGACCTTTGAAGCCACCAAAAACCTGGGTATCTGATCATTTGAAGTTGATACGTGACTTATCATGCAAATTTGTCTTTCAGATTGGATAATTTGACGACAACATCGCTTAAAACTCTAACAGGAGAGGGACAGGAGAGGTCTATTTCCGGTTGTAGCGACCGCTGGACGGAACTATTTACTTGGCGGTAAATATTGTCCCGCATGGGTTGTTCTTCATGCATTTTTTCACCAATGCCTTGCTCTTTCGTAGTTCATCTTTGCAGTTGTGTCGTTCTTTTTCGACTAGAAAGGTTATAATGGATGCTGGAAAACGGGCTGCAGCAAGATATGCCGTTGACAATTTTGTTAAGGTTAGTTCTATTTGGTTAGCGTAGTTCTAACTTTTGGACGAGCTAATGAAATGATTGGAGCTTTGTATCATGATCGATATGGTGTAAGAAACGTCATAGCGAGTGTTAAGATAAAATAAAACTAAACGTGCATAGGTTCTAGCAAGGTGAATTTCCTAAATCCTTTAGCGAACCGTTGTCATCGTTCTGAGGGCGTCAACTGCAAGAGTGGGTTTATACTTTGCGGACATAATATTATGGGGTGTTGGTAACCAGTTATGGCTTTTGCACGATTACAGTAACTGAATAGAATTTAGTTGGATTTTCCACCCCATTTTAGACTAAAATCGACAAAATCTCTCCTGTAAACTACCTTTGCTGCCCAAAATCAAACCCTTCTGCGTATAATCATGTGAATGGCTGCGTGTACCCCCCCCCCCACCACTCCCCCCCTTCTACTTCCGAACTCAAATAACCTCTCTCTTATCCACCCCTTCTAGGGGTGGTTCTGTTTCAAAGAGGATTAAATGGGAACTGCCATGTTTTATGCCATGATCCATGTATGCAGAGCTTCTGATAATTATTATATGAAATGGCTTGATTTTGAAAAGCATCAGTATTAAAAAAGTGGCTATTGTGAAGACGTCTGTTGTTAAGAGGTGGCATTGTGCATTGTTTTACGGCAGCCTGTAAAAATTGCTGTATAGTTGCCACAGAAGTTCAGGCTACCCACACAAAATAATTTTCTAAGAAAGAGAATATATCAGTGATATTTGTTTCTTAACAAGTTTGTCCAATAACAACAAACTTATGATAAAAATAAAGCACTGAAATGCACTTTTCACAGTCCCTAAAATATAAATTTTCCTGGGGATACAGTGTTCTGCTTATCCGGAGGTAACCAGTAAAATTTACTGCCTGAAGCAACACTTCTCACTGCCTGCAACTGCTTGAAGGTTTACTTAAATTGAATATTAAAGTAGTTTTAAGAAATATGCAGGTTGTGATCTGATTGGCTGGTTCTCACAAGTAAATGAATGAATATATGGAAAAGTACTTAAGTATACACAGCTTTTCTTTTCCTGGGCCAAGCATTTTGGAAAGAGAACATTGAAGACAGTCAGAGTAAACTTACTGGACTTAAACGTTTCAAATTGTTGTCTACATTTAAAGATGACAATGCCGTTTTGCATAAAGCAGGCCTTAAAATAAAGGAATGACGTTTCAGAGAACTTAGCTCCTAAATTTCCCAGTGAGAGTGGGGCTAAAAACAAAATTGCCCCTCACTCCAAGTCTACCCCCGCCCCACAGGAAATTGTGCCTGTGGCACATATTATCTTTTGCCTTACCTGCCATGAATGGTTCCTTACCTGCTGACCTAAAATTTAGGGAGAACACTGGGGATAGAAGGCAACCCCCAGCCTTAGGTAATTCCACATGCAGCTAAGCCCCATTAAAGGCTTCCGCTTCTTTTGATCTAATTAATCCATTATTGCCTACTTCAATTTTTTCTCTCTCTACACTACTTTTTTTGGAAAACACTTGGTGGTCTGGATACCAAAGATCTGACTGTGCTGACTTTTCCAGTTAGCAAAATTTATATATATATATTTTTTATAATTTTGCACTACTAACATTTATGGTCAGCGTACTTGTTCTTGTTCTCTGTAGGATAATCAAGTGCTAGGGATTGGATCTGGTTCAACTATAATGTTTGCTGTTGAAAGAATTGGTATGTTGCCGTGTATCAATGTGGAAGTTGCTTCTTCCCCTAATGAAGCACTACCCTGGACTTTGTTAAAATATCTGTAAAAATCAACTTTGAGATATACATGTAACCGCTAGAAACTGCTGTAAAGTCCCACACTCATTTTACTTTGTTTATTAGCTAGGGAAAATTGTTTTAAATCTATTTGAATTTGAATAAGAATTTCTGAAAATCACAAATAAAAATTTAATTAAAAAAAAAACCGTTGCCTATTAATTGGCAAAAATAATAGAAAATAAATTATTATTAAACTACAAAAATGTACTCCCTACCCCCCCCCCCCAAAAAAAATCATCAACCCAAAAAAAGACCTCCTGAAACATTGAAATACTATAAAATTCTGCAAAATAAGCCCCTCCAAACTCGTAAGGTTAGAAACCCTCTGTTAAATCGACCCTCCAAATATAAGCCCCGTGGGGACTTGTACTTGGAAATTGTCCTCAAATACAAAGTAAAACATTAACCAAAAAATGGTAAATTTCCTTCCAACTGTAAGACTAGCCCAATCGATTTTGAAATGCACATTTCCCTCCATAGATGAGCCTCTCTGAATATAAACCCCTCCAAACTAAGCCCCTCAAAAGGGGCCTTTAAAAAATATAAGCCCCGGGGCTTATTTTTGGAATTTTACGGTACTCGGGAAACAAAATTTACTGTTTCCCAAGGAACCAGTCATTTTAAAGGTGTTTGACATTACAAATGTAGTTGTTTCAAACTTTTTTTGTCTTTTTAGCTGAAAGAGTGAAGGATGAGAAAATGAATTTACTTTGTGTCCCATCCTCATTTCAGGTACAATACAATAACTCGCTTAGTATTATTATTATTAATTACTATTATTATTATCCTCATTAAACACATCTTCTGAATGGCTTGCTAGAGTGTTCTTTATGACATTAAGTTACCACCCACGACCTGAGGTGTCTAAGCCTTTGTGAAGGATTGCGACTGTTACCCAGTAATCATGCTCTCCGCAATGATTCTGAATGACATGTGCACCAACCTCTGATAACCATTTCTCTATATCTTTCGAGACAGTTCCTAATGCACCAATTCCGACTGGATTACTCTGTGCAATTGCGAGATCCGCTTCAGGTCTTGGAATGTCTCATTTTCTCTTTCTCTTTGTCTTTCACTTGAGTGTCAAATTCATTGTTTAGACAAATCTTATTGTCAGTTTGAAGTCCCACAGCAGCTTCTTGTTGTTAGTGGATCGATTCATACACTGGTATGGTGGTGGCTCATGGCTGTAATATTTTTCATCCCTGTCATAACCCAGCTTGTGTTGTTGTTGTTGTTACTAAATTATTATTACCATTAATTTGTGTTATCAAGGTTGTACCAACCATTGCATCAGGAAGTGCTGTTTCCTTTTTTTTGTATTGGAGACCAAATCCTGAGAATATTACGTGTAGTTTTCATTTGAATCAGAGACAGGAATTCTACATCTCAATGTACTTGAGGACCTTGCAAATTTCAAAAAAATTATGTGCAATGTATGGATAGATAAGCCTATATGGTTTTGTGGCCATACAAACATTCTTCTTTGTTTCAGGAAATTCATTGGCACAATTTTAATGTAGAAAATCTGTAACTACATCTTCTTGCATTCACTATTTTTTATTGGTCACAACAGGCTCAGCAACTCATCACCCAGTACAAATTGCATCTCACTGATCTGGACAGACATCCTGAGGTAAGAATTAAGGTATTCCTAAAGGCTAAAGTGACTGTTTCGGATTGCCATAATTTTTTAGCAGTGTAAAGGCAATGTCATCACGAACTGGCATGCAAAATTTCAGGTTGAGATACCCAAACTATACCGAGATATACGCGAGCAAAGTTTTGTTTCTAAAGCCAATTTGCCGGGAAAAATAAGACGCCCTACCGCGCTCCAAACACCATTTACTTGATTTGGAAATCCCAAAGGATGTTGTCTACTAAACTTGTCTACACAGTCCTGCTGGAATCTGGGAAAAGGAAAAATTACAGTGATGATGCTGTGGATTATAGTGAAAGCAGTACTGAGTTGCTGTATATAAGGCTTCACTTGACCTATTGGCCATTTTCTCACTATTCAAAACATTACTAATTAAAGGACAACGTCCAACATTGAACCCTGAATGTACTGCAGTATTCTATTTGAATAAAATAATTTGATTTTTTTCACTACAGTGGAACCCCTCTTTACGGAAACCCACTTTGACACCCGTATATAATGGACAGTTTCATTTGTCCCGACACTGAAAAATCTCATTATAATTATAAGTTTCTCCAAAAAAAAACCCGGCTTAATATGGACACTATGGCATATGTCCCCTTTAATTTGTGTCTGTATAAACTGGGTTCCACTGTAATAATATTAAATAATAAAAATAATAATAATTATAATAGTAATAATAATAATAATTTATTAATTTGCTATAGTGCCTTTTGACATACAATGTAAAAAATGATCAAAGGCGCTTTACAAATTGTAACACACTAGTTATATTGGTCTTTAAAAATTAATCCATGATAGATAAAACTTATAAAAAGGTAAAAAAGGTAAAAGTACTACTGATAATAAAAACATAAATAAAATAAGAAATATTTTAAAACTATGGAAAAGCTAATCTTAAAAGATATGTCTTGACTTTGATGTCACGGATGTGCGCAGAAAGGCCCGTTTCACAAAGTAGGGGCAGCAGGGGAAAATGATCTAGCACCTAAAGTTGCCAGCATGTGCCCCTTAGGATGTTCTAAAACAATAGAGGAATGCTCTCTGTACTTGTTAAGCCATCAAATGTTCACTGGGCCCAGGTGGCACAGACAGTGAGTACATTTTGCTTAAAAAACACATACCAGTCAGGGTTGTCATTAAGAGCCGGGGGCCGGGGATTTTCCCCGGCTACTAAGAGAGTGGCCCCCAGCTACTTTTATTGCAAAATAGAAGAAAAATAGAACCACAAGAAATGCCTAGCCGTTTGATTCCCCGCCTACTTGTTGTATTTACCCGGCAACTTGAAATCTTAGTGACAACCCTGACCAGTGGTCCTGGTTACAGTGTCGCTTTATACACTGTATAGCACTGGGTTGCTGTTGGGACAGTGTGGGTTCGATGGGGTTAGGACCACTCCTCAAGGATTTTTACATTGCGTTTTCAATTACATCAGATTTAGAACATTGGTGCTAGATACGTGACAACTAATGGAGCCTTTTTTTTGTTTGAATTGATTAACAGTTAGATGTTGCCATTGATGGTGCAGATGATGTAGACAGTGACCTCAATGTCATAAAAGGAGGAGGGTAAGCCAACATATCAGTTGCAACTCAGTGGTCTAACAGAGGTGTGTCAATAATTATTATTAATCGTCTAAAAGCGGTCTCCAGGAAGTTAGAGTTCAGAAAAAATGGAGATCAATACGAGATGCTTTGAAGCCATCAACACTGCTTGTTTGGATATTACTGTGTTTTTTCTTTGTTCTGATAAACTATGAATTGAATGTTTCAGTCTCTGAACGTCAGACAAAAAGTCATTTGTTTATTTCTATTCACTAATCACAGGTATTCCAAACGCACCACATATATGTGTCTGAGCACTTTTCATAAATTGACACTTTGCATTTTTTTTTGTCATTACAATTTCCAGGGTTCATTACACTGTAGGGGAAACATAAAAAGTTCAACAACACAACGCCTTATGGCTGTGAGCCTGACACTCTATAGCCTCTATATTGATTACACTATCAATATAATGTAACCTTTATTAAGTCATTGGTGTACTATTCATTAATGTATTCTGTCTGTGAAGACTGGGTCATCCACTGTAATTTATTGTAAATTGAGTGCATTACCTTACTGTCAGCTGTGTGATTTTTTTCCCCATCTAGAGGCTGCTTGACTCAAGAAAAAATAGTAGCTTCATGTGCAAAACAGTTTGTTGTTATTGCAGATGACAGGTAACAGTGATTTCTGAAAAATAATACTGTTAGATTAAAATCTTTTGATTCTAAACTGTGGTAGCTTAAACTTACTGGGAGAGACAGAATTATGTGTTTCACCTACTGGTACCATGTAGTTTCTTTAAGGACATTTTTTGAATAAAAACTTTTGCAAAATATATACTGATTCTTTTTTGCATGAAACTTGTAGGAAACTGCAATAAGACTGTAGTATATTTCTAGATGCAAATTTAATAGGAAATTAACTTCTGTTTGGGTGGCTTTAGAGGTAGAAGGGTGTAACTTACATAGTGCTTGAGAATCACAAACCTTTTTTGGAAACAAGGAGAAATCAGAAAGCTCCGAGAACATTCTGAGCTCCACATGAGATTCAAACCCACGACCCTTTGAGTCCTGAGTCCTGATGCTTTATAGTCTGCGTGACAGGCGCAAAAAGGGGAGAGGGACAGTCCCTCCCCAATCCCCTCCCTTCTTCCTCCCTCTCCTCTACCCCTTTCAACGACTGCTACGCAGGCTAGATGCTCTACCACTACAGCTACTGGAGACTGTGTGTGATGAGCAGGGTCGAATTTAAATTAATAATTATTCACCAGCCATGAACTGGACTGAAATGGAATCTGGTGTTGATTTTGTCTATAAAAGGTGTCTCTTTTACGTTTGTACCCATTTGTAGTTTGCGGGTCTCATGTGTGTGCCCTGCCTATTCAAAAGTACCGTATTCCCTCTAATAAACGCCCACGCTGTAGTAAGTGCTCATGGCCACCCCAGAGGCAAAGAAATACCCCCCTTGATTAAGCACCCCAACCTCCTCTTCACATCACTTCAAATAGTAGGGACACAAGAAAAATGCAACGATGTAGATATCATTAATAAGGATGATCTCGAGGATGATGATATAATTGATACTGTATAAAATTGCTTACCGACACATCAGTGTGAAGTGTATATTATGGGACTACGGAACGCTTAATTACCAACCACTGTTTTTTTTTTGAACAACAGACATTTAACCCCAAATGTTGACTTGAGGTTTACATACGTGGGAGCATCCCACGTATGGTGCCTAGTGCGCTTTTGGATACTTCCCTCCCCTCCTACTCTAATTTTTCTCAGTGTATATGTTGATGCTTTTACTTACTGTATTGGAGAAAACTGTAATAAATAATTGAACATGGATAATAGGGAGTTTTAGCATCGACGAAGGCAACAGCAACGAAAACGTCACTTTTAAAATGAATTAGCGTTTTTTCAAATTTTGTCGCGTTTATAGAGAATACTTCATGGAAAGTGCTGGCGTACGGTATTTACGCACGAGTTGTTGACGTATCAGAAATCGAACGAGTGAGCGCAGCGAACGAGTAAGATTTCTGATACAAAAACAACGAGTGCGTAAATACCGTACAAAGCACTTTCCATGTGGTATTGTGTTTATTATATACATACTGAGTCATTCATCATTTTGCGGGCCTTTTTATTTTAAATCTTTCAAAAATGCTAAAATTTGCCGCTACACACTTACCGCAAAATGACAACGAAAACGAAGTATCAGCTTTTTAGTAAAAACGTTTGTTAAAAACATAAATGACGGTGAGGATATGAGGTTTAATCCAAGAACTATAAGTAATCTTAACTGTTTGTTCTCAATGCACAATTGAAAATGAGTGAATTTAAGTAAAATGGCCGGTTTCAATATAAGCTTAAGCTTAAATGAAAGGCAAAGTAGCTCCGACAAAAAGCACAACAAAAGCTTACGTCTCGTTCTGTTTATCCCTTTCCGCTGTTGTTTCGCCGGCTCTCTACCGTATTTTTTTATCGACAGTGAAACAAACGAAACTATTCCACTCCATTTCCGAAATGTTTTTCACTTTTTTAGCGAGAAAAACTCCTTGAGTAAAACTTTTCTCGTTGATAAATGTGTGCGAAGCGGCGCTGCAAGCTGCAATAAAAGGCGGGAATTCTGGCGCGAAACTCGCACACCTCTGTGGCTTCTGATTGGACGTATCATTTTTCTCACACGTGAAAAAACATCGTTCGCGATTCTGATTGGACGTATCGTTTTTTTCACGTGTGAAAACCATCGTTCGCTCCTCTGATTGGCTATAACTAATTTGCGTACGAAAATTTACGACATAGCTTTTTGGTGAGTATTTCTCAGTATGTATATAATAAATTTCAATTCGCTGAAAATGTCTAATGTAGGCAAATTTCCCTGGAGTTGATTTCTTGGGGACCGTACTCAACTTTGCCAGTAATGGCAAAGAAATGTACAAAAAAGCGTGATGCACGTGCAAACTTGTTGTTTTGCTCAATGAACCTATTGCTGTTTTGACGTTCTCGTTGCCGTCGCTGTCGTCCTTGCTAAAACTCCCTATTATGTAATGTTTGCATACTGAGCTAAAATAAAATTACAGTTCGTTAAAAGAAAAACCTAATAAGCGCCTCCGTCGATTATTAAGTGTCCCACTTCCCAAATAATAAATAAGCGCCCGGGCGCTTATTCGAGGAAATACGGTATGTTGTAGGTAACTTGGGCTTTATACGTTTAGATAATCCAAAGCAGGCATGTACATGTATTGTACGTCACTTGGTTGAAATGACGCTAACTGGGGTGTTTCTTTTCAGAAAGGATTCAAGACAACTAGGGGAAAGTGTAAGTCGTGCAGTCATTTCGTACCATCTTATAAGGCGTTAGCCATCTTACATCTTCCAAAGCTTCAAATGATTTTTTTTTTTCATTCCTTAATCATGTTGAAACCAGCAGAACGTAGTGTCTCCTGGGTTGTGCATGATCTTGGTGTGTTAATGGCAGCTTTAATACTTTTTTCCTTCTCTCATCAGCCTAAATGTCCTTATGCCGGGTAAACGTATTTAGTAAAATCCAACTAGTGGTCTGTTATCAATGCTACATTCTGATTGGTTGAGCTACTATGTTATAGCCCACTAGTAGCGAAAAGCTCCGGCTTTTTGGCAGCAAAAAACGATTAAAGTCTAGCTTTTGCTAGTTGTTTAGTCTCGATATCTTTGACCAACTAGTTGGATGTTACTAAGACAATTATTCCTCTCGCCCTCATGGCCTCTGAGTCCATAACCCATTCAGCCTCTCGGCCTCATGCGCTATTGACTCAGAGCCCATTCGGACTCGAGGAATAATTGTCAAATATAAAGAAAAAGGGTGTAGAATGTTATGCTCATGAGTTCACAATTCACTAGACTCCGACGTCTCAGTTACCCTTTTATTCTCGTTTTCATAGAATAGGCGAAGGTCTGGTCAAGTTACTACAAACAATCTTAATTTATACCCCTGTTGTTGTCAGGCAGAGTAGAAAGCTGAGCTTGAAAACAACTGTTTTGCTCATAACGTACTAGAATAAGAGAATGATTGTGTCTCATTTGTTTCCATCGTTTCGTGTTGTAGTGGAAAAAAGGAATTCCGCTGGAAGTGATCCCTATGGCGTATGTACCGGTCATGAAAAAGATGGAGATACTTGGACTAAAACCCGTTCTTAGAATGGCAAAAGCTAAAGCCGTGAGTAGCATTCTTTAAAGTCACAGACACTGCGGTCTCAGACTGGCTTAAAAACCACATGCATTTGTTGCTGGTTAAATCCGTTGACAGTTTAAACCAGCATTCGTGACTCCGAATTTCCTTGATTTCTTAGTATTAACCAGGGGTCAAAAAATAATAATAGTAAAATAGATTCCGGCTTGTCCTTTGCTTGCCAATGGTCACTCCTTGTTCGCCTCAGTTATTGATATTGTTGGATGATGGTTTGCCGGGGCACTTACCCATTAGGCAAGTGAAAATCGTCTTGTCTCGGGGTGGGACGTTCAAAGCAGGGTTAGGATAACCCAGGGTTAGTAAAGCAAATTTAGTTTTATTATTTTTGTCTACAATTTGATGATTGGAAGCTCTAAAAAGAATCGAGAAAATTATCCGGTAAAATGCCGTTGAACAAAAATGGAAAGAATCCTAGGCTACAATTTAACCCCGTGTTAGCGCTAATCGGCCTTCTAACAACTGAGCCCCAGAATACAAGACAGGACGTTTTTCGAGCCCTGGCAACCGAAATTCTGGTTGAACCTGAGTAGGGATTTTATCTTAAATATAACCACGTGTACATTGTACATTGTAGGGTGAAGCGAAATTCAGTACCGTTGTTCTTTCAGTCGTTTCGCATATGACTTGCGTTTTCAATTATTAAAATTGGAGTTAGTTGGGCCGCTAACCTGCGAACACATGTAGTAGACTGGATATCTGGTAAAAGAGGAAGTGAGAAGTGCATGGAAAGCTTTTAAGCGCATTTTTGACCCCAGTGTTTGTGAGTGCGCGTGTAAAGGAGCACTTCTCTCGCTGGCGGTCATGCGCAACAGAGTTTAGGTGGAGATTACCCTGAAGCGTAGCTGGCGGTTTTGTTTGGTAGCACGCGGTTTTCCCCATTCTCCTCGCGGCTTCGCCGTCGCTCACGCGCGAGCTACCCAACAAAACCGCTAGCCATGCATGCAGGCTATTTAGCCAAGTGGTTTTGGTCGCTGGATTTCAACGCGTTTTCCTTAAGGCCATATCCTTTTCGTGTAACAGAAGTTTTTATCTGTTATCCCTTAGTTCAACTCCTCGGCCAGTCTTCAGTGAATACGCCAACTTGTTTGCCTCCTTCCAGTTGGAATTTTTTAACTTTTCATTTGAATTATTTGTTTTATGTCCCTAAAAAACCCTTTTATGTATAGTTTTACTAAGTGAAAAGTATAAATATTCATCCACTTCATGGTTATCTATTTCAAGTCTTCGTTTGCGGATACATGAACCCCTTTCACCATCTTCACAAGGGGGAAGAACGTTTGTCCACGTTATCTCCAATTAAAGCACTTTACTATTCTTTCCCCACAGGGTCCTGTGGTGACGGATAACAGTAATTTCATCGTTGATTGCCTTTTTGACAAGGTAGATTATTATTTGGGTATTTTTTCCGCTTTAGACTAGTCTTAAAACGATTGTTGTACACTTTTGCCGTCATTACGCAAAGTGCAAAGTGTCCAATATAGAACAGAACAGAAACAGAACAGAACTGAAATGAAACAACGTTAGCTGTGGTAGTATTTTAAAAAAACTGGATGTTTTGGTCGAGCGGTTTCAGTAAACTCATATTTTAAGGGAATAACATGTAGGTGTCATGGAACCTTGGCTTGCCGGTTTTTCGAGGGACTAAAGGCTTTTCTCTAATTTGTGTCATACTTTTAGGTTTACGACTGGAAAGAATTAAACACACAGCTGAACTTGATACCAGGTGAAGAATTTATCTTTTAAAGTCGGATCCAATAAAACACATAAAAGTAGTTCCGTGGAGGAAATCGTAGGGTAAAGGCCATCAAACAGTGCATCTCTTTGCTGATTGTTATACAAACTGGCAAAGTACACTATCTTTACAAAGTGGCTGTAACCTTGAGTCTGTGGATAAAATCCTTTAGCGTGACGTTTAAATTCATAAATGTTACCGAGCAGGACTTTTCTAAGGTCTTCTTTTTATTGTGCTGTATAGTACAAAGTGGCTCTTAGTTTTGAGTCTGTAGATGTAATCCTCCGTTGTAATCACTCAAACGAAAGCTACTAAGCAAGCAGTAAAGAGTTTCCTGTAATGTTAATTATCACCCTCTGCAAGGTGTCTGTACCTTTAGAGTGCTCGGAGAGTATTACCTTTTTTTCCAAAAAATTTCCGTCTGAATGAACCGTTCCATTCGATTTCACCCCTGAAATACCGGGAAATATAGATGGTATGCGCTTAATGGCCTTGTACTATTTTCGGCGCAAAACATTAACCACTATCCGTTTGTACCTACAACAGCAGTGACAATTACTGTAACCCGTGTTCTGATTAATCATTCAAAATAATTCTAATTTACTCAAATCCCCCGCTTAGCCCTTTACTAGCTAGCGTTGACCTAATTTGGAAGATGTTTGCGATATCCGGAAAAATGACATCAATAATGACATCACTAGTACAGGATATCGCCCGAAAAAAGGGACGCCAACCGAGTAGCTCTGGATACGAGGTTGCGTTAGCTCAGCCGGCCTGGTAGAGCTGGAGAATAAGGCGGAAAATAGCCGTACGTCTGTCTAAAAGTATTAGCAACCGCAGTAAAAATATAACTCGATGTCAGATGAAGACTTGTATTTGAAGAATATCTGATAGACTTAATATCCCTTTAAATCCTGATTTTACTCAAGAACAGGCAAATGAAGGCGATGGAAGTAAGCATGCTTTTAAAAGAAGGAATTATTTTAAATGAATAATATAGCGATGATCGAACTCGGCTTTTCTTTCATACATATCTAGGAGGCAAATTACCCTTTAGCCGATAGTACCCTAATGGATATGCATAATTCTGCAGAACAAACTCAGCCTCATCCAATAATTGCTTTATATTCATTTCTCTTCAGTGTGTAATTTTAACAATAACTGCACCGTAAGCCTACTTTAATTGAATATAATATGAAAGGTAAAACTGGAGGAAAAAGCGAACGGCAAAGAGTAATATGAAACGGAAGACCGTAACTTCCCAGACGTACTTTTAGTTATAGCCTGGGGGTAGTAGATCTACGAAACCTGGATTTGGATCAGTCTTGCCAAAAGCGTAGCCCAAATTCTTTCTCCTGCAAACGCTTTTCAACGTTGTTTCTTTCTCTATGTTGTCGTAGGTGTGGTCGAAACAGGACTGTTCATAGAAATGGTAGAATGTGCCATATTTGGAAAAGAGGATGGTTCAGTGAACAGACGATAACAAGAACGCTTGATGCGCATGCTCTCCATCAGAGTCATGCGCAAACAAGAATCTTGTTGTTAAAGAAAGAAAGTGTCACAGGGAATAGCCAATAACACCAGCCAAGGGTGTTAATACACGTACTCTCTGTTGATTTAGGAGATCATTTAATACTTTAACCCCTTCTGACATATTTAAGTTAATTCAACATATTTATCAATCGAATCTAGTATCATGCTTTTGTGATGTTACTGTTTTTTGCTCTTTATGGCCTTAGTGTAAATCAAGGTTGATACAGGTCATGGAAAACCTGCAAAGTCATGGAATTTAAGCATTTCATTTTCCAGGCCTGGGAAGTCATGGAATTTAATTGTTGGTCTTCATTGGAAAGTCATGGACAATCAAAGTTTTGTTTCGTGATAGATAAGTTACTGCAGATGACAAGGCAATGACAATGTAAGATGAAGAGAAATAATTAACCAGCGCAAACGGCACACATTGTGGTGGACATCAGAGTTTGTGTCTGTTTAGTGAACTGTTTAAAGGTCCAAAAATAACCTAAAACAAGGAAAGTTTTTAACATTTTTGAAAGTGACCGCTAAACCTAGTGTCTTGGAAAACTTAAAAAAGGTCACGCAAAAAAGTTATGGAAAGTCAAGGACTTTGAAGAGCTTAAAAGAGTACAAACCCCGTAAATTGTATTCAATCAAAGACGAAACCCGTGAAGGGTTTAGAAGTAGGCTCCGAGTGATCAAGTTTTTTCAACTTTCCCATCCCATGTGTGCTAAGTAATATACCATGGGACAACAAACGCGCGAAGTCTTTCGTTTGATTTTAAAGAAAAACAAGGCATGACAGAGATCTCAGTCAAGTAACCGAACTTCCAGGTATCTTCAGTTAACAACGCATGAGATGCTTTTAGTGTTGAAATTTTTCAAATGATTTCAAAGGATCAGCAACAACAATTAATGAAGAATAAAGGTCAGAAAATTTATGATCATCAACCTCGCTAGCCATGACTTCCTTGACGCTTGTGTCTCTGTTTTTATCCTTCTGCCTGTTTGAGCCTCTCTATGGGTACCTGCGAACGTATATTTCGTGGTGCTTTGCCATCAAATCGTCGGTTGTTTTTACTCGAAATCATCGCATATCAAAAATTGTTTTGTGCGATAACGCTACTAGCGAGCTCAGCGCGAATACAACGACGCCGGACGGAAACGAGAAAATCAGGAAAACTATAACTCTGTACGTGCAGTACACTTTTTGGCGACTTTCTCTGCTGTCATTGCAAGATTAACGTCGTCACGGGCCTGATTGAAATTGCAGTGCAATTGTCGCCTCAAATTCATCATTGAGTGACGATCATCGCGACTTCTATTTCGTTGTAAATCAGTACCCATACAGAGACCTCCGGGGGGGGGGGGGGGGGGTACTTTAGGAATTTCTGGGTGGGGATGTGCCGCTGGGACCCTGGAACCCTTAACCTATACCAGAGCTAGTTCAGCTGAATTTTGCTACCCTATACTAGAGTAAACTCCCCAAATCCCCCCTATCCTAGAGTAACTGTTTCCCTAGTCTAGATAAAATCTTCAACCAACCGATCAGTTTCCTGAAAAATGATACCCTATTCTAGACCCAAACGCTGTGGCTTATATACCCTATCCTAGAGTAAACTGCTTGAAAACCATACCCTTCACAGCGTCACATACCTATATAGCCCATATATGGCAGTAACCCCCCCCCCCCCCCCCCCACCCCGGGACAGAGACTCGTGTTTCCTCGCGATAGAAGGCGGACAGGTTTCAGTAATATCAGACTCGCGCATTAGATATGATTGCTGTACTAACTCAATAATAAAACCGCACTCTGAGGCCCTCTGTCTAAATATTTGGAGTGCTGAATGATAGCGTTGAAAAAAATGACAGATCTGTCAATCTTTGAAAACGCGGTACTATTGCATTGATGGAAATATCATCCTTCAGCGTTAATTTTCTGTGCCAGTCGCGGTGAATTACCTGTAAAAAACTTCCATCAAATTTTGGCTGTCTCCGTTATTTTCTCTCAATACGTTTCGCATCCGGGCGATCACTGGCTTTCCTGGAGCTGTTATTGGCAGAAAAGAATTGGTCAGTCACTTTATTACTTAGAATTTGAAGTGTTGTGGAAGTAAGGATTTATTGCCAGTTTTAGTTAATGGATAATAAAATTAGAATCTTTCAATCTTGGTTTCGCTTCTGAAAGATTCACTTGACATTAGGCTTTATGTACTGTGTTGCTTTGTAAATATGTTCCGGAGTGGAAAGGCGAATAGAAGAAAGCTGCTCAAACTCGGCCTGATCATAGCTTTCTAAAAAAGCGTTTGCCTGGGAGACTACCAAATAAAGGTGTCATGTGACATAAGTAGTCACTAATGTAATGTTTACTCAAAAATAGCCGTCCCGATATTAAAAGTTCGGCCCGATGTATCGTAGTCCTTTGATCTCCTTGGATAACTACTCATCGTGGATACACATGCCATTTGTATACTTAGGCTATTTAACGGCGTTCAGTTTCAAGGTTTATTCACTGCCGGGGAAGGAATATAACTCCGTGTTTACCGATGGGGAATTCTACTCATGGGGAGAGTTTTACAGAACCGAATCATCCGCTTGAGTTGAAAATTCTTTTCTACGCTGCGTTTGTTGTTTCGTTGCCGTTAACCGTTGTAGGTAAGCTTTATTCTACTACATACTGTGGTAAAGTAGTGGTCTACTTAGTTCATTGTAAGTTCCTGACAGAACTAAGCGAATTTTACTAGGAACAAAGATGGCGAAATGAACAATGGAAATTTTCTGTATGTATCCTGAAAGGAGATAACTTTCCCCTTATTATAAACTAAGACAGCGGCCTTTATTAGTTTTACTCGCATTAAATTCCTTGATTGTAGTCCGGGCACAAACCAAATGTTAGTGCAATAGTAGAATATTGCCAGCATTCCTTATCCGTTTTCAAGAACGCCCTCAAATCAAAGTTTATTTAGACCTTCAAACTGAATATGTACGGTAACTCTATTTCTTCCGCAAGTGTGAGACTTTGATATATATACTTTCTATTCCCGGGTTTATAAAAAAACGAACGGGAAATTATCGGATCGATTTTTCCGCAGTAACAATTCGCATCTCGTTTATGGGGTCCGCTAGCAAGAAAGAAAGATATCGAAGAGACAGATCTCTGGTCTCTTTTTACAAAGTACCTTCAGATGATTTTTATGCTCAAGCTGAGTAAACAGATGTTAGCAATGAAAAGCTGTTTTATCTCGCCACAACAGTACTCCATTTGGCAGTCTTAAATTCAGACTCGCACTGCGATTTCTGAAAAAAAAAATACACGTGAAATGAAACTACATGAAAAAAATGTGTTGTTGTTATTGGTGATAGCTTTTCAGTTATTTCATCTGGTGTGCCAAATTATATTTTGAATTTGATATTATTTCCCTGAATTAAAATTAAGCGCCAAACAGTTTCAAATAGGGAAAAAGTGTGATTGTAAATTCTCACGTCAAATATCCACAGATAATATGTGTTTGTCATTTGCGGGCAAAGCAAATCAGGATTAATCAATTTCAATAATAAGACACCTATCGACTTGAATGTTTACGTCACCAATGTCACCTCCAACATCGATTTGTATTTTTTCCTTATTTTCGTCTTAATATGGTCTTTTTCGGCTTTGTAACCTGTATGGTAATGAATATTGCACACAATTTAATAGATTAATTTTAATCTAACTGCATAACCGTCCCAACAGCCTGAAGTTTTAATATCCGTGAGAACTTTAGGCAACTGAAGACGCGTGAGATTTAAATGTATCATCGGCTGTCTTCTCCAATTATCTTTTTACTTAATCAGGAAACTCTAGATGATTCATGTTTTGGTGGTCCTTGCTTTCTATTCAAATGTTTGCGGCGCTCGCAGAATACTCTACCTACCTACAGAAGCGCTTTCCAGGGGGGGGGGGAGGCACTCAAGAGAAGTTTGGGAAGGGGTGTCAAACTATTAAAACAGGGTGGCTGATTTCACTACCCTGTAAATGATTGACAATCATTTTAATTTTTCAAACCTTTATTTCCAACGATCTTTCAGTTTTATTTTAATTATTCTTTTATCCCATTTAGAAAGTTTCACTTGCAACCAAATTATCGAGCAAACTGGAAGAAATATATTTTTGGTTTATTATTTGTTTACTTGTTCATCGCTGTGCCATCAAAATCAGTTGGCTGTTTAATATATTGCATGAAGCTGTTTGTACTGATTTGACGTCCAAAACTGAGAGAGATCTCGACCGGCACCAGTCAACAGTTTGTCGCTGTGGACTTGCTACTATATATCAACTTTAACCGAACATACCCGTCAAGGCCTATTAGGGAAGTCCCCCCGGATGGCGTTTTCAACGTCAGCACAAGATGAAAACAGCTGATGAATCAACGAAGCAACTTGTCCAAATAATCAGTGAATACTCCGAGTATTTTAAACTTATTGAAAACTCAGAAACAGTGACGTTCTTGTCGAAAAATGACAGAAAATAACAAAACCTCCATTTAAAATTTGAGAAGTTTTATTAAAGATAGAATAGAGTTGACATACGCCTTATATGTTTAAATAAAACAAAATTAAAACAAATGCCCGATTGATTAAAAATGACAAAAAACCCGAATACGATATCTTAGGAGGAAATTATTTCGGAAGATTAAGGTTGTGTAGATAATGAAATAGGCAATTTGGTTGTCGGCTGAACTCATTGATATCGTAGATTTGAGGATAATCAATGCTTTTATTACGGCAACATAACAGTTAATATTAGGTTATAGATATTAGTGAATTCAACAAAACTTCCCATTGTGCTAAGAAATATACTATGATAAGGGAAATTAGCATTTAGAATCATTCTCTCATTGCCGGTCCATCCTGGGACAAATTTGATCAGATTGCATTGCATCATTCGACTTCTAAACGAAGATTGTATCTTCTTTGAATTCGTCCTTTCCAGCATTCCATACGACCCTTACTTCTTTTCTTTAGCCGTCTAAATCCGCCAAGCTCGTCCCCAGGGTCTTCTCGATTTCCAGTAACTCGATTTCCAATATGGCGGCGGCCGCTGCTTCAATGGAAATCGAGAAGACCCTGGGGACGAGCTTGGCGAATTTAGACGGCTAAAGGTACCCAGGTTAACTACCATTTCGTCGTACTCAATAATTATTATGTTAGTGAACGAAAAATTGCGTAACTTTACAGAACGATATTTTGTACCACTGAATCTAAACTGGATGATAGTTAACTCACTCGTAATAATTTAAATCTCACTTTAATTAATTTCGTCATTATATTAATTGAAGGTAACCTCTTTATGCTAGGGAATGGTTTCGTTATTGTAGCAGTTATCCTCAATAAGAAGCTTCGATCAGCTACCAATGCTTTGATAGTGAGCCTGGCCTTCGCTGATCTTCCGGTGGGCGTGGTTATTTTTCCTTTAATATCTGTCACTCAGGTATATGGTCCAGACCTGTCTTATGGTCAGCAGCTATGTCACACAACCATATTCCTTACAGAAGTGTTCTTGAGTGCATCGTGTCTTCATTTGCTTTTCATTAGTGTGGATAGATATTTAGGTAAGACAAACAAAACAGAGTAAATATAGACTAATACTTAACTAAAGCGATACTTTCAATGTCATGGTCAATGGCTCCTGGAATAATTTTTTGATGATGAGCCAGTCAAGTATCTGCACTTAAATGCGGATGTATGCGCCCTGTGAACCTTGTATCATTGCAAAATACTACTGCAGGTTCTAATGGGCTAGAATGTGCGCTCCGACAGGTCACACGAAAAGGCACTCAGTAAAAACGACACCCGACACTTGGGGCCGGGGCGCGGCATCTCATACAATGCACGACAGCCCAACCCGTATAGTAGAAATATGAGAGGAATATGTTACGACAATACATATGGGATTTAAAAGTCTTTTGCCTGAAAAGTTCATCAACCTTTCAATGTACGTACGTACGTACAGTAGAAATCTGGTAACTCAAACTCTGAAGGGAAACGAAAAACAGTTCGAGTTAGCGGGGAATTCGAGTTAATTTATCGGGATAAATTTCAATGAAATTTGGATCAAGGGAAACTGGAAATTTAGTTCGAGTTAGCGGGGAATTTGAGTTATCCGAGTTCGCCTATCCAAGTTCTACTGTATAATAGATGTGTTCTTTGTTGCCGCTATGACGGCTGGGAAGGGTGGAAAACTTCCCCTTCCTGAGTTTGGAAGCAAACAGGCAAACGGGATTCACTCCGACTCTGCAAAATTTAACAATCTGAAAATAGTATTTTGATTCTTCTTAGCAATAAATAACGCTTTACGCTACCAGGCTATAGTCACAACCAGACGCGTGGCTTATGTGATCGGCTTTATTTGGACTCTGTCTCTTGTGGTGTCTGTATTTCCGTACCTTGGCTGGCGAGATGTCCGTCCTCGTATTCAAGGAGGGTACTGCCAGTATCACCTGCATCTCGCGCCAAGCTACATCCTCTTTCTACACGTTACTGTCTGCCTGACACCGCTGACCATCACCTGCCTGGCTTATTGTAAGATATTTCAAGTGGCGCGGCTTCAGGCTCATAAAATTGCTTCTATGACGGTGAGATGCAGGATACAATGCTGCTTCTTTGTTTCTGGGAGAGGAATAGGGGTCTGGGAACCCGGGAGAAGTGTACGGGAAGTGGTAGAGGAAAGGACGGGAAGCGGTGGGAGTTGTAAATGAGTGGAAAGTGGGAGGAAAGTGGAAATTACGTAATAATGTTCAAGAATTCGCAATCGAAAAAAGTCAAAAAGGGAGAAGCCAAACAGAAAAAAAAGGAGGATGGCTCCTCATTAGAATATACTTGTGCGGTGATCTAGAGTGAGTTAACTTGATTTTACTAACCGTATTTCCTCGAATAAGCACATGGGCGCTTATTTCAGCCAAAAAGGATGGGCGTTTAATCGAAAGGTAGGGCCGCTTATTACGTTTTCCTTTACACGAACTACATGATGGTCTAGTTGTTCCTGAGAAAAGTGCACGACAATAGGACAAAAATTAAAAGAGGAGATGACGCACATAAAGGAACTCTGCAAGCACATGGATATAGAAATAAATGGAAGTGACATAATGAAAAAGACGGACTATATATTCGCCGTTACTGATTCCTCTATAGTCGAAGCCGAAACTGTTACATAGAGTGCGTTTTCCTTTATGACCTATTATTAATTTGATAAGGTGAGGGGGAGGGGGGCACAGTATTCAAGAGGGGGCGCTTACTGGATATTATGACCTTAATCCGTTAAACAACTTACAAGAAATAATGACGAAAAGTTACAAGTAATCAGAAGAAAACGATGAAATATAAAAATATTATAATTGAACCAATGGCCAGTGTCAGGTAATAACTGAAGAACCATCATTCTGAATTGCCTCCGCGGTATGTTGGATGCCGCCACCCGTTCTGTAGTAACTTAGTCAGGATGATTAGTGTAACAACAACGATAAACACGAGATTTTGGGTCAGTAACAGTAGTTCAACGCCTCTGCTGGGTACCCTTAGGTGAAAAGCTAAGCCGCTTTCTCATTTATGACAGTGAAATATTTAAGAGATGACAGTAATACCAATTAGGCTGATTTAGCAACAGAACAGGAACGTTAGTTGACGACGGCGTGCGCAAATCAAACAACTGAGTAATGGCAGAGCGGCAAATTGGGCACCGGAAGTCGAGTTTAGTCCCTCCCGGTTCGCGCTTTCCCGTCGTCAAATGACCTTCCCATTCTGTTGCTAAATCAGCCCAATAATTTGATGACTTTTCATTACCGAAGTCTTAACTTTCATTGTCCTTTTCTTCATAGGTAGGCGGAACTGAGCAGGAAAAACGGCGAAGAAAGTTGGATAAGGAGCGAAAAATCACTCTTTCCGTGGCAATTGTCGTTGGAGTCTTCATTCTCTGTTGGGGGCCGCTCAACATCATGCTTATCATCTACTGCGCATGTCAGAGCTGCGTCTCGTCCATCGCGATAGAATCCGCCGAAGTGTTCTCGATGCTCAACTCGGGATGTAATCCGCTAATATACGGGACCTTTAACAAAGACTTTCGGAAAACATTCAAGGCGATCCTGCGGTGCCAGTGGCGTCAAATGAACCGAGAAGACATCGAAGGGACAAGCAACATGAGTATGACTGCGTCACGTGGTTCAGTAGACAGAGTGAAATAGGGAAAAAGCTAACCTGTTCCAGAAAAAAGCAAACAAACAAAAAACAAAGCGAGCGAAGCAATAGTTAAGATTGAGGAGAGCCGCTCTTTTAATTTCTCCTTCTTCGTTTTCCCCCCCAATCTCGCTCTCCAAATATATCTGGGCCGGGTTGTTCAAACCTGAATTAAAATGATCCATGGGCAGAGGCCTGCGAATGAAATTTAAAGTTCAATTTGTTCATTGGATGCTCTACAAAGAATTAGAGAAAATGACACGATTAAATGCGTTTGAACGAGACAAAAAAAACCCGGATTAAAATTTAGCCCTCGGGTTTTTTTTTTTTTTTTGCGTGAAAAACTGGGGACCCTGAACACTGATCTCGCAACCTCGCCAAATGAGGACGAAGCTCCGTCTTTGTCGTATTGACCCGATCTGTTGTCAACAAAAGCAAAGGTTATCTTGTTACACCTGGGACAAGCTATGGGAAAGTGGTTAATGCTTTTCTCTCTGCACTGAGTGCATCTCTGCACTGATCATGAGTGCTCGGCCGGATTTCAAATCTGGCGGCTAGTGCTATCAGCCCGAAAGAACACTGAAAACTGGTTGCGGCGGAGCAATCGGATTTTTTCGGCAATGGATAAACTGAACTTTGTATTATCAGGTGTTCTCAGTGTTAATAAAGATAATCTGGCTTTGAGAGAACTATTCCTTTTTACTTTTTAAAAACATTAAAACGGTGGGCATCTCTTAAAGGGAAAGATTTGTTAACAGCGGTAGCAGATAATCCGCAGCATGTAAACCACCTCATTAAAAAGCAACTTCAAAGCAAACGCCAAACAATGTTTATAAGCCGCCTTTTTTCCAGTTGTTATTTTAAGATTGAAAGGTTCAATTAATCAGTTAAATACAGTATAAAACTCTTTTATTTTCAAGCTGAGATCACCGTTGCGTATCGGAATTCATTATTCCCCTTAGCAACTGTCGTAGCATAACACAAAGGTCAATAATAGTTGCTCAATTTGCGAAACAATACTGTGGCTTCATAAATCCGCAATTTGTTGTTAAGTTTATTGGGCAGAGGAGGTTTAAGGAGGTAATATTGGACTTCAAGTCAGAACACGCAACATCACGAGATTGATTCTTACACACACCATGAAGGGTACTTTGACGACTCCGAGTATGTTAAGGCTGAAGGAGTCAATATGCGATGGACGAATCTACCAGACGAGGCATCTACTGGAGAGCGGAGTGGACGTGAACTTTGCAGATGAAGAAGGATTAACTCCTCTCATGCGCGCCGCCCAGCTACCGGACGAAAAATCCCGAACGCGTCACAATTTGCTGAAACTTTTATTGCAGCATGGTGCGAATGTAAACACCGTTGATCAACAAGGTAGACATGTGTTATCTCACGCCTGTATGAACGCGAAAGAAGACATTGTCCGACTTATTTGTACCGTGGCAGATCAGGATGTCGATTTAAATCTGCAGGATCTTGACGGGAATACTCCACTAATGCATTCTGTCAGAACGGGTAACGTCGACTTGGTAAAGTTTCTTCTTAATGAGTTGAAAAAATTTCAAGTCGACATTGACGTTAGGAATCACGAAGACAGAACTCCTTACTTAGAAGCTAAACGACTCGGTCACGAAAATTGCGCGAAGATTTTGCTGACCGAAGGTAATGCATCAGCGAATATTCAAGTGAACCCTTTCTTGGAGTTTATTTCTTCCAAGGATGAGCCCCCTTTAAAAGGCCAAGTTCGTAGCTTTGTAGATAGCAAATATGGAATTAATAGAACCGTCGACACAAGACCCGCTAATCCGCAGAGAGTTCAAAACAAGAAAAGTGTTCTTTTAAAGGAATCTGTACAGTTACCTTCGGACAAATTTATTGTGAAGTCTGAAGAGAAAAAATTGAAACGTAAGACGAGAATATCAAGAAAACTTTCAAGCTCAAATGAAACTAAAGATCTAGAAGAAGTGAAAGATTTAAAAACGCAACCTCGAAGGCGAAAATATGCGTGGAATGAGTCAGTTTCCGCACCTTGTCTGACATCACGCAAAGATGAATTTGGGCGAGAATTAGGATTAGAGCAACCAGCGGAGGCTGCTATTGAAAATATTGTGAACAACTCATCTCCACGCGCTAAATCGCCTAGTGTTAACGACCAAGAGGCCCTCCAGAGCCCGAGATTTGTAATGTCTTTGCCCAAAGAGAATGAACCTTTCGCAGCAGGCCGTGGAATAACTAGAGCAAAAATAGCAAAACCTACACTAAGCCGACGATTAAGCGAACAGTCATCGATGCCGCGAATGTCACGAACACATTTTCGTTCGTCTACCGGCAATCTCGCCAAAGACAGAGCCACCATGGATGACGAATATAGCTGGTACTCTCATTTTAGTGTCTATAATTCTTCATCTTTGGCTTTCTTGAGTCAAATAATGAACCTTTACGCCGAACAGTTGTCTCCGGAGTCTTCCTTTCGTCCAGGCGTAAAGCCCGTTAAACCCGACGAGCCGAAGGTACCCAAGATTTCCGTTGCCTCTATTCCCGGCGACGACTTACGCTCAGAAAATGATCGATATTCGCCCGTGAGGTCGGCGATATCAAGCCGAAGTAACAGTGCCACTAGCTTAGCTTCGAGTCGAAGATTTCAGTCGGCTGTATCACGAACAGTCAACTCGTATCTTACAAGTAAAAAATCCCTCATAACATTGAAAGTTCAAGATGCAGACTTTTGAAAGCCCCTCTACAGTTCAAATTTTTACTAAAGTGTATTATAATAAGGGGAAGAAATGTTCATCCATGTTTCATTTTGATTTTAGAAGCACCTTTCTATCCTTATTTAAACTTTATATTTATTTATTAAGATACAGAGAAATATATCTTCTAGTGCTTTTTACTAAAGGAAGCTTATACCGTATTTATTCGATTAACCGCCCTGGGCGCTTATTAAAATTTTGGACCTTGAGAGTGGGCGCTTATTCGAGGTGGGCGCTTAGTCGAGGCTGGGCGCTTATTAAATTTTCACCGTTTTCAGCAAGTGTAGTATGTTCATTTTGCAACAAAACAATAAACGGTAATAACAAAACTCGAAGATGTAACAAGGCAAGGTTCCTGCAAAATACTTTGAAGAAAACTCCGTCTTCGGGGAAGTCTCTTATTAGTACTTATTTAATTTTGGGGGGGTGGGGTGGGGGTGGTCGCTTATTTGAGTTTGAGTGGGAGTGGAAGGGAGGTGGGGTGGGGTGGGCGCTTATTCGAGGCTGGGCGCTTATTAACTTTTTCTGTCTTTAGGATGGGCGCTTATTCGAGGTAGGCGCTAATTCAAGGTTGGGCGCTTATTCGAATAAATACGGTAAATGAATGTATAAATAAATAAATAGATAAATAAATAATGGGGATAAAATACCCGTCGCTGCATGACCCGTCAGAGAACAGAGTAAGAAAGTAAACTGACGATCTAGTGGACTGCTTGCAGTCTGCCTTTTCTCTTAAATCTGTTCATTTCTCATGGACCTTATGACTCTGGGCACTTGCAAACAACGACGCGACATTACACTGGGAACTAAGGAATTAAGACGATATCAGTCAAGCTATTTCAAATTTGGAATGGCTATCGCAGTCGCACGCAAGTTTCCAACCAGGGAATTTTAAACGAGAACAATAACAACAAAAAAGATGTTACGCCGCTTCTTCTTTTCTTTATCCCCAAGTGCGTGTCGGGAACGGAACCTCAGCCCCTGAATTTTTTTTTGCTTTTTCTTTTGCTTTTTTTGCGGAAAATAATGGGAGGCTGTACAAAGTTAATTAAAATAGTAGTTCTTTTTACCCTACCCCGTGTGCACGCAGCATTAAATGGCGCTAATTAAGTACAGTCCTCTGTCAAGCTCTGTACTCGAATCATGATTCACTCACTGCACATGCTGGGTGAATTTGACACGAGAAATAAAAATCTTTACATTTGTAAACACAAAAAGGCAAAAAATGAAAACGAAAAACAAACAATAAGGGAGAAGGGAAAAAAAAGGAAAAAAAAATAGTGCCCCGTGTGAGGATCGAACTCACGACCTTCAGATGCCTAATGTATGATTATGAGACTGACGCGCTGCCTACTGCGCTAACGAGGCACTTCCTGTAAACGTAACAGCAAAAGAACTTAATAAACACTCGTAGCAATGGCTTTCCACAAGTTGCTCGAGATTTTCCAAAAATTTTCCCGCAATTTCTCAAAAAGTCGCTCAAAAGTTGCTCAAAAAACAATCAAAAGTTGCTTTTTGTAATGAAAGTTGCTCAATAGTTGCTCGAAAAAACAAAAGCTTTTTTGCTCTGATGCTAAAATAAGCAAATTGTACAACAAAAGTGAGATTTCTAACCCCATTTTGCGGCTTAACCAGCGTTGCTTAATAACTTTGTCCTCAATTAAAACCAAAAAATGTAATGAGCCAATAAAATGGTTCAATAACCTTCTGCACCCGAGACACTCAAGTCAGTCCGGTGAGAATTTTCGTCCACTCATTTTGAATTTTCTCTAAAGACCGCTGACCTAGCAACCCGGCTACTTTCACTTCCGGTTTTAATTGGATACCGGAAATATCTCGACAACCCATAATATTTCGCAATTGCTCCATATCCTCATTTGATAGGCACATGAAGTTAAACACTTCTGCCAAGTTTCATGATTTTAACCAAAAGTCGTACAACCCATGCATGTCCTCCACCGCGCCCCATTATTTTCAATTTTCCGTCATCGGATTTGATGCACCCACGCTATTGTCGTTCAGCGTATGCACGCATGCGCATGCAAATTGCCCTCCTGTTGACCGCGCTTATTCAGGAGAGGTACTTGATAAAATGCGATCAAAAGAGAACAAAACTGTCGCTTGGTTGCATGGCTCAGGTGGGAGAGAAGGGTCTGGTGAACGGGAGGTCACGGGTTCGAACCCCGGCCTGACCAACACTCGGGGTCTTTAAATAACTGAGAAGAAAGTGCTGCCTTTGTAATGACATCTGCCAATGGTTAGACTTTCTAGTCTTCTCGGATAAGGTCGAAAAACCGTAGGTCCCATCTCACATCACTTACAGTTATCTGGTTTTTGTGGGACGTAAAAGAACCCACGCCACTGTTCGAAAAGAGTAGAGGACGTAGACCCCGTTGTTGTAGTCTACCTTCACACATCACATCATTCACATCATGGCTTGGGTGGGTAGACTAAGCTCATAAATGAACTGAGAGCGGCTGCCAGTGGCGCCGTTGTATGCTGACGTCCGAACTTACTGTTCACATGTTAAAATGTATTGTAAGAGGGTACGTCTGTTGTCCTCTCATCCACGACTCTTCATTAATTCATTCATTCATTTAACTGCAAACTTTATTGAAAAACTATGAATTACAACAACAGTAAAACCCAGTATGTACTACACTTCAATTAACAGGGGACTGGTTATTACCTTCAACAAAACTATCGTGCCTATTACTGCTGTCGTGAAAATGAATAATCAGCGAAAGGGAATGAACGATTCTCTCTTGATCAGCAGAGGCAATGTATTTTATGGAGGCTGATGTTTACTAAGAAAATCAAATTCTATTAACCACAATCACTGACGGAATCCGGGATATTTTTGCTTGTGGAATCCGGAATCCAGAAAAATCCTGTATTTTCGGAATACAGCTCAAGGAATCCCGGAATTCCACTAACGATTGGAATCCAGACTTTGGCTACTGACAAATACTGGAATCCGGGACCTGGAATCTAGAATCCACAGCTCGGAAACCAGAATCCAAGACTGTACTGGATTCACTTTCATGGGGCGATTCAGGATCACGATGCGAACATTCCATCTTGTGATTTGTTCTAAGCCTACTCCAGTTTGGTCTGCCTTGCCTGTCTAAAGCAAGTGGTCGCGCACGTGAAAGCAAAGCCAGTTTAAAGTTAAAGTTGGGTGAAAGTGAAGCAACAAACAAACAAAACACGTATTAAAACGGAAACACACAAGGGTGATGGGCTGATGGAAAAGGAAGGAAGAAAAAGATCAGTCATTATTGTCCACCAGTCCTCAGTTCATGATCTTTTTCTTTCAGCTGCTTCAGCTTCAACTCAGTTCCGCTTTCCTCACATATCATGGTTATATTTACCTAGTACTCATTATAACATAAGTAATTTGAAATGAAAATTCTTTATTAAAATCTTCTCTTTCACCATGCCTTTTTGTAATGGCACTACATAATCATGGTTATTAAATTTATTGTCAGAAATTTTAAAATGTGCCTCTCACATTTGCAAGAGCTTGTGTCGGACGTACTGTGGGTGAACTTATTTTTTTAGATTATGCAAGACCTAGTACACACTCAAGTCACTATATTATAACTGAACGTATAGTGCTTGTCAGCTGATTTGTTACAAAATTACCCAAAAGCGCGTTTGAAACTATTTCTCAGTGTGTTTCCAGTGATCTCATTGAGCAATGCATCAATGACAGTGACTATAGAAAACTTGAATCAAAACAGCTACAACATCTGAAACTATTTTTCTTAACATAATCGAAAGCTAATCACACCTATACCGACACTTGAATCGAGATCAGAGAACGCGATTACAGTTATATCAGTCAGTTCATTTGTTGTCTTCCAAATGCTCTTCCTCCTCAGCCCAAGCTTTCTCTATTTCATCCCAGCTTTCCTCGGACAAGTCTAGAGTATGGAATCAAGATGGAACATATATTTCATTTTAACAAAATCAGTTCAGTTTAAGCTAACAATTAATCTAACGACAAACTGACCCTGTACGTATGCGCACATTTAGTCAAGTGAAATGGTTATAAAACCCGCTGTTACATCACTTTTTGTTTACTTTTTTGGACATGACCGGCGTGCACAACGTTCAGTAGCATTCTTATCGTTTTGAACTTAGTGACCAATAAAAACATCGCATTAATTTATTTAGTCTTAATTTGCTGCGAAAATAAAATGCTTGTAGTTTGTTTACCGACGGAGCGCTTAGGAGTTCAAAAGAACTGGTTGAAAAGTGTCCGTGCCTTTCAAATCTAATTGGAATTTGGAAGGGTTGGTTGTTAAGGAGAGGGGAAAACCGAATCACCCAGAGAAAAGCCTTTCGGAGAAAGGGAGAGAACCAACAACAAACTCAACCCACACATGACTTCAACGCCGGGAATTGAACCTAGGCCACATTGGTGGAAGGCGAGTGCTCTCACCACTGCGCCACAGGATTGTGCACGGTCAGGAAGCTTCGGACATAAACTACAGAACCGTTGTTTTTACCTTTGATGTTTGCCGGCTTTCATAACCAGTCTCCTTGACTAACTATGATGTGTGTGAGGAATGAAGATTTTTTAAGGTAATAATGTCCATATTTTTGTTCATACTTATGGTCCTCAGTCTGGTGATCACCAGTTTCTTATGCTTAAACTATGTTAGTATATTCTTTACGAGATGGCCCTTTGTATGATCAAGAACGGCAAATCATAATTCTCGTAGTATTTATAAACAGAATCGTCTAGTAAACATTGTCTGTGGGGAGGTAAGGATGTTAAAGAACTTAGAAAATATTTTGAAAAAAACAAAACAAAAAAGTATCAAATTCAGCTTTCGTATGATATGACGAATCATGCAGATCTCGGAGGTTGTTATCCTCCTCGGCCATAGGTCCGGGGTTGGATAACACCGATCTCAATCTGCATTTATTCTTCAATATCATTCATGCCATATTTAGCCTCATTTAATAACTATTATATTATCATGACTCTTCTCTTGATTTGTTCATTCAATCCTGATTTAACCAGAATAGCAAAATGGTAAATATTGAACATTGAAAGGAAAATAATTATAGGGAAAAAAAGAAACACTGAAAATGTATTCTATAGAGCAAACAGGCAGGATCTTACCAGAAATAATCTTCAAAACAATTGCGTATCCTTGAATCTTTTCTTCGTCAAAATTTTTTGGGAGAGAGAAAGTTGACCGATCCTTAATGGCGGGCACAAAAATGCTTCGAAGAAACTTGCAATCTTCATCAGTAAGAGGTTCATCAAGAGACAAACTTTTCTTGCCTGTTGTCAGCGCTTCTACAAACTGCAACAGTAAGTAATAATAGTAATAAGTCAGTAATGGTAAAAAGGTAAGTACAGAAGCCCAGTCGTACTCTTCATCTACCCGGCGAACCTAATCTCTTCAATGAAGTCATTAAATTGTTAAATGATCGACGTTTGGATCAATTAACAACAGGTGACATTTCTAATTTGGGTCAATCCATGAATTTTTTGGAGGCAGGCTGGTTAAAAGCATTGTTTTTCGTTTATTTCCACTCTTTTTCTCAAATATATAATGTAGCCAAGATTTCATACAATCAAAAACTGACTCGATTAAGTTACAGTTCTTAATTTGAATAATTATTTGAGAATTTTTGGGTGATTTTTCGAAAAATTAGGCGTGGGGGGGGGGGGGGGGTGAGGCAGATGTTTAAAATTTTGGAAAAAAAAATGGGAAAACATTGAATTTAAAATATTGGGGGTTGTTAAAAATTAAAATATGAAGTGAATAATTGGTGGACAATTTCCAGATATTCCACCACCACCACCATTACCGGACTAACTGGTTTATGTGTATACCTATTCTACCCTCATAAATTTCCTTCCCAAATCATTTGCTCCAAATTTGAACCAGACTCCCTCCTTAGGTTAGGGTGGTTCGCATGAGAATTCTGACTATATGGAGCGACTTTTTCTCAACGTCTAAACCTAATGTATAAAATATTCCAATTTTTTCACAGGTAAGTGTTGAAGGCCATTGTACAGAGTGAAAATGACTTGACTTGTGTGAATCGAATTAAGGAATGGCTCCTTATTGATATCTGGCTTTTGCCCCATTTTTCTCTCTCTCAAACTGATTTGGTGTGACCATGAGGCCCGGGGGGTACTTCCTTATAAGAGGCTAATGGGGATGTGCCGCTGGATGGGGTCACATTTTCGCGACTGGATTGACTATAAAGGGGTCGCACTTTTCCGCATTTTTGGGGGTAAGAAAGTTTTTCATATTTACGGTTAGCAAACGTATTAGAATGTTTGTACGGTAGATGAAAAAGAAAGCGTTCTTCGTTCAATCTAAAAAATGGGTCAGTTCTTAAAAATAGGAAGTGACTAAGTTGGGATCGCGTAAAATTACATATTTGCCCAAAAGTGACTAAGATGGGGTCTATAATTAGGGAGCTTAAGCAACAACGTTTTTGAGCGACGCACGTCAACCGGAAGTGGCCTTTTTTCATTTTTTGACGGTGGTTTCGCGCAAACTTTCAGTCAAATCGCCTCTATAACAGTAAAGAAGCTAAGGAATACAAATTTTATATCATCAAGGCATGTTAAGAGTGAAAATACCTCACTTCCGGTTGACGTGCGTCGCTCAAAAACGTCGCTGCTTAATAGCGCAGAATAGACTATAAAGGGGTTGGAGCTCTGAGAGGCCAGCGGCACACATCCAGCAGCAAAAATTAATCCAAGTACAACCCCCCCCCCCCCCCACCACCTCGGGCCATGAGGGCCCATAACCCGGAGCTCCCTTCTACGCAACGGCGTTTTCACAAATTAGTTGATTTTTAGATCGATTTCCGCAAATTTTGATTATCAAAAAAGTCTAAAAAAGAAATCAGCAAGTAATAAGTGGATACCAAAATAATTATATATTTTTGATGTTTTTATGACATTTATTTTTTACCTTTATTCATGTATCATATATTTAACAATTATTCTTTGAAATCGAGGTGAATAGTGGCTGGTTTATTCACCGAGGTAAATATTGCTAAATCTTCTAAAGCTACTATTAACACCGAGATTGAAAAGAATAATTGTTTTACTATATACACACGAAGTGATCTCGACAAAATCAGAGAGGAAACCATTAAAAACGAAGTATGATTTGATTGACGGATCAAATAACGAAAAAGTTTAAAAATAGATCTGTGCACAAATTTCAAACGCGGCAATTCACAAGTTTATCACTTCGCAAACAACAGCATAATGGCTTAAATGGAACCAAATGGAAGCTTGAATTTTCTCCTTTCCGGAGAAGAAATTAAAGTAGAGCTTTGCTGTTTTCTGTTGACTCGCCAAGTTTATAACCAAAACTGTTTGTTGTGTCGTTCTTTGCATGAAGTACTGACAAAAGTGGCGGCTCGGTTGCTTGAGGTAAGACGTCGTCTTCCTGTTGCATTCTCTTTCCTATTTACTTGAAACGTCGAATTTCTGCACACAATTGCTTTCAAATTTGTTTGTCATAAATAAACTTCCATTCGTGGGCCAAATATAAACGTTTCTTGTTAGGAAACGCTGAGTTCACGAAACGGCCTTTTCTTCGCGAATAAACGGGAGTTGTAAACAATCTATCGAGTACAAAACTCAGCTACAGTAAATGGAAAATGGCCGTTTTGACCCCTTCGAAGTCTTTTCTTGCCTTATAAAAAGTCAGCCCTAGGATTTTGTTGACTTTTTAAAGGTCGTTCTCTAAAAAATTGGGAAAAACACCGAGCTCACATATTATCCACTCGCTAGGAGGTGAATACTGTTGAATAGTCCGAGATAGCGAACCAATCAGATTGCTTAAATTACCAAGATCACTGAGTGTGTATATACTAAATTTATATGTATACATGCACATACAAAGCGATGCTTCCATTTCCCACTTTTTTACCGCAGGAAAAGTACTTCAAAATACTGCTAAAGGTAACTTGATCTGTGATAAAGCC
>OZ037778.1:35390330-35412830 GCA_964035525.1 Porites cylindrica | reverse complement strand
AATTTTTGCCTTTAACTGTGCCAAAGGGTGCACGGGAACATTAACTTCGCCGTCCACTTCCATCTTCGAAATTTTAAAATACAAATAAGAACGAATAAAGTCACCAATAAACGGAAAACAACCAACAAAATCAACAAAAGCGATATACCCAACAACGTACACAACAACCAACAGAAGGGATATTTAAGGGTTTAAAAAAATCAATTTTGGCCGCAATTTTGGATGAGTATTTTTTTAAAAAATACTCTTGGCACACCACTGCAGGGTGTTCTGCTATGACTCCTTACGATACAAATTCAAAATGTTGGTACACAGCAAAATGCCGCCAAAAGGGGAAGGGGAAAAGTTTTAGTGCAACCGGATGATCATGATCTAAGGTAACGCAATGGCGGGCACCGTCGGTCTTGAAACATTTTAATACAGGCTCAGCTCATTTCGCTAAATTTCTATTTCAAACTCAAATGCACGGCAAAGACAAGTTATTGCACCGGTCTTCCCATTCCTCTCGTCATGACACCACTGACAGATGAGTTGAATCGAGCTCAAGATGATAAGGCCCAGACAAATAAGGGCAAAAAAAAAATAATAATAAAAAAATAACAAGGCTTTAAGACAGATAACAATAATAATAATAATAATAATAATAATAATAATTTTCAAGTCGATTTTTCAAGTTTTTTGGTGGAAACGTGCTAGCACCCTGCACGAGGGTGTGGTCGAGAGCTTCAAAGAAGTTTCTAAGAGCGACGAAGATTACCCCGAGTGGTTTTCTGAAGGGAAAACCTCCCTCATTCCGAAAGAAGGCGAGTTCCTCAGTGAAAATCAAAGACCTATTACTTGTCTGAATAACATGTATAAGTGGTTTACATCTTGCCTCCTTGAACCCATGGACCAACACCTTGAACATTATGGCCTGATGGAAGGCCAGCAAAGAGGAGCGAAATCAGGGTGTTTCGATACGATAGATAACTTGCTAATCGATAGAGCAGTAATGCTGGATTGTCACAGAGGCAAACGGAATTTAAGTATGGCATGGATTGACGTGCGCAAAGCCTACGACTCCGTCGATCATGATTGGTTATGCGCAATGACTGACGTACACAGGCTTCCCGTCTGGCTGGGTGAGGTTATACGCAAGTTGTGTGCGAGCTGGAATACTAAAGTAGTAGTTACAACAAGGCAAGGGCGAGAGACTTCTAGAAAAATAAGGTTCATGAAGGGTCTACCCCAGGGGGACGCTTTGTGTCCTAGACTGTTTACACTGTGCCTGAACCCTGTAGCGTGGCGCCTGCGGGCAACAGAGGGATACCGGTTATCCAAGCCTATAGGAGTCAAAGTCACCGATCTCCTGTATATCGACGACCTCAAGGTTTTTTCTGCCTCCGAGAGCAAGCTGAATCGAGTGCTGAAAGAGACTAGAGGAGCGATGCAAGACATCGGCCTCCACTGGAATCAGAAAAAGTGCTCAGTGGTACACGTGAAGAGGGGAGCCCAAGTGCTAGACAAGTCTGGTATGAGGATGGACGTGACAACTACCATCACGGCTCTTGGGGAAGGAAAACACTACAAATTCCTGGGGGTGCTAGAGAAAGTTCGACAGGATGAACGGCTGGCCCTAGCTTGCGCGGCTAAAGAGTATCTACGCAGGATATCTATTATATGGTCCAGCCCCCTGTCTGATTGTAACCGTGTGCAGGCATCTAATCAGTATGTACTCCCGGTCCTGCGGTACCTAATGTGGACACAGCATTGGCCTCTATCAGAGTTAAGAGATGTGGACAGAGCAGCTCGGAAGATCATTGTTGAGAACGGTGGCAAGCACCCAGCTAGCCTGACTTCTTTGTTATATCTACCGAGGGAGAAAGGGGGTAGAGGCCTGCGATCAGTCGAACACGAGTACAAGATCACTAAAATCAAATCGCTACTGAAATTGTATCAGAACCCGGACCAGACTGTGGAAGCAGTTAGAGAATTTGAAGAACACGCCATGGCATCAGGCCACCAGTCGCTCGTAAAGGAAGCAGCTAAGTACGCTGAAGAACTCAACATCACACTTCAGCTTGATACCCTAAATCCCGTGTGTGTTACAACAGAAGGAAAGGTGGTAACTGCAGCAAGAGCTGGGAATCTGTTGAAGCAATCTCAAGAGAAGCAGTTCTTGGAGATCGCTAAAGACAAAAAGTGGCAAGGATAGTTATTCCGTATCAGATGGGAAGATGAGAGCCTAAGCATAACCAGCTGCTTTGCATGGTTAAAAGGTTGGGCTACATGCCCTACACATACCATCGCGGGCATGTATGAATTGTATGAGCAGTTGTTACCTACGAAGCTCTACACAAAGGAGAAGACGCAAACCTCCACCGACGGCGAAGTTCTATGCAGGTTATGTGGGAAGGTAGCTGAGAGCGTTGCACATGTACTGGCTGGATGTTCCTCCCTGGCACAAACCAAGTACCTATACAGGCTTAATGCAGCTTTGAAGATTCTGTTTTTTGAGCTCCTGCGAGAGCATGGGTTAATGGAAGAGGTTCCACCATGGTACTCACCGGTGATGCCAAAACCAGCCTACCAGAACACCACGAGTGAGGCGTTTTGGGATATTCCCATCTATGCAGAGCACAACGAAGTTAGAGCAAATCGGATCGACGCGCGACTTGTCAACCACGAGAGGAAAGAAGTCTGCACAATTGAAATGAGCTGCCCATGGATTGAGAGTAGAGCTAAGAAAGATGAGGAAAAGACACTCAAGTATGGGCCCATGATGTGGGAGCTGAAGCAGAGATACAATGGGTACAGGGTTGAACAGTACAACGTAATAATTGATGTACTGGGAGGTTACTCTAAACACCTAGAGAAGTCGGTGAGGAAGCTACTTGGAGCGAGAGCACGGAGCGTACTTGAGCGGATGCAGACGTCGGTCATCTAAAACACTTTAAACATTGCCAGAACATTTAAGATAAATACTTAGTTAGGGCGCTATGGACTTCAGTTTTTAGGTTTTTGTTTTTTCTCTAGAAATCTAGAAACACAAGCTTGCTGACGTTTTTTACTTAGATTTTTTAGAACATTAGAGTGTGATATTATTTTAAATATGTTTTTAGTAGAGATAGCGAAGGTTTTACAGAGTATTAGAATTTAATAATATTCTAAATTGGCTTTTTAAGTAGAGAGATTTATATCACTATGTATAAGCTTTTAGTATAGATAGCGAAGGTTTTACAGAGTATCAGAATTTAATAATATTCTAAATTGGTTTTTTAAGAAGAGAGATTCATGTCACTATGTATTTTAGGATTGTATTAGGTTTCGTATCGACCTTTTTTTTACTTCTAAGTATAGCTTCTCAAGTGGTGTAGGTTACGCTATGCGCCCTATACTACTCATAATGTGGAGAGCATTCCGAAGTTTCATACTGCGACATAATAATAAAAACAAAATGACAAAGCAAAACTCAATATTTAATGTAGAAAGCTACCTTGAAATGATTTTAAAAGATGCGTTTTTTTACTTCATGAGGTTCTCCTTTAATAAAAAAAAATCGACAAATTACAATAACTGCAATGTTTCTGAACGTCCAGTGGCGGATCCAGGGAGGGGCCCGGGGGACCCGCCTCCCCTTATTTTTAGACCAAACTGAGACCCGAAGGGGCGAAAAAAAAATTTTCGAGACCTCCCCCCTCCTCCTCCTTATCTGAAGATCTGGATACACCATTGAAGTCGGTCTGTGTTACACTTTTTCTAATACCTGCCGGTCTCAGCAAAGAGAAAACGTGAATTTATACCAAACTAAGGGTTTAAAAAGGTGTGCTGACCATAAAAACCAGGAAGACGTTTAATTTTTCTTCTTTTGAATTAAGAACCTTCGAGTCATCGCCCACTCATAATTTGACGAGAAGACGAATCAGTACCAACTTTATGTCCCCTTGGCTTCTCTACATGATATCATTTAGAATAGTTATCAAAGGGTGAATTTACCTCGCTCTTTATGTTGCCTTTAATCTCAAATCGCTCGCTGTAAATTACTGAGGTTATCAAACGCAGCTTTTGGTCTTCAAAGACTTTTGCTTTATTGATGTCCAGTTTTGTGTCGGCCAATATTTCACGTAAGTCCGGGTCTTTTATGTAATCTTGATCGATTCTCCCCAGGTCTAGGAATCCAAGATCTTCACTTATCTTAATATTTGCACTGGCACAATTAGCTGCCTTGATTCCAACTTCTACCTTGCTAAATAAAGGAACACAACAAAATTCTCGTAAGATTTCGGAAGCCTGCTTGTATGGGCTCTTAGAAAAAGACGAAGACTTTAGACAATATGGCGAAGGTTATTAAAAAACGGCGGTACAGACAAACTCTCACCTCTCTCGACAACCCGAGTCAAGAGAGCTCGCTTGTAGGTAATACCAAAAACCCTAATGTTGTTGATCACTGATTATCGATTGAGGCTGAGTACGGATGTGAACTCAAGGACCTCAAGCCATTATACAGATCGAGGAGGATGGATAACAGCCTCTGAGAGATCTGCGTAATTTTTCACATGATACGAAAGCCGAATTCAGTAAATGTTTTATTATTCATTCAAAAGATATCTAAGTTCTTAACAGCCCTACCTCCTCGTAGACTTTCTTTAAAACATTTGCCTGTTTCTAAGATTAATTTAAAAAGATTTAATGATTTTCTAGCAGATACTTCTTAGTCATAAAGTAGATCACATCCATCGAGTAATATTTTTTGCCGTATTCTTGTATTTCTCCCGTTTAGTTTGAGTCAGAAATTGGGGCTACTTCGTCTTCGGATAGCCGAAAAGTTTCGACATTTGTTGTGAGCTCACAAAGTGCATAAACAGCTACTGTGTGTAGGCTGCCGGGCTGCTGTCTGGAAACGAGGTTGCTAATTTATATTGGGGCTTCTTACTTGGAAGTAATATTATTTCAATAGTTATAACTTACTGCGCACGAACATTGGAAAATCTCTTTGGCGAACTGCACATTGGAAAGCACCTGCATGTGGGAAATCCCAATATTGTTACATGTTCTGCTAATGGACAGTTACTATTACACAGAGTAATAGACTCCATAACCAGCCGTTCTTTACTCCTCTAAGAGTTATCAGTAAAAAAATTAAATATCACAAAAACGCTGTGTTGTGTTCACTGAGTTCGCTAAGAAAATAAAAAAAAGAATTCGCTTCATTCCATGAATTGCTCGAACGCTCTTCTTGGAAGTTAAGAATGCTTGGGTATAAGTAAGCATTGTTTTTTACCCACACTAAAGACTCCTGTTTTGGATGCACAGCCCTAAGCACGTAGTTTACCTCATGCCGCATTTGATGTTCTTTTTTTGTAACTGTTACTTATCACTGACTACAGTGTGGGTGATGATTTATCCCAGTGTCGTAAATCTACCCGTATATGCTGCAGCAGAATATATTACTTAAAACATTCTCGTGCTTCATATTCAGTGCTAATTTACCTTGTAGCTCCATTGCCATCGCCGTTCTCTTCCTCTAATTCCATTCCATGGTCTTCTTTTTTAATATGTTTGTTTAAGCCTTCGAGAAAGTCTTTCTTTTTGCCTTCAACAACGTAATCTCCCAGGCCTGCAAGGATTGTAAGCTTATTTAGTTTAAGCGGACGTTCCCAAATGGCTGAAATGGGCCTTCTCTCCTTAACCAACAGCGCAAATAACTTTATTTCTTGGTTTCGGTCATGAGAAACAGGAAAAAAGTTCCCTCTTGATCACCAAAATTTTCTTTAGCGAATTCTTCAAGCAGCTTTTCGATTACCATCTGAAATGAAAAAATATGTATCTTTGACAACAGCAATGGAAACATAAGAGTATTACGTAACTGGTGAAAGAGCAACTTGCCAAATAACTATCATAGGGACCAGCTTGATTGATCTTCCGGCAATCTATTGACAAGCTCGGCTTAGCAGCTCCCATCCTCCCCAGCATTAGACTGAAATTGGTGATGAATTCCACTATTTGTTGAAATGTAATCACTCATCACATTCTCATATAAGGGTACCTTCTTGGAGAGCCTATACTCGTGGCACTATTTCATATATCATGTCTGTGTGCGATGAAAGCATCATAAGGCTTAGTGCCTCTTATATTGAAAATATTCTAAATTGTTATAAATTCGAACTCTAATTTAACTTTCTTAACATACGAGTAACGTAGAAGCCGTACGTAGCCAAGTAATTTTCTATGTCAATGTTATATTGATTGTTTCGGTACTGAAATCTTCACGTCAAAGATAAAGTCAATAAAGTTGTTATTATTTTGTTTTTTGTTGCTACTGTGGGGGGTTTACTACCTATTTTGCTATTTTGCGCCTTATAAACTGACCGTACGATTCTTTCCCTGCCCTTAATTAAGGTGTCTTTTCATCGATCCGGGAAAACATTAACACAACATTGTTTATCATTATTTCCATTGTTTTAGGTTAGGGTAGCAAACCATTTGGCTTTTAGCGTTAGAAGAACTGCTACATGATCTCTCTCCCCGGAATGAAGAAAAACAATATGGCCGCCAAATACATCCTTTTAATTTTGAAAGTTCTTCTTTATTAACAAACGTTGAACATTTATTTCGGCAAACAAACAGTTAAGTTGAAAAAGGATTTTACAAAAGTCTCAAAAGTAGGTCTCCTTTTCGATTTTAATTTGCAATATCGGTCGATTTACGCCACTTTAAACTTCTGGCTCAGTTTTCGTTTGCTTCTGTTTTGAAAATGGAATAATAATTACTTAGGGGTAATACAGTGTAAAGATTTGCAGAGAAAGGCAACAAAAACTGGAAGATTTATGGCGAAAAATGTACTTTAAAAACGAACTTAAATATTCAAAACGCTCTGATCACGTGGCTGATGACGTCATGTCCCTCTTTTGTTAATGAAAAAAATATTTAGGTAGAACATTACTTTCCTGCAATTCTCGGATGTGTGATGAAACATCAACTCTCTACAGCCCTCGGCCTAGTTTCCCGACTTTTTCGCTCATGCTCATTGCCCCCTTAAATTTTAAATTCCGGACGTCAACTAGTTATTTTTAAATGCTCCACACAACCAAAACCTCAAATATGCTATTTTATTTTAACCAAATGATGAAATCTTATCACAGGAACAAAAAACCCTAATTCAGCAATGGTCACGTGACTGATACCGTCATCACCCTAGATGTGAAATGAGATGATATTTTATGGCAAATGTTATCTTTTTGTGGTCTGACATTCTTCTACGTATAAAATTGTCAAAGTTATAAAGCTTTCAAAAAATATTTCCTCAAAGGATTCTGGGACAATTTTTATGATAATGATAATTTACTTTTATAATTATTATTAGAGTAGAGGTACCAGGTATCTGGGTTTACATCTTGGTATTCTTTATTTTTCACAGCAGCTCATATGTTTTGTATCACTTAACGACACGGCTCAACTATTCTAACTGCACACCCTACTGAACCACCAATCGACCAACAGCTATCTGCGTCGAAATGTTGGCAACTTAAATATTAACTTGAATGTAGGTACGTTCGGGCTTGCTGACCCGATGAGAATTACGAACGCTTTTCCGAATGGCTGAAACAAATTTCCTGTTGATAACCAAAGCTATAAGGTTAATAATGTCAAGTACAAGAAAACTAATGTAAGCTTGATGGCTAAACTCAGCAGGCTCTACCTTAAACCAAAACAGGAACTCTAATGTAGGTAACAATCAAAACGTGCCCACTTCAAGGACTGACACTCAAATTTAATAGATGACATTGATGATGAAAAAAACTACTTAAAAAGGTAATAGAATTTGAAAACCTGTTGGTGCAAATACGGATTAACCTTGATCTACAAACTGATCCTATACTAACAAAACTTTAGGCAAGAGTGAAACGTCAAGTGCAGACATGAAATAAACTAAAAATAACCTACAAAATACTTGATAACAATATCTTGTCGGCCTACCGCACCACCCGTGGGTTAAAAACAAACGATGATAATCACTGCTTGAGCCAACTTGTGTATATATACTTAGTATGTACTTAAAGTGTACTTTATAACTTTCGACTGCTGATTAAAGCTGGTGAACGCAACTCCCTTTTACCCCTAGGTCAAAGACATATCTGATTCTTCGAATGGATCTTTAGTTTTTATTTCCATGAAATGACCACCCACGTCCCTCCTCAACCCTTCAAAGCCTTGAGAGCCTGTTTTGTAGTGCTGGGAGGGGGAGTCTCTGATCACGCTTATATGAAGAGCATAGGGATTCCCCACGTTCTTATTTGTAAACTGAAAATGGAAATTAAATAAGAGATAAAATTTTACCTGTTCTGTTTTATTCTTGAATCTGCTGTGGTGCGAAGTGAAATGGACGTTGTTTTACGATGCGAAAACTATGTTCAAGTCGACGCTTTTACCTTAATCATGCTCTAGTTTATTATTAACTGCACAAATGTTATACATGCCAGAAAATTTGCAGTTCCCTTCTTTAAAGAAACCAATCTTTGCTGAGATATTATGTAACAAACAATAATTTACAAAACCCATTCCTTTCGTATTTCAAAATGACTTAGCAACTAAAAAATTATTCCGTGGAATTTTGTTTGTCGAAGCCAAGAAAGTGCTGTACTTAACAATATTTCAATAAACAAAAGAAAAAAAAAACCTTTGTTTCCGCTTTCAACAGACTATTAAATTTATATGGTGATTAACAAAACTAGTTTCGTCTAAAGACCACTTTAGCGGAAACTATAGTTTTGTGAATCGCCATAAAAAATTAATAGTGTGTTGAAAGTGGAAACAAATAAGGTCTTTTTCTTTTAAAGTTGAACAACGAATGAATGTGAGAAATCGCATTGAGGAACGAAGGAGAAATGCCAGTCTTCGTGTCAATATACACACCAACTTACAGTATTGTCTTGCCGTATCATGGCTCAGATTATTTATCATTCACTAACTTAGAGCACTTTTCACTCAGTTTAGGCTTGAGGCTTGATTTAAAGGCAGTTGAATCGATTGCTCATTGCTACTTGATGACGCCTCCTTAAAGCTTACGCTCACTGAAAGCAAATTCAAGGTGATTTATACACTCGATGAGAACCTGACAAACTGCTTGGAAACAGTGAAAGGTTTTCGCGGTTTTACCTGCATGTGTACCTTAAGTTCACACAAGTGACATACTCCAAAACGATTAAATTTGGAAAACAAATAATAGCCATTTGTGGCCATGCGATCCAAAGACCGGAGCACAAATCTCTTGGGGGAGGGGGAAGTGATTTGAGGTTGTCTGAGACTGCATTTCGAGCGTTTCAGGTGTAAAACATAATATATATTTCTCACATTTTAAAATTGATCAGTTTTTTTGGCAAAGAGACCCTATGCAATAAAAAGAGACTAGAATATTCAACACAGACAATTTCTTTGTTGTTACGTTTGTATCTTTCTGCATGTGTCACCCGGAACTCGCATGGTTTAAAAAGACAATTAAAAGTTTTAAAGAGCCAGTCATATTTTGTTGAAAACGTAAAAGGAAGGGATTAAGAGGACTGGAGACTGAAAACAAACCTTAGAGAAAGGATGTCCTTCTAGTTTGCAGTTCGTCTTCTCAAGGTAAAATTCCCCCGTGTCACCAGTTGAAACAAAACTTGTAAACAGTTCAGTCTGTAAACGCGTCCAAACACGACCTCATTGACAGGCTGCAATCACGCATTGCTTACAGTGGAATAAAAGAAAACCACTTCAATAGCAGTGACTCGTGAAAGAAAGCAAGATCAATATTACAGCACTTATTCCGCTAAGGTAGAAAATAAGGTCTTCCTGTACAAGTCTTGAACACTCAACTGGGCCAGGATTCTTTACCTCTCGATGTCTCTACTAAACTCTCTGCCTTTTTTATGCCTTTTTTATGTTTTTTAATATACTTTTTAAACGTTCTCAGGTATAGGAGAAAAACTAACTGCCTTTGCGCACGATTCATTTTTAACCACTAATTAACCATGAAGGCAGACGTAAGCACTGTGCTTATTATCACCTGCTGCTACGTAATACGTTTTCCACATTCAGTACTCCTCATTCGCTCAAGGTGTTGCTTGCCTATTTTTGTTAAGCATCTTATGAAACCTGATAATACGGCCGGTGTTTTCTTTTCTTTTGTTGTTTGGTTTTCAATTCAATTTCAATAACTCTTCCATGCACGCCGGTGTGATGAAAGCATTTGCAAGGAACAATTATTACCACTATGACATTTTTTTCATTTTTTCCCTGTAAATTAAAGAAATTATATCATTGACGCAGATAACTGATCTATCAACTAAACGTCTGGTTTAATCTTTAAAATATGCATTTTTTAAATTTGAAAAAGTGTAGTTTGAAAATGTACAGGTCTTCATGAAAATGTCCTGAATTTGAAACTTGCATGCTGGGCTGAGACTATAAAAAGCGGATTGCGTTATAAGTTAAATATATCAGTCAAATTCAATTGTATGTTTGTTATTGGCCTATTTTTTCTTACTGTTTAATTTATAAGGGACATAATATATCTATATATTTAATTACTTTCTAATTTTCGAATGCCTGGCGAATTTACTACTTCACTGTTAGGAGCTAAAGAGTGTTTTGAAAAGGCGGCTTTGCAGAAATATGTCACGTGCTTGGATACTACTTAGCAACAGCTCGCTGGGTGGCAAGCCATCCATGTGTTCATTCCTATTACAAAGCTTTGAGTGCGATCAAGCAAAGCATTCCTAGTTTAATTATTCTGTTGAAATGACTAAACTAGAAGAATTAAAAGAAGTTTGAATTAAATTAGGAAGACGTTGCCCGATCGCACTCAATGCTCTGATCTGAATTAACGTCTCCAAGTGGTATCCGGCAAAGCCGATTAAGAGATTAAGTTCTGCTTGTGGGCAGGGGGGCAGGGGTGGGGGGGAGGGGCAGGGGGTGGAAGGAGACTCCAAATCTGCCACCTCTCACACCATACATTCCCGGTCCCACCCTTATTAATCTTGGCTTTTTAACTTTATCCGTCTTTCGATTGCAGCGCCCACGTATACGGGTAAAATCTTTGCTCGTTGGCACTTGGCGATAGCTTTAGCTAGTTTATTATCTATTACCATTTCGCAGAGTTCCGCATTATCACTCTTTAAGAAGGTCATCAGTAAGCAGCTTTCTGTTAAGAAACGAACTGTGACCACATTGTTTAATCGGCTTTTGAGCACGTTCTATCTTTGGTGTGACTAGTGAGGCATAACTAGTCAAAACGGATTTCATTTGTTCTTTAAGTAAGAGATGGTAAGCACTATTTTTTACTCAGCTCCTCTCTTGGTTCTACTAAAATAGAGTGCTTGTGACAAAATTCAGATCAGTTTCTTCAACAAAACTACAATGAGCTACAATGTACATTCTGCGACCCTGTGTGAAAGAGACCAGTCAGATTAAAAACATTAGTTGTTTGTATCTCTTTGCATATATGGTTCACCCAAATATTGTTTAACTCTCGGACTTACACGCAAATTCATACCCCTACCGTGGTACAAGAGTGGGGTGGATGGAACCCCTCCCCGGAGTTTTGATATGTTGCACTATTTTGAAATGATTTTACCTTCAGTGGAAAGTCTTTTATTTTAGGGCCGGTGGTGCTAGTGGAGGCCTGTGACGTCATCAGTAATGGTCGCCACCTTGGATTTTACTAAGAATTAGAAATCAGGTTAAAACCGCGAGAAATGGTAATTTTTTGGTGCCTTACATGAAAAATAACACGTAGATAAGCACTTTGCATGATTTAAGCCACAAGATTTACTTTTATTTTTGAAAGAAGTTGACAAAACATGTATTTTCACCCAAAATTGGCTTGACCACCTGCTACTTGTGACGTCATATCTCGTAACCATAACTACTGATCATCATTAAACTTGTCTCAAAATCTGCGCGAGGGATAAACAAACAGCTACTGAAAACGTGATGTGCTAATGTTTTATCCCCTAGGAAAAAAAAATCAGAAAAACCTTATGGGGAGTACCTCGCCCCCCCCCCCCCCCCCCCCCCCGCCCCCTTGTACGTCCGAGGGTTAAGAAGGCAATTCAGTAAAAGTTTAAAGATCTACTCAGATTTTTTATTAAACTTAAAAAGAAAGTTTCGAGGATTGAAGACTGAAAACAAACTTTGGAGAAAGGATGTCTGCTGGTTAGTTTGTCCTTCGTCTTCTCAAGGTAAAATTCCTTCGAGTCACCAAACAAAACTTGAAAACAGTCGAAGTTCAGTCTGTAAACACGTCCTAACACGATCTCATTTACAGGCTGCAATCACGCATTGCTTACAGTGGAACAGAACTGAAAAATACTTCAACAGCGGTGACTCGTGAAAGAGATGCAAGGTCAATATTGAGCAGTTCCGCTTAGGAACGTAGTTAAGTCTTCCTGTACAAGTCTTAAACACGCATCTAGGACAGATTCGGCTAGGACAGATTCTGCTTTCCCTGTCGATTTGATGTCTCTGCTAAACTCTCTCCGAACTGTCGTTAACTTTTTATTATTATTTTTAATAAATTTTTAAACCTTCTCAGTTTATAAGATGAAAACTAATTGCTTAAATTGCGCATGATTCATTTTTAAAGAGCTTCCACGACTAAGCCGAGGATAGGCAGACGTGAGCACTCGCATTCATATTATCAGCTGGCTGCTCCTGATACGTTTTCCACAATCGGTACAACGTTCCCTCAAGGTTTTGCTTTTCTATTTTGTTGAACATGTAATGAAACCTGATAATACGGCCGGTGTTTTCTTTTCCGTCTTGTTTGGTTTTCAATTCAATTCAATGAATCCTCGATGCACGCCGGTGTGATCAAAGCATTTGCGAAGAATAAATATAACCACTATGACCTTTTTTTTTTCATTTTCAGTTCCCTTGCAAATTACAGAAATTATATCCTTGACGTAGATAACCATCAATCATCTAAAGGACCCGTTTAATCTTTAAAATATACATATCTTTTAATTTTAAAAAGTTAACATTTAGTAAAGCAAACTGTCGTTTAAAAATGTACAGGCCTCTATGAAAATGACCTGAAATTTGAAGTTTGCCCGGCTGAGACCATTAAATTTATCAGTCTGGTTCAATTGTGTTTCTTAGTGAGGGAAATGCTCTCGCTTCTCGCACCTTGCATTCTCGGCCCTCTTTCTTCTCCGGGCGCCTTTCGTATGTAACCTAGCTGAACTGACAGAGCTCGATTGCACTGCAGTGTTTTTTCCTGTGTTTTCTATGTCCTTTTTTCTTGTAATAAATAAAATTAAGTCTCGAAACTTGGGCGAAGCTATTCATGAGGCATTTTAACATTGATAAGTTGAGTCGGATCAGAACATGGGAGTTCATATTTAAAGGCCTGAGTCCCAGTCGCTTTTTATAAGTATGATGCATTGAGCCATTTTTCTTCTTCAGTACAACAATTAAAGGACCGGGAACGGATATCAATGGAAACTAATAAAAGAGCACAATATTCATTTCTGTTGGTAATGATTACTCAGTCTCTACGTCAATAATCACCTTATATTGGCTCTTCATGCAGTACACTTTTATATTAGACTAACATTACGCTATATAGGGCTCCCTTTTTGAGGTTTAATTCCAATGGGTTTTCTTTTGTTTCAGATTCCAAGAGCTTGCGGGCTTAATTTGATTTGCACAATTACCCATGTCACTCAGATTAATGTGAAGTGGTTTGTTTTTTTCCCGCAATAATAAAGTGCAGATTTAAACGAGTTCCTGTTGACTTCGGATCCACAGTTTAGTTCAGACTTTAATACCAACAGAAGGAGTTTAAGTCGTTTCTTTGGAAGAGAAGACACATTCAGTTACTCAAGGAAGATTTCAAGTGTTAAAAGGTTTGTTTCATCCTTGCCTGTTCCCTTTTTAAAATTTTTTGGTCATATTTAATACCACCTTTGATGTTTGTAGAATTTTTGGGTTTTATCCAGCACAGCCAATTTACTTGATGCAGGAGTATGCTTAAAATATAATAATAATAATGATAAAAATAAAAATACATGGAGCAAGACCTCATCGTACACAGCCGTTTAAGAGTTTTGAAAGTTACTTCAGTTCTGATACATGAAGTCCCCATAACACGATTCTCCTGAAAAGCGCTTGGTTTCATAGTTATCTATCGGAGCTGCCTGCAAAATAATGAAAGTAGTTTCCAAGAATTAGTATAGAATAGAATAATAAACACTCTATCTTTTTACTTCCCAAGCCAGTTTTATTTCTGCTTAATTAATAAACGAAAACCATTCAGGGGCACCCAACGACGATTTCCTCCTACTTATGCATTGAAAGCACTTTTTAGGCTATCCAGAGTACTTTTATATCTGTAGAAATGCATTCTAAGCAGCTCTAAAAAATTTGTGTCTGTTCGGTCATCCTAGGGCAAATTGAATCTTTTCGAAATTACCAGTGAGGGCTTCAGTATTATTTTGCTGAAAATTTTAGATGTAATTTAGAGTTTTGCGAAAGTGAGAATTTTTTCTCGTTACTCTTTCCATCGCATTTTCGAATACGAAAATTTTAGGTTTCCATTTTCTGAGAAAACTGAATAGCTTAAGATAGGTAGAGAAATGCGAAAATTCATCTTCAGAAAATCGTAGGAAATTATTAGGTAAGCTTTTACGAAACAAAATTGTACTTGAATGGAACGGTCATCTAAAAATTCTTAGCCTCCCTCAAGGTATAGAAAAGTTTGGACAATTTTTGCTTCTCCGAACAGATATTTTACAGAAAGCTGTCTTTGTGTGCCCCTGGTCATTGTGAAATGCTACGTTTGTGAACAGTCGCTATTCAATCCCGGAAGTAACTCATTCTTGCACGATCTCATTCAGTACGGGCTGCAATGTTATCAAGTTATTCAAGTATATTCCCGGCGTAGTCAATCGAACGAAACCGAACCAATAATCAATTGAACTCAATCGAACCCAATCGGTAGGAGTGTTGTTCGATTGGTTCGCCTTCGGTAATCGAACATAATCGAACTCGAACTTTTCGGTGAGTTCGATTACCGAACTCAATCAGCTTCAATCGACCTGATCAAGTTCCATTTTGTTCGGTAGAAAGACAAAACGCAGCCAGTTTTAATTGAATTAATCGGAAAGATCTTCCTCTAGGATGTATGTGAAGCAGTTTAAAAACAACATTTTTTTCAATTAACCCGGCATTAACTAAAATCTTTATTGTTAAAGTGATTCAAAATCGATAAATTCACAACCAATACTGTGAAACATGAATTGCACTGGCACCGTAAAACCATGCATGTAAAATGTCTTTCCGGGGACAATACAAAGGACTGGGGATATTCTTAGGATACCAGAAAAGTCAAATCGTCTTCGATAAAGTATCAATAATTAAAAAAGGACCACTGTAACTGGATCTGAACGCATTTAACAGTGTAGAGCGTATAAAAAATAGTCATTATAGCTAGCGCTACCAGTGTTCTCATTATCTCAAAGTAAATGTCTATTAAAATTACAAGCGACGTTTGTAAAAGCTGTTTCACAACAGAAGCAATACAAGCTAAACTTTTGGCATAACAAGGCTTCATTAAAAGTAAAAGAAATAATACCGACATCTACGGAGAAAAAGCACTCGTTTTCCGCCCAGTCTGTGACATCTTTGCGTATTCGTGTTTGAAATTGAAGCAGGTAATTGATACTTAACTTATTTGAATGCAACGCCTTGTTTGAAACCAGATAAAACTGGTTTATGTTCGGTTGTTGCTGTGTTCGATTGTGTTCGATTGTTTAGTGTTTGATTTCCGAGTGTTCGATTGTGTCCTTAGGGGGTACTGCCGCTGGACTCTCAGAGCCCCTAGCCCATTATAGTCTATTCTGTGCCCCCATGTTAGTCACGTTTGGGCAAATATGACCCATTATATTGACTTAGCGCGATAATGGGTTTTATTTTTATATAAAATAATTCGGAAGGTTTAACGGTGCGCCATTTTTCCTTTTTTTCCTGAAAAGTAGACTTCCTCCTAAGCTTTAAAAAAAGACCAAATATAAATCTGTGCGTTGAATATTCGTGTTCTTATGTTTTTTCAAGGATTCTAAGTTCGATTATAAGACACTATTACAAAATTTACGCAAAAATGACCAGTGCGCATCTTCGGATAAAACAGTTCAATATCTCAAAAAATATGCTATGTAAAGTTGGTAATTCAAGTTCTTTATGCAGTACTTAGAACAGTTTAGTTCACTGTTTTCAAGGTAATTTTTGCTTATGAACCGACTGAATTGAGTTCAAACTAAGTTTTTCGTAAATTACGCTAATTCGGTCACGACATTTCTAAACAATCTGAACAGCGCCCGCGTATACAGGTAAAATCTTCGTTCGTTGGCACTTGGCGATAGCTTTAGCTAGTTTTATCTATTACCACTTCGCAGAGTTCCTCATGATCACTCTTTAAGAGGGTCAGTAACCAGCTTTCTGTTAAGAAACGAACTGTGACCACATTGTTTAAAACTAATCGGCTGTTGGACATCTTTGGTGTGACTATATAGTGAGGCATAACTAGTCAAAAACAAGAGACTATAGTCTCTTTGTCAAAAAGGATTTCATTTGTTCTTCAAGTAAGAGATGGTGAGCTCTATGTTCTACTCAGATCCTCTCTTGGTTGTACTAGAATAGAGTGCTTGTGACAAAATTCAGATCAGTTTCTTCAACAAAACTACAATGAGCTACAATGTACCTTCCGCGACCCTGTGTAAAAGAGACCGGTGAGAATATTCAACATCCTCAAAACATTAGTTGTTTGTATCTCTTTGCATGGTTCACCCAAATATGGTTTAACCCTCGGACTTACACGCAAATTCATACCCCCACCGTGGTACAAGAGGGGGGTGGATGGAACCCCTCCCCGAGTTTTTGATATGTTGCACTATTTTGAAATGATTTTACCTTTAGTGGAAAGCCTTTTATTTTAGGGGTGGTGGCGCTAGTGGAGGCCTTTGACGTCACCAACAATGGTCTCCGTCTTGGATTTTACTAAGAATTAGAAATCAGGTTAAAACCGCGAGAAACGGAATTTTTTTGTGCTTTACTTGAAAAATAACACATAAATAAGCACTTTGCATGATTTTAGCCACAAGATTTACTTTTATTGTTGAAAGAGGTTGAAAAAACATGTATCTTCACCCAGAATTGGCTTGACCACCTGCTACTTGTGACGTCATATCTTGTAACCATAGCTACTGATCATCACTAAACTTGTCTCAAAATCTGCGCGAGAGATAAACAAACAGCTACTGAAAACGTGAGGTGGTAATGTTTTATCCTCTAGGAAAAAAAAAACTCAGAAAAACCTTATGGAGAGAACATTCCCCCCCCCCCCACCCCCCTTGTACGTCCGAGGGTTAAGAAGACAATTCAGTAAAAGTTTAAAGATCCAGTCAGATTTTCTTTTAAACTTAAAAAGAAAGTATCGCGGAATTGAAGACTGAAAACAAACCTTGGAGAAAGGATGTCTGCTGGCTAGTTTGCCCTTCGTCTTCTCAAGGTAAAATTCCTTCGAGTCACCAAACAAAACTTGAAAGCAGTCGAAGTTCAGTCTGTAAACACGTCCTAACACGATCTCATTTACAGGCCGCAATCACGCATTGCTTACAGTGGAACAGAAGTGAAAAGTACTTCAACAGCAGTGACTCGTGAAAGAGATGCAAGGTCAATACTCAGCAGTTCCGCTTAGGAACGTAGTTAAGTCTTCCTGTACAAGTCTGAAACACGCATCCAGCGGGCCGGCTAGGACAGATTCAGCTTTCCCTGTCGATTTCATGTCTCTGCTAATCTCTCTCCGAACTGTAGTTAATTTTTTATTATTATTTTAAATAAATTTTAAACCTTCTCAGTTTATAAGATGAAACTAATTGCTTAAATTGCGCATGATTCATTTTTAAAGAGCTTCTACGACTAAGCCGAGGATAGGCAGACGTGAGCATTCGCGTGCATATTATCAGCTGGCTTCTCCTGATACGTTTTCCACAATTGGTACAACGTTCCCTCAAGGTTTTGCTTTTCTATTTTGTTGAACATGTAATGAAACCTGATAATACGGCCGGTGTTTTCTTTTCCTTCTTGTTTGGTTTTCAATTCAATTCAATGAATCCTCGATGCACGCCGGTGTGATCAAAGCATTTGCGAGGAATAAATATAACCCCTGCTTTCCGCTCTCGCCTCCCGCTCTCTTTCTTCTTCGGGCGCCTTTCGTATGTAACCCAGCTGATCAGCTGGGTTACATATATATACAGAGCTCGATTGCATTTGTAGTGTTATTTCCTATGCTTTCTTTTTCCTTTTTTGTAATAAATAAAAGTTCTGACTTAAGTCTCGAAACTTGGGCGAAGCAATTCATGAGGCATTTTAACATTGACAAGTTGAGTCGGATCAGAACATGGGAGTGATATTTAAAGGCCTGAGTCCCAGTCGCTTATTATAAGTATGATGCATTGAGCCATTTTAAGTCTTCTTCAGTACAACAATTAAAGGACCGGGAACGGATATCGATGGAAACTAATAAAAGAGTACAATATTCATTTCTGTTGGTAATGATTACTCAGTGTCTACGTCAATAATCACCTTATATTGGCTCTTCATTCAGTACACTTTTATAGCCTAACATTACGCTATAGGGCTCCCGTTTTGAGGTTTAATTCTAAAGTGTTTTCTTTTGTTTCAGATTCCAAGAGCTTGCGGGCGTAATTTGATTTGCACAATTACACATGTCACTCAGATAAATGTGAAGTGGTTTGCTTTTTTTTTCGGCAATAATAAAGTGCAGATTTCAACAAGTTCCTGTAGACTTCGGACCCGCACTTGAGTTCAGAAGGAGTTTAAGTCGCTTCACTGGAAGAGAAGACAAATTCAGTTACTCAAGGAAGATTTTAAGCGTTAAAAGGTTTGTTTCATCCTTGCCTGTTCCCTTTTTTTAATTTTTTTCACCTTTGATGTTTATAGAATTTTGGGGTTTTATCCAGCAAAGGCCAATTTACTTGATGCAGGAGTATGCTTTTTCGATTCCTTAAAATATAATAATAATAATGATAAAAATAAAAATAAATGAAGCAAGACTTCATTGTACACAGTTACTTCAGTTCTGATACATGAAGTCCTAGCTCATAACACGATTCTCCTGAAAAGCCCTTGGTTTCATAGTTATCTATCGGGGCTGTCTGCAAAATAATGAAAGTAGTTTCCGAGAATTAGAATAGAATAATGAACACTCTATCTCTTTGAAGGGCGGGGAGGAGAGGGGGGGGGGGGGGGGGGGGTTAGCCTCAATATTATCATTATGTGAGGGGGAGTTAAAATTAATTTTTGCTTAATGAGAGGGGGGGGTATGACTTAGTTTTGGGGCATATTTCAACCATTTCCCAACCTCCCCCCCCCCACCCCCACCAGGTAATTAATGCACAGTCCATTGAAAACACTTTTTAGGCTATCCAGAGTACTTTTATATCTCTAGCCATGCATCACGGCTAAGCAGCGCTAAAAAATTTGTATCGGTTCGGTCATCCTAGGGCACATTGAGTCTTTTCGAAATTACCAGGGCTTCAGTATTATTTTGCCGAAAATTTAAGATGTCATTTAGAGTTTTGCGAAAGTGAGAATTTTTTCTCGTTACTCTTTCCATCGATCAGATTTTCGAATACGAAAATTTTAGGTTTCCTTTTTCTGCGAAAACTGAACAGCTTAAGATAGGTTGAGAAATGCGAAAATTCAACTTCAGAAAATCGTAGGAAATCATTAGGTAAGCTTCCACGAAACAAAATTGTACTTGAATGGAACGGTCATCTAAAACTTCTTAGCTATCCGCAAGGTATAACAAAGTTTGGACAATATTTGCTTCTCCGAACAGATATTTTACAGGAACCTGTCGTTGGGTGCCCCTGGTCATTGTGAAATGCTACCGTGACGTTTGTGAACAGTCGCTATTCAATCCCGGAAGTAACTCATTCTTGCACGATCTCATTCACAGGCTGCAGTGTTATCACGTATTCCCGGCGTAGTCAATCGAACCAAACCGAACCAATAACCAGTCGAACTCAATAGAACCCAATCGGTAAGATTGTTGTTCGATTGGTTCGCCGTCGGTAATCGAACATAATCGAACTGGAACTTTTCGGTGAGTTCGATTAATCGAACTCGTGTTCGATTACCGAACTCAATCGACCTGATCAAGTTCTATTTTGTTCGGTAGAAAGACAAAACGCAGCCAGTTTTAATTGAATAAATCGAAAAGATCTCCCTAGGATGTATGTGAAGCAGTTTAACAACAACATTTTTTAAAATTAATGCGGAATTAACTAAAATCTTTATTGTTAAAGTGATTCAAAACCGATAAATTCACAACTAATTCTGCGAAACATGAATGGCACCGTAAAAAATGCATGTAAAATGTCTTTCCCGGGACAATACCAATGACTGGGGATATTCTTAGGATACCAGAAAAGTCAAATGTTCTCCGATAAAGTATCGATAGTTAAAAAAGGACCACTGCAACTTGATCTGAACGCACTTAACAGTGTAGAGCGCATACAATATAGTCATTACAGCTAGCTCTACCAGTGTTCTCATTATCTCATAGTAAATGTCTATTAAAACTACAAGTGGCGTTTGTAAAAGCTGTTACACAACAGAAGCAATTCAAGCTAAACTTTTGGCATAACAAGGCTTCACTAAAAGTAAAACAAATAATACCGACATCGACGGAGAAAGAGCACTCGTATTCCGCCCAGTCTGTGACATCTTTGCGTACTCGTGTTTGAAATTGAAGCAGGCAATTGATACTTAACTTATTTAAATGCAACGCCATGTCTGAAACCAGATAAAACTGGTTTATGTTCGGTTGTTGCTGTGTTCGATTGTTGAAGTGTTTGATTTCCGAATGTTCGATTGTGTCCTTGGGGGGTACTGCCGCTGGCCTCTCAGAGCCCCTAGCCCATTATAGTCTATTCTGTGGCCAAGTAAAGACCCCTATCTTAGTCACGTTTGGGCAAATATGTAATTTTCGTGATCCCACCTTAGTCACTTTCTATTTATGTATCTACCTTACATTGAATGAAGAAAACTTTTCTTTTCACATACAGTTCTACATTCCCGTACGTTTGCTAACGGTAAATATGAAGAACTGTCTTAAGCCTGCTTTTCTCTAGCGCATACACCGTATTCACAAATGGCGGACACGCGGGAAAAAACTGGTGCCTAATCATGAAAGCGAGGCGTTGGAGGATAAACAAAAATTGCAAATGAAGACTTTCTGGGAACTTGCAGAGTGTTTAGCACGGATTCCACCTAAAATAACTTTGTACGGACTTCTTTTTAAATACAATTACGTGGGATGTCTTCTGCTTTTAATGTTTATAGTAGTGATTTGCTGTTTGCAATCAAAAGGGAAGCGTATATCTTCAAGGAAACAGGATGATTTTGTAGGTTTCCGAAGGCGCAGAAGCTCGACAAGTCAGGGTAATGGCTGGAAAAAAGCAGCAAAGATGCTGGCCCAAACTTCACACTGAAACCGAATACGAAAGCCAGGTCACTACAATTCTGTAAAATAGAAATAAAAACAGATATTGGTGGCGAGAAAAAGAGAAATAAGCGACGGATATATGGCCTACTTGTCAACGGAATGGACCTTCGCCATTACACAAAACAGGTGAAGTCGAGAGCTGGTGAAAGATTCATTCACGAGGCTCATTCATTTATGTCAGTGTCATTTTATACATATCTATATATACATATATATATATATATATATATATATATATATATATATATATATATATATATATATATATATCTATATATACATATATATATATATATATATATATATATATATATATATATATATATATATATGTCTGTATTTACAACTTCCTCTGCATCATATTAATTCCGTCGCTTTGGAATGAATTGTTAGAGGTACGTTGGCAGAGCTTAGCAAAAATCTCATGATTTCTTTGTCATTGCGAAATAATTAAAATAATTTTATCAAAATTAGAAGCTGTAGTCAGCTGTGTAGTGTGTGAATCTTATGGCTTGCTATTTGCGTGGTCTCCTCTAGGCCATTATCTCAGAGAGCTCTTGGTAAAAAAGTAGTATAAAGCTTACATTTTACTAGGTTAAACTTTTAAGGCAATGTTTGTGTCAGGGCTGAACACGGCAAGCTTCTGTTTCGAATAATTAAATTCGAGTCTGGATCCGTTTAAGAAGACCATCCTTTTATTTAATTATGTATTCTTCAACTTTAAAATATTATGGAACATAAAGTTAAAACTCCTAACAGCCAAAGATAAGAAATACGAAATTACTCAATGAAATGATATGTGGCCGGCTTACCGAGTCTGCCGAGTAGAGTTGACATTTTGAGCGTGCTCCACTCGATCGCTCCTGCATTTATACTAAAAAATTAGTTCTAATTGATGTCCTTCATCGATAAAGACCAGAGAATAACGTCGTGGCAAACAAAAACGAAAC
>OZ037778.1:35337830-35382830 GCA_964035525.1 Porites cylindrica | reverse complement strand
TTTGCTCGTTTGCAGACACTGAGTTTGGGTCAGATAAAATAAGAAAATTTTAGTCTTGTCCGTGACTACTTAACAAATCTTATGGTTTTAGAAAGTAGTTCTGTGATGTGTTGTATCACATACAAAAAATAAACTTCGCTCGCTAAATTTTGAGGGTTCTGTGAGTTTCAGAAAATGGTGAAAATTTGCTTATAAAAATGGCGTCCGAGGGGGTCGAATAAAGTGATGCTCGTATCTCTAATACAAGAGCAGTGAAGAACCTATGTTTGGTATATTTGTCCATTACTCCACCAGACCTATCTATGATGTTAGTATGAACGTATTCTGTTGACCCCCTTCCGTTGACATTTTTAACATTTTGCCCGGTTTTCTCTGACAACTACTCTTAAACCCCTTTTTGTACGATTTTGTTTACCGATAATGTTATGTTCTAACTAAGGCCAGTTTAAAACTGACTGTGTATGCTTGCATAAGTTTGATTTTGAATTTAGTGTAAAAATGGTGTTTCGCATGTCGGAATGGTTTCCGATGTTAGGTGTAAAGATGTAAGTCCTTGTTAACTACCTGCAGACATTTTTAGCAATCAGAAATTACATATCCTTTTAGGGAGAGCTCGGCTGAATTATTTCAAGCAATTTACTGAATTGAACACAGTATCCAGAAGTTAAACGTAAAGGCAGGTTAGTCATTTACAAACCAGCATAGAGGTCAGAACCTCGTCGTATATAAGGCTGCGTCCGATATTCTCTGCCTTAAACTCATAGAAGTTATGCAGCACATTAACTACAAGGCTCAATAAAAACACACTAACAATTTGAGCCTGATTTTATTATATGAGCCGGGCTAGCCCTGATTGCCACTAGATCATGGAATAGTTGAGACTCCGCAATTCAACTAGATGGCGTAATGTAAATCTTCTCTAGGTTGATATAAGTTCAAACAATTTTCTAAAATTATTTTGTCATGTTTCGTGACTGACGAATGTGTGCTAAGAAACATGGAAAAATGTTTAACAAATCGTCACATGTAAGGCAATCCGAGATTCCGGAATCCGGGAAATTGGGCTTGTGGAATTCGGAATACATGCAGCTGAAGGAATCCTGAATCTCACTTAAGATTGGAATGCAGAATACCAGTTCCTCTGAAAATGACTGGAATCCCGGTGGAATCCACGTCGTGAAATCCAGAATCTAAGACTGTGTTGGACTCCCTTACATAGGGCGAAACAAATTTAAAAAAAAAGATCGCGATTTCGTTTCGAAAGGATTGCGATTAACTGCTTCCTCGGCTGCAAACGCGTAAGTCTGCCCCCGTGGAAAAACTAGAAGATAACAATATAGAACATATCCAAGCTAGAAAATTATTCTTTCTTACTATTTCTCATCTTTCAACAAAATTTCTTTTTTTAATTTTTCTTTCTTTGTTACTTCCAGTTTGATTCACCGAGGTGAAGGAGCTAAAGAGAGGGGAAAAAGGAAACGATTGTAAGTGTCTCACATTTAAGGTGGCTCGACTGGATTTTTTGGGGTTGATACCCCCCAAGTTTGAGCATTAACTACGTCGGCATGAGTAAAGATATGGAAAAAAGTTTACCACAACTATAGTATATAAGGATGAAAATTTGCTTATGATCAGGGTTTTATTACAATCGGAGTCGCCATGGCAACGTTATGACACCATTACGTTTTTCATTTATCGTTGTGTTTCTCTGTACCAGGAGTTTTTTGAGGAAGTCGCTTAAGGGAGTATGTACTTGCCATAATTGCCTCCATTATGGCAAAGTTTGAAGAAATTCTATGAGAGCGTTTTCGAAACATTATGAAATGCAGTTTTAAGAATCATAAAAACAGTGAAATAGCATGCTAGCCGCACAATGCGCTAATATTTTAACAAAATGATAAGCTTTGGGAACGCGGCTTCATCTCGTAGTGGTTTGATTCCATTGAAAACTGGATACAAAAAAAGAGGGGAATTGCTCTAAGCGATGGCGAGTAAGAAGGATTTTATTAACTTGCATTCAGATGCTTTTGATACAGTTTTTGGAGGTAATTTGGTCCATGCCTACAAATTTCGCATTTTTCCAAAAACTGCTTGATAAATTTTTTTGTAAATTCGACAATCCCGAGACCAGTCGTCAAGAAATATTCCCAGCAAGTTTTAAGAACATTAAAAACGGGGAAGACTTTTAAATAGGGCCTCAAATATAGCCAATTTTCCCCCCAGTTTTTGTGTTTACAAGCGAGCGTCCTTATTATTCACTGGCATTGTTTTCAATTTTTATATACAAGTGCATATTTAGCAAAAAGGTAGAATATTAATTCAAAAAACTCCTGGTACAGAGAAACACAACGATAAATGAAAAACGTAATGGTGTCATTACGTTGCCATGGCGACTCCGATTGCAATAAAACCCAGATCATAAGAAATTCTCACCTTTATATAATACAATTGTAGTAAACGCTTTTCCATATCTTTACTCATGCCGACGTAGTTAATGCTCAAACTTGGGGGGTATCAACCCCAAAAAATCCAGTCGAGCCACCTTAAACAATGTTCAAACTGCACCGGATAGCTTTTGCACTGACAAAAACCTTCTGTTCACGGATAAGACGATGATATCGGCCCGAGTTTTGTAACGGAGCGACGCTCCGCAGCGCCGATCTGCAATCATTATCCTTAAATAACAATAATAATAATAATAATAATAATAATAATAATTTTGGTTTCTGGAAAAAAGAAATTAATAAAAGAAGTTTTTCAATTCTAAACTTTTCAGCCTGTCAACAAAGTCATGGCTGTCTTCATTATTAATTTGTTTTTTTTTTTCCTTTTCATGTTAAAACTGAAGTTGATGAATTGACAATACATTTTGTATGTAACGTATTTGCAGGATACCAACGTATTTTTTAATCATGTCAATTCCTAAATGAAAATCGTTTCTTGACTATTGTATTTTTTGAAAATCAAAAATTGCTGACTGACCAAAATCATTCTCTAGTGACGGGTAAGAGGAGGGTAAGACCAGGAGTAGGACAAATTTTTGTTAGATAACTTTCGCCTGAAAGCCGTGATTGTTGTTGTCGCTTTGCAGTGACTTTAAAGGCTGAAATCACGGTGAACAATCCGTACACCCGTCCGTCAAATGCAATTCCTTAAAAGCTACAGTGGACTTTACGTCAGCAGCTCAGACGTCGATGAGCTTTTTAAGCAGTAGAAATCTGGTTGAAATTAAAATCTGACATTGTTAAGTCAAAAGTTGCCAGTAAATTGTCGGTCCTGACAAATCGACGGAAATTTTTGCATTCGTTTACCGAAATGAGGATTTTTCAAGTTTGAATAGACTTCAACTTGATGATGGTGACAAATAGAATAGAACACAATAGGGTAAACGTGACGTCATTTGATGATCCGCAACATCAAGAAACCACCAGGAAAGAGAAAAAAGAGCATTGCTTTCACTCCTAGTCTTTATAATGGCTAGTTTGAAGTTAGTTCTTGGCCGAATAAAAACTGTTGGGAGGTGACGTTTTCAAAAAGGAAGCATACACATACTGAGATATACCCACTAAAAAGCAATTTAGTACATTTTCAACTGGAGATAATTTTCTAGGTAATCACAAAAGCGAACAATGTATTTCACAGGTAAAATATAAAAAGGAAATAAAAGCTATAGGTCCAGGCAGAATTTTGGACGATGTTTATATTCGTGTGAGAAAAATGATGGCCGCTTTCTATTTCGCTTAAACTTCAAGAAATTCGGTTAGAAATAAAATGGAAAAGACCATTTCGGTTAGGTCCGACAGGAATATTTGGGAACACCTTTGAAAGTTGTCCACTAAGCATGAGAAGGGGGAGAAGGGGGGGGGGGGGGGGGGGGTATATTTGTTGGGATTTATGTAATTGTTAATTACTCCATGAAAGAAAAACCTTTTTTCTTTTCTTATTTTCTTACTTGTTCTATGATTGCTTTCATAACAATTTTTTTTTTCTATAGGCTTATTACCTTCAAGAAGAAATCACATTTGCAATATTAAGATTTAAGAATGACACAGAGGATAATAAAGCGAATTGAAAATTATACGAAGCGTCTCTTAGAAGCCCAGCAAAATAACAGCAGGATTGAAGAAGGACGTGCCTATTGCAATCTCGGCAATGCTTATTACTCTCTCTGCGACTTCCAACGAGCAATAGAGTACCACGAGAAAGACCTTAGCATTGCCAAGGACGTCGGCGACAGGGCCGGAGAAGGACGTGCCTATGGCAATCTCGGCAATGCTTATGACTCTCTCGGTGACTTCCAACGAGCAATGGAGTACCACGAGAAAGACCTTAGCATTGCCAAGGACGTCGGCGACAGGGCCGGAGAAGGAAAGGCCTATTGCAATCTCGGCAATGCTTATCTAAATCTCGGTGACTTCCAACGAGCAATAGAGTACCACGAGAAAGACCTTAGCATTGCCAAGGACGTCGGCGACAGGGCCGGAGAAGGAAAGGCCTATTGCAATCTCGGCAATGCTTATCTAAATCTCGGCGACTTCCAACGAGCAATAGAGTACCACCAGAAAGACCTTAGCATTGCCAAGGACGTCGGCGACAGGGCCGGAGAAGGACGTGCCTATTGCAATCTCGGCAATGCTTATGACTCTCTCGGCGACTTCCAACGAGCAATAGAGTACCACCAGAAAGACCTTAGCATTGCCAAGGACGTCGGCGACAGGGCCGGAGAAGGAAAGGCCTATGGAAATCTCGGCAATGCTTATGACTCTCTCGGCGACTTCCAACGAGCAATAGAGTACCACGAGAAAGACCTTAGCATTGCCAAGGACGTCGGCGACAGGGCCGGAGAAGGAAAGGCCTATTGCAATCTCGGCAATGCTTATCTAAATCTCGGCGACTTCCAACGAGCAATAGATTACCACGAGAAAGACCTTAGCATTGCCAAGGACGTCGGCGACAGGGCCGGAGAAGGACGTGCCTATTGCAATCTCGGCAATGCTTATGACTCTCTCGGCGACTTCCAACGAGCAATAGAGTACCACGAGAAAGACCTTAGCATTGCCAAGGACGTCGGCGACAGGGCCGGAGAAGGAAAGGCCTATTGCAATCTCGGCAATGCTTATCTAAATCTCGGCGACTTCCAACGAGCAATAGAGTACCACGAGAAAGACCTTAGCATTGCCAAGGACGTCGGCGACAGGGCCGGAGAAGCAAGTGCCTATTACAATCTAGGCATCTCTTATTTAAAATTAGATTCTTTGAATGAAGCTTTAGCAAATTTTAGATTGAGCGTAGAAACTCATAACACTATTAGAGCCAGTCTCATTTCCAAAGATGTTTGGAAAATAAGTTACCGTACGGTTGCGAAAAATGCCTACACCTATTTATGGCAAGTTCTTATAATGCTTCAAAAGACGAACGAGGCCCTGTACGCTGCTGAGCAAGGAAGAGCACAAGCCTTGCAAGACGCCTTGGAAATGAAATATGACTTCCCATCATTTCCACACAGTTGCAATAAACCTGAAGAAGAGGTTACAAACATTTCAAGAAAAACATCTACTTTGACAACTTTTCTTGCAATACAAAATGAAACAATTAATTTATGGGTATTGGGAAAGGAAAGCAACGCTGTATTCAGGCAAGCAAAGTTAACAATGGAAAATGTACATGAAGATTCATTTGCTGCTCTTTTGGAAGCTTCTTTGAAAAAAATTGATGCTGGGGTCGATGTAAGATGCGAGAATAGGTCATTGGACAAGGTAAGCGACAATCCAGCTCCCAAAACTCGAGGCGATGATCGAATATTGGAGCCGTCACGCAGGAAAACTGACTGGTTACAGCCACTGTATGATGTTGTTATTGGTCCCATCGAAGACTTGCTCAATTGTGATGAACTTATTGTAGTCCCTGATGGTGCTTTGTCTTTAGCTCCATGGGCAGCCCTAAGTGAATCTTTGAGGATTCGCACTGTTCCCTCACTTGGAATTTTGAAGCTGATCACTGATTCTTCAGCTGATCACCACACTAAAGATGGAGTCCTGCTTGTTGGAGATCCAAGTCTGGAGAAAGTTACAGATAAACGGGGAAGGCCCATTTACAAGAAACTTAATTATGCTAAAATGGAAGTGGAGATGATTGGAGGAATCCTAAACGGTCAACCACTTACAGGAGAAGCTGCAACAAAACAGGAGGTGCTTAAAAGAATAGAGTCAGTCGCTTTAGTTCACATTGCAGCCCACGCAAGAAGGGAAACTGGTGAAATTGCCTTGGCTCCAAATCCCGGTTGGAAATCAAAGAATCCTAACCCCAGGGAGGAGGAGGATTATATTTTGAAGATGTCTGATATACAAGCTACTGAGTTGAGAGCGAAGCTGGTTGTGCTCAGCTGTTGCCATAGTGGTAAAGGAGAAGTTAACTCCGAAGGCGTGGTCGGTATGGCACGGTCTTTCTTGTTTGCAGGTGCTCGTTCTGTGCTGGTGTCACTGTGGGCCATCGATGACATAGCCACAATCGAGTTTATGAAAAGTTTCTACCAACACCTGAGAGCCGGCGAAAGTGCTAGTCATGCTCTTCAGAGGGCCATGAAATGTCTCCGGGACTCGGAAAACTTTTCTGCCCCAAAGTACTGGGCTCCATTTGTGCTCATTGGCGACGACGTTACGATTCAGTTTGATGCAAATCATTAAAGGCGTAAGTAGAAATATTTCTTTTTTTTTCTTACTATATATTTTTAAGATCTTAAGAAGAGAATTCGAAAGTTGCAAAATTAAGGAAATTACTGAGAAATAAAGATGCATAGAATTAGAGACGACTTCAACAACGTTGACGATCACAAAGTTCCGGGGGGGATCACTCCCATATTTGGCCTATACGGGTATGTGCCGCAGAACAGGGTCTGTTTTTTAAGGACTTGAGTCTTAACCAGGGTATACATTTCACTATTAAGCGTCTTTTTGGACTGGAAGCCTTTCAAGGAGTGTAAAAACTTGCGTGTGTTAATGCATCAAATGTTTCTATATTTACAGGGTCGCAAAAAGTGTTTGATGTCAAAGAAACCATGCGTGTGTAACACAAAAAGGACTTCAGTTTGCTTCCCTTCGAGCAGAGGTTTCTTTCTGGTGTGAAATTTAGCGTTTACGAAGTCATTGGTGTCGCTTGGCAGTGATGTAGTTTTTTAAAGCCCTGAAAGGGCCTCGCGGGGTGGGACTTTGCGTACGAGGCTGACTAGTGAGTAGCAATGTCCTTTGTTTTGTTTTCATAATTTTGAAAGAAAGTTCAGATTTCAGTCATACCGAATTTTAAGGACATGCAACTGTAGAGAACTGCGGAGTTACAAGAGTAAATTTTGCCTGGTAAATATTAAAGTTTCCTGTTGATTTTCCGTTTACTCCTCAACTGAAAATCACCAAACAAGTGGATCAGTAGTAAGCCCTTATTGTAGCCCCATCTTGTTTACATGTATCTTATATTAATAGCTCTTATCTTATCTTAGAGTATACTTTTTACCAACACATTTATATGCTATTTGAAAGAAAACTGATTCTAAGTGTACTCCAAGAATAGTTAAGTGTTCTTTGAGACTGATGGAGATGTCATCAAACTCCATGTCAAAATAGTACAAAGAGTTTCCAAGGATCATATCTCTTGCACCTTGTCGCCATAGGCCTTAAGATAATTGTGGTCAAGCCAGGATGAAATACCTTTTATGTCTTTATTTAAAGTGCATTGAAGCACAGTTGGGTAGTGTCGTCTGCGTGGAGGTGTAGTGAGGAGACGATGACCGATTGGTTCATGTTATTCATAAAGACGTTAAACAATAAGAGATTGAGAAGACTTCTCTGAAGGACACCAGAGCGTAGAATCATGACCAGTTAGAGCACGTGTCATTACATATTACCCTTTGCAATTGTTTGTTGTCATGCAGATATGATCTTATCAATTGAAGGGCTGGCTTTTGTACGCCATATGCTTTAAATTTGCAAGGAGTAAATTATAGCAAATCAGTCGAAAGCCTTTGATAGATCGATGGCAGCTAAGCCAAAGAAATTTCGTCCAGTGCGCCGCGTCTCTAATCGTCTGCTAATTTGATCAACCGGCTATAGCGCGACCTTTGTTATTCGGGCTGCTTTTGATTATCACTTTTCAACCAATATGATTTTAAAAGGGGAAATGAAGCTGAATACTCCGGAAAATCACTGTTTTATGAGCTGGAGGCGAGAGTAAGCCACTGCTGTTCCCTTTTTAAGCATTGCTGAACAAGGCAGAATTAGGCATATAATTAAAAAAGATTTTTTAAAAAAAATAATTTATCCCCTCCCTCACTGTTTTGAAACATGTAACTCCTCAGTTTTGTAGTTTGCTGCGTTTGATCTTAGAGCGTATGATTTGTAGACGTTCAGGTTTCATTTTTCACGTGCAAACTCCCCTGATTTCTCAAACGTTTACTCCATGAACATGTTGAATGATTTGACGTTTATTTAATTTGTTTGTGTGAGGAGCATAAGGCTTGCAGCGTTCCTCTCATTAACGCATGTACAATGAGAAACCAGGAAAGTTGTGAACAGACTATTGGTGTGTTTATTTTGCTATATATTCAGTTTTATATATTGTCTGCAGTATTTTATTCAAAAGTAACTGAGTTTGTTTAAGCATGAGGTCATGACTGTTCGAGGCTTGGTTTGGAAGTGTGTTTCATATTATTGATTGCAAAATATTTCGTCCTTCCTCAAATAAACATATTTATGTTTTTTTTTTAAATTTTGCCTGTTTATATAACAAGCAAGGTGCAATTGGTGTGATGTCTTATCGACTTTACCGACGTAATAAGATGTTGACGTGAAGCCAATTCACTGGCAAACAAGTAACGAATTTAGCCTTTCTGACCGAGGATGTACGGTAATTAGGTTTCTAATGCTTCAAGTTTGGAATGAAATTAACCAAAATGTATGATATCATTATAGTTCCGAGCAAGGCTTAAAAAGCCCCAATAATAATGTTTGAATATCGCACCAATTGCAATAACCAAGCATAGTCGTGACCAGGCTTTTAGAGCGATTTTACTTGGCTCCGTGATACAGTTCATAACAACTAGTGCAAATCATGCTCTTGTACTTCAGCGAGAGACAAGCACGCTAGGAACGAGGTTGATTTATCATAAATCACTGCGTATGCAAAGAGGTCAGGTTCAGATTATTAAAATTCATACTTGGCACCCGAGACTGATGTACCAGCTCTCCTAACCCTAAAATCCAATTGGTCGATACCCTAACCGTGAAACAATGGGAAATAATGATAAACAATGTGTTGTTGTTTTCTGATACCAATGAGGGAACACCTTACGAGCAGCTCGTACATCACTGAAGCATTAGCCAATGCGATTCAAAGAAATTATTCATTTCTTTTGTTTCAATTCCCTTAACCTCGGAGTTAAGTGTGAATTTTGATATTCGAAACTGGCCTATCCCATTACATCTTAGAGGTTTAAGAGACACTAAGCTGCACCGCCGCTATGACGAGCTTAGGTGAATGTGCGTGTTTTGGATTATCAATCATTGAATATTGCAAACAGTTGTCGGGTGGTATTGTTTTCTTTTATGTTATAAATAAACGAGAAGCGTTTATGTTATGAAGCAATTTTATCTTTGGTCTTCATGTGGCGTTTAGTAAACTGATTCATATTTAAGATTTGCACACCTACTCCAATATGGGTGAGCAAGATTCTATGTAGTTTGATCAAAGCAGTGGTATCTCAGTATATTCGGGTCCGTTTTGACAAAAAGAAAGAAAGAATGTTCAAATTGAAGTGAAAATTTTAAAAGACTAGTAAATGATGATTAGAAGTGGAAACCTGCGTGGGTATGACTTAAGACATTATAGCGGGGCTCCCGCGCGCGCGAAGCGCGCGTGGGACAGAGCCCCATACCCATGGAATATGGTCAACCTCTTTTCGTTTGGTTGTCACGTGATTGACCGAGCGTACGTACGTACGTACGTACGCACGTACGTACGTACGCGTCTACAGATTGTATGGGTGGGGTAGGGGAGACTATCAAAAGGAAGGGAGGGGTGTCTCAGGCGTGTCTTGGCAAGCCCACATCTTTAATATAGGACATTAACAATATGGTCAATTGACAGCTGTCCAAACAGGATAGCCACTGACCAGTATCCCATGACCATATCGTGGGCTCATGTGTCAACTCATCGAGGTGACGTGATTTATTTGGAAGCTGTCCGCTGACCAGTTAACTGTTTTACTAGATCGCGAACAACGTTCAATCTCATACTTTTACTAGTTTGGGAGCACAGGAAAACTGATAATGCACACATATTGGACATCAATGTTTTGATCAATTGACAGCTGTCAAAACAGAGTACCCGCTGACCAGTATCACTTGACCGTATCGCGGGCTCAGGTGTCGACCCGTCGAGGTCAAGTATTTTTTGAAGTTATCCGCTGACAAGTAAACTAGTTTTCAAGTGATCGCAGGCTCAAGTTCAATTTTTTTTCTTAATTCATATGAAATATGTTGTGTTTATGTGCTGCACAATTAAAATTTTGATTGCAAACTGACCTCGGACGTGAAAATTCAGCCAGCTGTTACAGGCAGGGAAGACAGTTGCTTTTGTTTTTTCTCACAATGGTCACGCGTTGGTCACGCTCTACGTCCAATTTTTATGCTCTGATTGGTCAAAATTTGACATGTGAGTTCATGCGCAAAATTTATGCAGCATCTTGAATCTTGTTTACTTTAACAGCTGAAGCTGACAGAGTTTTGTGTCAACTTGTGATGTTTTTAACTGTCTTTTTCCACTGGATGTACAAAATGAAATTCAGCTGCTATCAGGAGTCTTCTGTTACTCATGGCTAGTTTGTTTATTGGGTTTTTGGTTGAGAAAACGTCGCTTGTCAAAGTCGGAAATCCGATTTCGGATGGCATCGTTTTCGTTTTCACCTTGCTTGATGCGTAAGAGGATTGCAAAGTCTGAAGCGATACTGGCTTTACCTGATAACTTTCAGGAGCTGCATCTCGAATGGTAAGCCAGAGAAATTATTGTATTTCATGTTTGTTTTTTGTATCTAATTTAATGAAGTGGAGCGTAGTTTATGCGGGAATTTAGTTTATGCGCGTTTGTAAGATTTGAGACAACGATCTCACCGAGTATCTGGTTTGATATAATCTTACAGAACTTTAAAAAGCCTTTAGACAGTTTCTCACCGCAAATAGAAAGAAAATGTTCCAAAGAATCTTTAGTTATAATTCTAGCCGGAAAAGAAAGCTTTGAGCGATTTTCTTGCCTCGAGTTCGTCTTTGAAAAAACAAACACCGAGAAGCTGGCTTAAAACATAAACTTCAGCAAACTTAAGCTTGAAGCTTGAAGATTCAGGATATTTAGGGACACTTTAATACTTGTCTTCCTGAATGAAAATTGTTGTCTCTGTTTATGTTTCACCGAATTATATTTCTTTTATTGATTGTTAGTAGTCTCTCTTGCAATTTTAATCGCTATGCCGATTGTTTTCAGTCGTTCAGTGAACATCGCTTGCAGGAGTTCTCAAAATGCCGCGCGTTAAACCATCAAATAAAAAATAAACATGATAAATTCTTTATTATCTTGGAGCGTAACTCTGTTAATGTTCATTCAAACACTCGCTACAGCTCGCACTACAAAAGTGAGAACCGGATGGCCGTATAGGTGATTTTGGAAAATTTTTTTAACAGTTTATGAATATTGAATGAGAGTAATTTGTATTGTGAAATACTGCTTTCTGTCCATGGTATAAAAGGTTGGTTTACACGCACCCAGATTTGTTGGCAAGATTTTGCAAAGTAAACTTGTCGAACGCCAAAACGTTGGCCTGGTTTTTTTTCTAAGCCTAATTGATCTACGGTGATCAATAGCCATTACGGCTCTTAAATGTGATAAAAGATGATTACCAGTTTTTGAGTGTACATATGAGGCTATCAACTCGATGTAAGATTTGGTTCACTCTTGGGCTGTTTGCAAATTATTTTTCTCTAAAATCAGGTAGCCTTTCCCTCAAAAGTCACATAAATGTGCTCTAAAGTTAACTGAATTGTGGAATTCGAATACAAGTTTATTGTTTAATTTAAATTATAAATTTACTAATGGGAGCCTCGCTTTTAGCCCTGGCTAAATCTATATATTAAGAAATTAAAGGTTTATAAGAAGAACAGACCGTCAAAAGTCGCTCTTTGACGAAGAAGTCTTATCACTTATGAAAGACATACATAAATGTCACATTGCGTTTGCATTGTTACCCGGCATCTTTGTACCTATTGTTTAAGAGCAGAAAAAAACTCGCTTTACCTGACTTCACTTTCTTCATCCACAGATTAATAGTCTAGAAACAAAATAGATACTTGTACTTGCAAAAATTCAATTTCTTAGCATAGGACAACAAATTTCCATATGGCGGAATAATATGTATTTAATGGACTTATGGGCTGAAGCAAAACTCGTAAAGTGAATTCAGGAGGAGCACTCACAGTTTTCTACATCCGTTAAACTGTGCATTCAGTCAACTCTCGCAACACGGACACCTCGTTAACTTGGATAACAGGAATATCTCTCCTGTTAAACACTTTTTTGCCATCAATTTCAATCCCTTCTTCTCCACTTCTTCAGATTGACCTTCTTATCTATCTGACGTTTTAAAAAATATAAATCCATTATGTCCAAATAATTTGATGTACAAAAGATGCAATTTGTCAAAGAACTTTCTTTCATTGCCCTTCATATAATGGACGCTTGTTATTAACCCTTTAAGGTGATGTTACACGAGACGATTCGCAACGACGATCATAGCGTAACACAGCGTTGCAACATTGTTGCGACATTGTTTCGAATGGTTACAACATTGTTCCAGCATTGCAACGCTGTGTTGCGCCAAAAATCGTCGTTGTGAATCGTCCCCTGTAACATCACCTTTAGTCCCAAGAGTGACCAACATCAATTTTGTCTAAACGATATCAATTCACAATCAACAGAAAAGGTTATGAGAAAAGGAAAATAAAATAATTAGCTTAGGAAAAATGTTGTTAACAAATTCTCTCAACGGGTACTTCAAGGTGATGTAAGGAGATCAGTTTGGAGAATGTATTTGGAGATTTTGAGGGTTAAAGGGAAAAGAACAAGAGTCCTGGGTGCCCGCAATAATGGAGTTGACATTATCTTAGTTGGGGAAACTACTAAATAGCTTAAGGCAACGCTTTATGAAAGTATATTTGGGGGTATATGTCACCAGTTCATTATAGTGAACTATATGTGCGTAAAATTAAACACAACGATTCTTTTACAAATGAACGATTCAACACGGTGCCCCGCTGGGAAATTGCCGAAAAACTTACCCATTTTATGAAATAAGCCCTAGGAAGGGGCTATTCTGACATAACCTTAAAAAACGGTTATTTAGAATTCGACTGCCTAAAATATTGTACGCGATAATCTCGCTTGTCGATCACGAAAGTCGTAATAAATTAAGCTTATGAACAAAACTCCTTTAGTCCTCACAGGCTTCTCTCCACTTTTAATGAAACTTCCACAAAGTACAGAAAATTTCAAATTGACCGGGCTCTAAGTAATATAACTGGTGAGGACCCGAGTTCCTAATAAGCTGTCGATAACCACACCCCGAGTTCAACAGTTGCTTGCCAGTTTGCTTAATTACACCCACCATCAGTCCACTTTGATGAGGACACAAGACAAATATTTGTTTCTAAGGATAAAACATTATTTCACGTTTATATAATACCCAGTTAGCTCAAAATTCTAACATTGTGCGCATTTATCTCGGTTATTTACTTCTGATTATAATCCAACGATATTGTACATACTGAGGGACGATAGGTATACTGAGAAGGTTTGCTTAACGTTTGTCTTAGTACGTTTCTACCCGGGAGGGGGAAGGTATTCAACAAAGTTTTATACGGGAGGCTCCACCCCGAAGTCCCACCCCTTTACCCTTTTATGTACCTTTTTTTGACAGAAAAGGTGCCCCTATATCACACCTCGTATTGACAAATGGTGCCTAGTTTACAACTTGGCATCCCTTTTAACTGCCGTAAATGCAATGTATTTAAAATATGAGTAAATCACAAAACCACAACGTTTTCTCGACTCTGTCACTGCGATCTATATACCTTGCGGCGTTTTTTACAGAGCGAGAAAACAGATTTTCCTACAATTTCATATACCTGAAGCCTGACAAAGGCACCCCATTCGGGAGAGCCTCGGCGTAAAGGTCATTATAGGAAGTACGCCCCAACCCCTGCGTCCCGGGCGTTTGGGCGGGATACTGACTGCTGGTATTCATCAGGCGATGGTGTCCATTTTAAGTACGGAACCATTGGCTGCACAAAACAAAGTACTTTCAAGAGACAAACGATAAACAAGCCCTATCTGATGCACAAACCGTGTATATCCTTTTTTTACATAGATAGTTTTTCGTATTTTGGGGTCTCTCTAGGAGCTTATGTAGTTTCAAATTAAAAACTCACCATTAATGCTTTAAGTCTAAAAGTATTTTAAGTATTTTAATGTTTTATAATAAAATTCACGATAGAACTGAATCAATTCCGGTCATAATATTGTTAAAACGCTCAAGGAACTCTTCGCTCCTTTCCCTTCTGTTCACTCTCAATGGGGGCAACGGTACACGTGTGTACTCGTGCTGAGACTGTTACGTGATTATGACCTGGATTAAAGGTAAGATATTTTTTCCCTTTTACAATATTATTTCAAATTCTGATTACATTTCACAGTTACAACGTTGACTCAAGATGCGATCGCAAAATTTTTCGTTAACAAAGTCATCCACCTCAGTGCTTTCTTTTACTCCGAATGCTCGTCTTTCTCGGCCCAGGCTTTCTCAATCTCATCCCAGGTTTCCTCCGACATATCTGTTGAGTACATTGAGAAAGAAAACTTGATGGACAGTTCAATAACTGAACATTATTGCTTCAATCTCCGTATTAAACAAAACTCAAATCCCCCTCACCCCCAGAGAAAATTGTAAACAACTGTAGCTAAAACTTGGGCAAACAATCTACAACAAAATTGATATACTTAATATACCTAGCCATAAAAAGTTATGGTGAAAAATACTTTGCTTGTACATCCAAAAGAAATTTATGTGCAAAACGAGTTCAAATGCTCTTTTTTCCATACCCTCACATTTCCTATGCTAACATAAATGGTGATTGTTACTTAATTCCCTACAAGCCATGGTCTTAATTCCTTCGATGACAGTTCTAATCCTTCTTATAGACAAGATCATCTAAAATACTTTTGTTATCAAGTTTTCAGTTTTCATTAACTGGTTGCTATTATTATCGTGATTATAATAATCATTCTAATATATAGATTTAGCCAGGGCTAAAAGCGAAGCTCTGGTTAACAATACCTGTAAACAAAAAAAATTAAATCGTGTAATGCTAAACGGGGAGGGCAATGAAAATGGCATCAAGATCAATAGAGCGTTTGCACTCACGTGGCCAGCATCTCTGCTAATTTATTGGAGCAAAAGAAAGCATTTACATGACAAAGACTTCAACTCCCAGAGGGTTTTCTGGTTACACCAACATGGCCGCCATTTCATTGTTTTGGAACACCAATATGACCGCCGTGACGTCATGTGAAAACGCTCTATAGATCTAATTAGCAAAAAAACAAATTGCACGTGCAGCACACTTTTTTTTCTAATTAGCCAAAAAAAAAAAAACAAATTTGCACGTGCAGCACGCTTTTTGTCTTTCTTTGCCGTTGTTTTGCACAACTACAACGCTGTTTTGTAGGACTAAAACGTCAAACTTCCTAGTTACACATTATGGAGGAATTGTCGTATGTGCTTACCCAATATTTTGTCTCCTGTGTTCATGTTCGCTTTTATTTTTCACTGCCGCTCATTTTTACCTTGCTGGCCGCTAGCATTTCTCATTAGGGCCATTTATACGAGGAAAAGTAAGACGCGTCTTACATAAGAGCCGTCTTAAATAAGACCCGAACTTTCCGTATAAACAGCACATTTCGTCTAAAATAAGACGCGGCTCAGGTAAGACGCGTCTTATTAGATAAGACATGCTCGTATAAATGGTACAGTTCGTCTCTTATGTAAAACGCGACTTATTTTTCCTCGTATAAATGGCCCTAATGTCCCACAGCCGCTTTGAATTTTCATGTTTTTCTTCCTAGAAAATTCGTCTCTTTTGTTTTCAATCACTCGCTCTAGCTCTTTCTCTGTTATCCATGTGAGTGTAAACATCAAAAATAACGTCGAAAAAGACAAGACTTTGTTGTTGTTTTTTCTTTCTAAAAGTCGGCCATGCGATTGCTTTCTAAATAAAACCTTGAGTTGCATTTGGGTTGCCATACCTGTTGAGTGAATTATTTTACATCGGTATGCCTGTGGTGCGGACGGACGGTCGGGCGGGCGGGCGGTCGGTGTACCGTCACGTGATTACCAAATTTTCTCGGATTGGTAGTTTTCCACATTTTTTACCCATGGTGTTCCGCTGCGCGCGCTTCGCGCGCGAGAGCTCCGCTATTAATTAACCTACATCATTCCATAGCACAAGTGCTAAAGCATTGCAGAGAAGAACACTATAATTTTGTCGTAAAAGGGACTTCGATTCTAACCGGACGTTATTTCATTGAATCATCAACCACTCAGGCAGAGCAGTTAACAAAAGCTACAGTTATAAAAAACCTCGTTTTCATTTGAATGACCAGAAGTCCAGGAGAGTCTCTCTTGTCCTGTTTCTCCTGACTATGTGTCAAGTTTCATATCTTACCAGAGATAATCTTCAAAACAATTGCATATCCCTGAAGTTTTTCTTCGTCAAAGAATTTCGGAAAACTTAACGTTGAATGATTCTTCGTGGCAGGTACAAAAATGGTTCGTAGAAATTCACAATCTGCATCATTGAGAGGCTTGTTAAGAGTCAACACTCTCTCGCCCTCTGTTGTCGTAGTTGACAGCGCTTCTTCAAACTGCAAAGCGATGAGGTATAAAAATTTTAAGTTTAATTGGTAGGTTGGGTCAGTTCAATACATGCTCTTACAGCGTGCTCCTAGGTAAAAGTGATTTTAAGTCAGCCGCTGGCGAGTTAGCGTCTATTTTGTCGTTAAAATGTTAAAAGTGAATCAGCAAAAGGACGTTTTCTACCAATCACATAAGAAAATAACGATACCCAATATGGAAATGATCCCTTCCGAGTTACATTATATTAACAATAACTAAAAGCCCGTCAAACTGGCTATACTAGTCACTACATGAAATAACTTTTGAGGTTATCTTATCGAGACGCCACTACTTTTTATTCATGAGATAGAAACGTCATCGACCTTAACTCACTAAAGAGATGCCACTTCAAAAAAGGTCCTGACTGGTCCCTTCTATACCACTACTATAGCAGCGGAATGCATGCCTATTAGTCATTTCAGCAAATCCCCCGAACGGCCCATAAACATTAGCTATCCAGGATAAAGGAAACGTTAAACCCACTTCAAGTCGTGGGAAAGCGGTTTGCTTGCGAAAAACTCATATAATTTGCACAATTCGTCTAATCTCTCAATGCCTTTGTGTTGTTGTCTTTCGACAGGAGGATCGCGTGATTTCTAAGAAATCGAGTGGCGTGGTTTAACGCGAAGCTCGAGTTGTTGTTTTGTGGGAAAACCTTCGGATTTGTTTGTGCTTATTTTCTAGATGAATTTGAATGGAAAGGCTCTATATCTAATTATGCCACTGGAATATGACGTTGTATTTAAACTTTTTCCTCTTGAAAGTTGCCTTGCCACTGAATCTTTGGTTCACCTGGCATTTTTGTTTAACAATGGCATCACGTACCCATGACAATCCATCGTAACCAAAGTTATATGTGCCTGATGAATCAAAGGGTGATTGGAAAGAAGAAACTCTGGTCTAAAGTCATTTTGAAAAGGAAAAAAATCGGGCGAAAACCTTTGGGGCGGTGGCCTCCACCCAGCCTCAAACCAATCACTCGTTCCAGGGTAAAAAGAACCTATTATTTGTTGTAGTTGTTCTTACCCACTGAAGGTACTTTTTGACCCTCTCTTTACGCTCTTCTCTGTTCTTGGTAAGTTTTAAAACTGAAGTTGTGATTTCCTCCAGCTTCGTGCTATCTTCGTTTGTGAACGAATCTAAGATATAAAATTAGAGAGTACCTGTTGCTGACAATACACTGAATTTTGTGCTCAATAACACTGAATTTCACAACGGCCAAATAAAATTTGAATCCTGCTAACTGTTGACTTTTGCCACCTCTGGCATTGAAAGGGTTAAACTCGTTCTATGATGACAAAAGCGCGGAAGGACGCTTACCTCCAGGTTAGTCTAAAGGCCCATCTTAGAGCCGAGTGGGGGGGGCGTGGGGGGGACACAATGACGTAATTTGACCTTATTGAGACATTATATTGCTGTCTTCATGTTGTCTCAAAGTGAGTAATAATAAAGTGAAAAATACTTAAATAAGAACGTATATGATAAACGCAAAATGTTGGCCAACACATTAATATTCTTTAAGCAATAGCAGTGATGTCATTCTGAAGTAATTTATTGTTAAAGGAACTGGACTCCATACGCTATCTTGGATCTGCCATTTTCAATTAATTAAATGTATTCCATTCTAGATCTCGCTGAGTACTATTTTAAGAGGAATGTAAAGTAATGTAAATACTATCAGATTCGTGAAAAGATAGGCATAACTCTAGGGACGGAGTTGGCCTCTAAAATTCCAGAATGGTTTAACGGGAAACAAATACTGATCTTACCCATCAAATTACTCTCCTTGTCTTCCACCAAACTGACTGCGGTGTTTTCGTTCTCGGCCTCCTTCTCTTCTTCTTTACTTCTCACAGTTTTACCAACAACCTCTCCTTTGGGGAGTTCCAATCGGTTTGTCTCTTTGTTTAAGACAACACGGCAACACTGGAACAGGAATGGACCACGTGTATTTGCCCTTGTTGCTATATTTGGAGGGATATTCACATTTTTGTGTTTTCCTTTTATCTGAGAGTGGAAATACCCGGGGATATTGATTCCTGCATCTGTTACCTCCTTTAGAATTGATACAAACAAGTTATTAAATAGAGTATTTTTGCCTACGCAATAGAGAGATTTTAAGTAAGCCTTGCCCGGGAGGAAGGGGGCGTACTCCGGATCTCAAAGTGACGGGGATAATAGAAATTTTCTATTTCGGGATTTTTTGGGGTAGGAAACTTTCGCAAGTATTTTTTCTGGGTGGCTTGATTTAAAACAGATTTTTTGGGTATTCAACACAATCTGAAGATTCGTGGTAGTGCCTGCGTATCCCCGCCTCGTGGTTCTGCGAATCACAACCAAACCTGTTTTGAGGCCGTTCAAGAGAGGATAAAGGGGACAGAGAAGGCATCCCCCCCCCCCCCCCACACACACCCTATTCCATAGGTAATTCGTCTCGAGTTATTTTTTAAAAACAGATACCAAGGAGGATTAGACAACAGCCAATCACATAGCGCGAATGTGTTCCGCGTGGATGACCTACGCTCAGAGCCACGCGTTCTTTACGAATTGACGCAGAAAAAAGTGGTGAAAGACTCGGAGAGCGATATTGCTATTCGTTTTGTCGACGAAAACGACTAAAGAGAGATTTCTGCTAAAGCGGTGTCAGCGAAATGGAAATTAAAAAAGAATCGCCCTTCCTCTCTTGTATAGAGCTAACAGTACAGCAGGGAAATCCTTAACACGCTGAATATTCTCTCAGGATCATTTATAATTTATAGTTTGAAGAGAGCAATTTCTGGTTTGATATTTATTCTTAATTTTATTAGTCTTTTATTATTCAACAAAAATAACACTTGGCGTCCAACTTGCTTTATTGTACAAACGACCAGTTTCAATAGACCCGCGAAATTTGTCATTTTATTAAAGCATTGAGGTTACGACAACTTCGAGTTAAACTGATTTCACGGGTTGTCAAAGAGTCCAGCGATACCCTTTTCACAGGTGAGCGCTGACTCATTTTGTTTTATATTCAGAAATGCTCTCGATCTCTTTACGCTTTCATTGTCTTTTGCCCGACACGTTTTGCACGGCGTTTAGTCATGCGAAACCTCCACGAAACATCCACGCAGCGCGCGAGGTAACTTTATCCCGATTCTAAAAATAACTCGAGACGAATTACCTATGGAATAGGGTGTGTATGGGGGATGCCTTCTCTGTCCCCTTTATCCTCTCTTGGGCTGTTTCAGTAGCGGAACTCTCGCGTGCGCGAAGGGCGCGTAGAGGAGCAACATGGGTAAGACAATTTGGTAATCTATGCATCCAAGAAATTTTGGTTCTGAGAAGATCGAACGTAAGGCGTACGTTCCTACGTACGTCCACCCCTCATGTAAGCCGGGATGAAATTTTGCATTTCAAGCACTCGCACGTTTGGACACTTTTCGGCGGTAAATCGCATAGCTTCTCGGACTTTTAGCAGTAAAAACAACAACAACAAAGCTGATTCTTTCTTTCGACCTAATTTTAATGTCTACATTGTCGTGGATAATAGAGAAAGAGCTAGAGTGAGAGCAAAAAACAAAGGAGACCAATTTCGTCGAAAGAAAAACATTTAAATTTATAACGGCTGTGAGGAAAAGGGGAAATGCTAGCGGCCATCAAGGTGAAAATGAGAGGCATCCCTCTAAAGCCCGGTTTCCATATGATCGTCCCGATCGCCCCAGTCATTTCAAAAAATTACAAGGCGATCAGAACGACTGATATTTATATATATTCACTGATTGGTAGTTTCCATATGATCGCCTTAAAGACAAGACACACGGGGTCGTCAGCGACGTCTTTGGGTGAGACAAAATAATTTTTGCTCGTGTTTCGCAAAAAAGCCAAACATAAGCATGGGTTTTAATCGAAGAGCTAACTTCGTGCCTCGCTATCTGCTTTTTCTCTTATTTTTTTCTCTTATTTTATTTTATTTTTTTTGGGGGGGGGGGGGGGGGGGGCGTTGAGTTCCACGACTTTTTGTTTTTCGACTTAAGCGCCGTCCAGACCGAATTTATTCTCGATTACTGGAATAAAAGTGATGATTTCTGGGATAGCCTTCGATCGTTCCAATCGTCTTAACTGTCTGAGAGCGTTTCCATATGATCGCTACAAAATTTACACGATGGTCCCGATCGTCCATATAATATATAGAGTTAGCCAGGGCTAAAAGAGAAGCTCCAATTAATAAAAAAATAATTCAAATCAAACAATAAACTTTTAATCCACAAATCAGTTAACTTAACGGCACATTCATGTGACTTTTCTGGGAAAGGCTAAGTTATTTTAGAGTGAAACATCTTACATCGAGTTCACAGCCTTATCTGTACACCCAAAAACTAGCAAACATCTTCGATCACATTCAAGATCCTAGTAGATTAGGCCTCGAAAACAAATCTGGCCGAATTTTTTAGCGTTCGACAGGTTTATTTTACAAATTCTTGCCAACAAATCTGGGGGTGTTTAAATACAGCAAAAAAGAGCAAAATCTGTGCGAGGTCTGTAAAAACAAAACAACGCCTCATGGTACTGTGTATCTCAGATGTGTTATGGATAAAAAGAATAAAAGGCCTGACACACCACCAGATTTGTTGGCAAGATTTTGTAAAGTAAACTTGTCAAACGCAAAAAGTCCGGCCTGAGTTTTTATTTTGTCCTCGCTTTTAGGCAAGGGAATGCAACCTACAAACAGTACTGCAACGTGTAAATTGGCTGCCACCAAGGACTTCCGTGTCTTATAATCGGCCTTTATAGCATAAAATTATATTTCGCGGATGTCCAGTTAACCTTATTATTAAAAATAAAGGTGGTCGTAGGTGGGCGATTGGGTTATTTTGTTTAGGAAGAATTTGTTTTCCAAGCCTAATCTACTGTGATCGAAGATGATTGCTATTTTTTGGCTGCACATTGACTATTAACTCTATGTAAAATTTGTTTAACTCTTGAACTGTTTGCAAATTCTTTTTCTCTAAAATCACTCAGCCTTTCCCTCAAAATTAACATGAATGTGCCCTAACGCTAACTGATTTGTGAATTACAGCTTAATTGTTTGATTTAAATTCTAAATTTTTCAACGGGAGCTTCTCTTTTAGCCCTGAGGTTGTTGGGGGGGGGGGGGGGGGGAGGGGGGGAGGGGGGAAGGGGGGGGACTAGTTTTTGGTCCAGGGAATTTTGGGGGTTTTTGTTGGAAGGCCTAGGGATATTTTCGGGGTTTGATTTTTGTCCCTCTTCAATCATCCCCGTCAATTGAAATCCGGAGTACCCCCTTAATGAGTCTGGCGTATAGAGCCTGATTACATCAGCCGGACTGCCTTGCTTTTGTGAAGCCGACTTTTATCCCGGTTTTACGCCACCCTGGTACCGGCATCTCAGCTAAACTGGTCAAATTGGTTAATCATAACACAGGGTTCATTCTTGCGCTTAATCTCCTTTTCGCAATTTGAAAAAGGGAGGGCCAACCCAGTTTTGTAATCATGGTCCTAATCTGGAAAACAACAAGCTCAGAAGCAAGACAGTGACATGCAGTAACGTTTTATGAAGATAGAGGGAAAGTGTTGCAACTTTCCCGAGCTGAAAACTTTCATTTAACAGCAACAGGCCATTAACTTAAATCAACAAATCTCTCCAATTAACTTCATGTAACTCGAAAACCAATACAGCTATTCAGGCTTATAGCCGCAGCGTCACAGCGAAAAATGGGGTTGACAACAAGAGTCTTAATTACATGTATCTAACTTCCTTTCATTCTCTACCGTGTAGTTCATCACTATATAATAACAGTAAGAAGAAGAGGAAGAAGAAGAAGAAAAAGAAGATAGTTTTCAACGGCTAAAATACCTCGTATTTTCTGTTGCCTTTAACTACAAATCGCTGACTGTAAATCACTGAGGTTATCAAACGCAGTTGTTGGTCTTCAAACACTTCTGTTTTACTAATATCTAGTTCTGTTTTGGCCAACACTTCACGTAGGTCTGGGTCAAGTATGTATTCCTGATCAATTCCCCCTAGCTCTAGGGATCCCAGATCTTCATTTATCTCGATCGCAAAGTTGGCAATATTAGCAGCTTGGACTCCAGCTGCAAAGGAGCTGAATCAAGAAGCAAAAAAATTTCGTATGAGGAACAATTTATTCTGTGTGCATGTTACACACAGGACAGAATGTTGGTGCTGTACTACTGGGTAAGTTTGCATTAATAGAAAATTAAGAGAGGGGACTTTTCACAACTGATTACATTCTACAGTATTTCTTAAGGGAATAAAGAGTTAGAATGAATTTTTCCCTCTTGGGGGTTATAATCCCTCAGGTTCATGAGAGTTGATAATCCTCTCCAGGAGTTGATAGCCCCCTGGGTGGTGAGAAGTGATAATCCTCTTCCAGAGTGATAATCCCCCAGGGTAGTGAGGGATGATGATCCTCTGTCTGAGTGATAATCCCCTAGGGTAGTGAGGGGTGATAATCCTCTTTCGGACTGATAATCCCTCAGGGTAGTGAGGGGTGATAATCCTCTGTCTCAGTGATAATTCTTTAGGGAAGTGAGGGGTGATAATTCTCTTTCGGAGTGATGATCCCCCAGGGTGGCGAGAAGTGATAATCCTCTTCCGGAGCGATAATCCCCCAGGGTAGTGAGGGATGATAATCCTCTGTCTGAGTGATAATCCCCTAGGATAGTAAGGGGTGATAATCCTCTTTCGGACTGATAATCCCCTAGGGTAGCAAGCCGTGATAATCCTCTTTCGGAGTGATAATCCCTCAGGGTAGTGAGGGTTGACAATCCTCTGTCTGAATGATAATCCCTCAGGGTAGTGAGGGGTGATAATCCTCTGTCTGAGTCATAATCCCCTAGGGTAGTGAGGGGTGATAATCCTCTGTCTGAGTGATAATCCCTCAGGGTAGTGAGAAGTGATAATCCTCTGTCTGCGTGATAATCCCCTAGGGTAGTGAGGGGTGATAATCCTCTTTCGGAGTGATAATCCCCCAGGGTAGTGTGCGGTGATAATCCTCTGTCTGAGTGATAATCCCTCAGGGTAGTGAAGGGTGCTAATCCTCTCTCGAAGTGATAATCCCCTAGGGTGGTGAGAGGTGATAATCCTCTGTCTGAGTGATAATCCCCCAGGGTAAAGAGAGGTCACAATCCTCCCTCAGAGTGATAATCCCTCAGGGTAGTGGGGATGCTAATCCTCTCTCGGAGTGATGATCCCCCCCCCTCCCCCCGGGTAGCGAGAGGTGACAATCCTTCCTCGGAGTGATAATCCCTCAGTGTCGTGAGAGATGATAATCCCTCAGGGTCGTGAGAGGTGATAATCTTCTCTAGGGGGTGATAATCCCCCAGGTTAGTGAGAGGTGGTAATCCTTCCTCGGAGTGATAATCTCCCAAGGTTGAGATTGAGAGGTGATAATCCCCTATCGTACACGGGGGTGAAAAGAGCTCTGTTGATTACCAATTCCCTGGATTAAGGGGTAACTAGAGTCTATGGTGCAAAGGTAACAAGCATGGGAGCACTTCATCGTAGGCCCATGGTCAACTGAATATATGCAGTTATGATCACTAATCTTAGTTACGATTGGGTGTCTTCTACCCGTCAGGAAAAATCCCTTCTTATTTTAGGAGGAAAGCTGAATCCTCCCGAAGGAAGACGCAGAAACTTCATAAGAGCCTCGGGGGAGTGAGGCTGAACTAAAATATGTTAATACAAGTTGAAAATATATTACTACGTGCAGTGAGTGTAGGGGTGTCAGCTTAGAATGATTCTTCTTGGTGAAAAATCCTGTTTTTTCATTGTCATATCTCCATGACAACAGTCCATGGATTTACAGTAAATGAAACAATAATTAGTCCTATATGCTGTTCTCAAGATTGCAGCGATAAGGCAAAAGAAAAGAATTAAAAAACTAAGAAAACCATCAAAGAGAATCAAATAGCGATAAGGGCGTGTGGTAGATTATTTTGTTCCACGACAAAAAGCGCATGAACTGCTGTTTTACTGAATTGAGCACTGTTCATGTGACAGCTTTTATCTGATTGGCTGAGCAAATTATTTAGTGCGATAGGGGTCACATGCGGGAAGTAACCCCGTGAAAGGAAGCGAGCTAGCTTATTCCTCTAAAAGGATTACTGGTATGGTTATATCACATTCACTTTAATTTATCCTTTGGTATAAATTAGCTTGCATTTCTCAGCACACGGATTTAGTGAGCATAGAGTAATAAATAATAGCCAAATGGCGTGACAATAGCTACTAAAAGCGCATAACACTTAAATGAATGTATTTATAGTTATCAATGTAAATTGTATAAGATTTTAAGAATCGAACATTTTAAGAGACTACGGGGCAAATTTGTTCACAAAAAAATCTAAATAGATCCTCAAAGAGTGAAAAACTGCTACTATTCAGTCTCTTACGAGATAACAAATTGAGTTTGAGAAAGCCATTGATGCAGGTTAAAGTAAGTTATGAAAATAAATAACTGTAACTAGGCAACAACTAGTAAATGTTGTAGGGTAATGTTTCAGTGACGTTAATTTACCTTGTAGCACCGCTGCCATCTTCACTTTTCCCCACTGATGCTATGTCATTATGTTTTTGAACCTTTTTGTTCCTCAAGGCTTCATATTCTTCCCTCTTGCCATCTGCCACGTAATGTTCTAGTCCCGCCACAACTTTGTATGTATATCGTTTGAACGGACGTTCCAGAACGTACCTAGATTCCCTTACCACCAGAGTAAATAACTTAATATCTTGAGTTCGGCCATGGACAACAGGGAGATAATGACTCTCTTTATCGCCAAAATTTTCCTTTGCGAATTCACGTAACAACTTGTCAATCAACTAAAATGTGAGACAATATGTGAGACAATAATAATAATAGTTATAATGATTATAATGATGATGATGATGATGATGATGATGATGATGATAGCGCTGTAAATGTAGGAAGATCTCTTCCACTGAGCTGGTTAATTACATAGAAACCGGACAAAATTGAAAGCAACGAAGACTGGAGGCTCGTTACATAACGTATAAAAAGCAAGGCGAGGCGTGAACTTAAACCGGCGGTTCAAAGAAGAAGCCAAAGGGTTTATGCAGAGTAGCAGAGTAACACCTACATGTAAATCAGTGTATGAGTCATCTGATGCACACGCCTAGTGGGATGTACCGGTTTACGCTGCTCAAAAAATGTCGGGATCGTTACCAAAGAAGAATTTGTCAACGTAAGAAAAGATTTCAACTCCTACATGGCCACCGTTTTATCGTTTAGCTACACCCGTTTGGCCGCAGTAACGTCCCGGCTTTAAATATTTGTTTTTCCTGTGCTAAAAAATGCAAAAGGTGAGTGGTAATATAAATTTGATATCCTTATCTATAAACAGGAGTGTATCCCTTCTTTCCTTGTTTGTAGTTTCATTAAGGTGGCTCGACTGGATTTTTTAGGGAGTATACTTTCCCACTTTAAGCGTTTACTACGTCGACATTGAGAAAGATATCGGAAAAAGGTTGCCACAGCTGTATTATATAAAGATGAAAATTTGTTATGATCCATGTTATATTGACATCAGAGTTGCCATGGCAACAAAATGACGCCGTTTTTTAATTGCCTTTGTGTTTCTCGGCACCAGCAGTTTTTTTTTTTTTTTTTTGCAGAAATCGCTTAAAAGAGCTTTTACTTCCCTTAGTTGCATCGATTATGGCAAAGTTTGAACAAAATTTATGAGAGCGTTTTCGAAGTATTTTGAAAAAACGTTTTAAGGGTCATAAGAACAAGGAATAAACATGTCATCGACATAATTAGCTAATATCTGAAGAAAATGATGAGGTTTGAAAATGAATTTTCGTCTGATAGCGGTTTGATTCTATCTGAAACTTTGTACGAAAAAAAGAGGGAAATTGTTTCGGCCGATTGCGAGACAGAGGAATTTGATTAACCTACATTCGGCTACTTTCTTCACAATTTTTGGATGTAATTTTGTCCACGCCTACAAATTTCACGTTCATTTAAAGACCGCTCGACAAATTATTTTGAAAACCTGACAATCCCGGGATTAATCATCAATGTACATCTCCTCCAAGTTTCAAGGACACTTAAAACAAGGAAGGCAATTAAATGGGGTTATCAAATGCCACAAAGTTTCCTCCAGATTTTGTGTTTACAAGTGAGTGTCCTCATTACTCACTAGCTTTGTTTTAAGTTTCATAAACACGTGCACAACTTAATTTGCATTCAAAAGGACCCTCGATCACTTTCCAAAGAAATCTCCGGAATAAGCTAATGTAGCAGAAATGGTGAAAACAATGTCTGTAGCGCCATTTTGTCGTCATGAGGGACGCGGGAATAAATCGCTGTACAAAAGATTATTTGTATTTATGTTTCCTTTCTGCAATATATGTTCTCACCTCATATTCATTGTTACATTTGCTTCAGTTGTGCACGTGCAAGCCATATGAAACTTGAAAACAATGTCGGTGAATACATGTAATGAGGACGTTCACCTTGTAAACACAAACTCTGGGGGAAAATTTTGTGACATTTAAAGCCCCATTACATACATATACAAACAACTATATTTAACCTCGGTAAAGTATTTTAGTAATTAATGTACAAAGTTGCTAGCAAATATTTTAGTTAAAAAATATATCTGTGTGCACTTTATTTACTGTTTTACAACATTGCCGAGTGGGAAACCGATGATTGCAACACTCGATTAATTTCTCTTCTGAATTGTCCTATTGATTTGATAGCGGAGCTGACATGCGCGCGCAAAGGGCACGCGCGTGGGCGAAGCCCCATAGCTAAGTAAATCTACCCATCCCAGAATATTTGATAATCACGTGACCGTGCACCTACTCTACTCTCACACTTTCTAGCTAGTTTGGGAACCCAGGAGAAAACTAATTGAATATCAATGTTGTGATCAATTGACAGCTGTCATAACAAGGTATCCGCTGACCAGTATCACCTGACCACATCGAGGGCTCAGGTGTCGACCCCTCGAGGTCGCATGTTTTTTTGTTATCCGCTGACAACTTAATAGTTTTCAAGTGATCGCAGGCTCAATTTTTTTTCAATTCATATGAAATATGTTGTGTTTATGTCACTATGGCCCCGCACTATTAAGACTTTGATTTCAAACTGACCTCGGAAGCGAAAATTCAGTCACTTATTTAAAAATACAGGTGGGGAAGACCTTTTCTTACCATCTTGACGCGTTGATCACGTCCAATTTTTATGCTCTGATTTTTCAAAATTTGACAGGTGAGTTCATGCGAAAAACTTATCCAACATCTTGAAACTTGTTTACTTTGACAGCTAAAGCTGACAGAGTTTCGCATCAACTTGTGATGTTTTTAACTGTCTTTCTCCACTGGATGTACAAAATGAAATACAGCTGCTATCAAGAGTCTGCATATATTTATGGCTGGTTTGTTTATTGGGTTTTTGCTTGAGAAATGCGTCGCTTGTCAAAGTCTGAACCGATTTCGGATGGCATCGTTTTCGTTTTTCACCTTGCTTGATGCGTAAGTCAGGGTTTGAAAGTTTCAAGCGATTCTAGCCTTACTTAATAGATGTCGAATGATAAGCCTGAGTAATTATTGTATTTGAAGTCTATATATATATATATATCTAGCCGGATTTATGAAAACCGTAACATCGGACACCAGGAGCCCACACACCTTAAACTGGCTCAACTAAAGTAAATATCGCCAAGAAACTCGGCTCTTACCCATGGTTCTCTTAAGGTGACTCTCTTTTTGGTTCCTGATTAGCAAAAGAAACATTCAAGTCCATCAAAAAGACACTCTGGACTTGTCCATACACTCTAGCTGCTTAAAGGCCCTGAATGACGGAGGACGCTTGAGACTTCAGCAAGTTCTAAGCAGAGAATTCAAGGTTAAATCACCCCCCCCTGACTTCCTCCACCCACCCAGCCTAGCACGTGCTTGAGGGGAATGCTTTCGTTGGCCAATGGGCCTCAAACGTTACAAGAATTTGACATGACAAACTAAAGGCAGACATGACCAGTGCACTGACTCTCCCAGACCGGGACTAACGGAAGGTACAACGCTTTTGCAGCACCCTCCCCCCCTAGGGATTGACATGGAGGCCCCTTTCCAACCCATGGCGCGTTAGCTCAGGGACTGAACTTGACAATGAGACCAAGCAGGACAGCAGGCCCCCTATGTTTTTTCTCACCGCAGTGACCAGAAAGCTGGCTATCGCCAGCTTTCTGTGCGAATATTCTGGTGCATTTTCAGGTACGTTTTCAAAAATTCGGCTATATATATATATATATATATATATATATATATATATATATATATATATATATATATATATATTTAGCATACACACACTCAGTGATCTTGGTAATTCAAGCAATCTGATTGGTTCGCTATCTCGGAATATGGCGTTTTAGTATATACACGCTCAGTGATCTTGGTGATTTAAGCAATCTGATTGGTTCGCTATCTCGGACTATTCAACAATATTCACCTCCTAGCGAGTGGATAATGTGTGAGCTCAGTGGTTTTCCCATTTTTTTAGACAGCGATCTTTTAGAAGTCGACAAAATCCTAGGGCTGACTTTTTTTAAGGCAAGAAAAGACTTGGAAGGATTCAATACGGCGTTTTTCAATTTACTGTGGCTGAGTTTTGTGCTCGATGGATTGTTTACAACTCTCGTGTATTCGCGTAGAAGAAGCCGTTTCGTGAACTCAAAGTTTTCTAACAAGAAAATCTTGGCTCAAAAATGGAAGTTTATTTATGACAAACAAATTTAAGAGGAAATGTTTGCAGAAATTCTACGTTTCAAGTGAACAGGAAAAAGAATGATACAGGAAGACGTCTTACCTAGAGCAACCGAGCCGCCATTTTTGTCAGCACTTCATGCGAAGAACGACTCAACAAGCCCTTTTGGCTATAAACTTGGCGAATCAACAGAAAACAACAAAGCTCCACTTTTCTTCTCAGGTAAGGAAACAGTTCAAACTTTTAGCGGTTCCATTTAAGCCATTACGCTGTTGTTTGCGAAATGATAAACTTGTAAATTGCCATGTTTGAAAATTCTGCAAAGATCTATTTTTAAACTTACGCGTGATTTGATCTGTCAATCAAATTGTACTTTTTAATGGTTTCCTCTCTGATTTTGTTGAGATCACTTCGTGTGTATATACTAAAACAATTATTCTCTTCAATCTCGGTGAAAAGTGGCTTTGGGAATATTTACCTCGCCGCTTTCGCGGGTTGGTAAATATTTTGCCACTATTCACCTCGATTTCAAAGAAGAATTGTTAAATATTCACCGCGCTAGGCGGTGAATATAAAGCAGAACAAAATCGCTGTCGTGAACTGGGTGTTTTGCCAAAGTTTCATAGTGAAGCCTCTTTGAAAATACACGAATATCCAAGTGTTGATGACTTTGAAGGCAAGAAAAGACCTCATGGTGTTTAAACAGCGTGATCTATTGTGAAGTGGTTTACTGTAGCTGACTTTTTGTACGCTCGAAGCTATGTTTACCACTACAGAGGAAAACGAGGCCGCTTTGTCACTGTTTTGTGATTTCGGGATTTTCTCCTAAGACCAATTATGCCTATAAAAAGAAGCAGAAACTCATAAGGGGTTGAAACGTTTAACTCTCATATGTTTGCCTTGTCCGATGCTCGTGATTATTCATTTTCGAAAGTACCGTATTTGGAACGAGAAGAAGAGATAACTGACCAATTAAACTTCGTAAACAACGTGACGTAGTTTTACTTCATGTTCCCGCTCCCGCTTGAAAAAAATGGCCGACAAACGGGGGAAAAACTCCCGAAAGCCGAGAAAGCTTTCTAAGGTTGAAACCAGGAATCTTACCGAAACACTGAGCAGGATATTATTGCCTCTCCACCCGGGCCAAACATAACATTATGAAACCCACTGACGTCCTCGCAACTTCATGGAGTTGTCACTTCAAAAAACGATGCCTCGTTGACCCTCTGCACAGTAAACTTATACTGCAAATAAGCTTTTAAAATTCTTATATTAAGTCTAAAATAAACAGTAAAAAATATTTTCGAATAAAATTCATTAGCTGCGGATCGAAAAGTGTCCAAAACCTGAACCTGACATCTTCGCAAAAAGTGATGCGTGTAATGAATGTGAGAAGCATTTAAGCTTAAATTCAGCTTGGATGTTGTAGTCACGATCGTGTTTTGAGCTAATTTTATGAATGAACAAACTCAAAACAACAGACAGAGAAGCCGTTTCTTGAAAAATTTTATTCACAATCCGAAAAGTTAATCCTTTAAAGCAATTCGGAAAACACTATCTCGATCGTGGATCCGTTCACCCAAGTGAAATCGGCTGAGCACATGGCAAAATTCAACACAAAATCCATCTCAAATTGGGGCACATTTTGTAATTTTTCTTTAGCCCCGAAGAGAGAAATTTATAAAACGTCTATGAAACATTTAAAAATACATAAATTCTCTTTCAAAAACGTAATTGCCTTGGCCATAGAGCGCAAAATGTACCTGAAAATTCAGCAAAAACTTCACTGCCTTGGTTGCATTTCAAAACAGACCACGCCCTCCGTCGAGAAGAAAACAACATTGAATTCCTCGAAGGACGATTTCGTGATGAAAAGCTTCCCTTTTTCCAGAAAAGAAAGCTGAGCATTCTTTCGACCTTTCTCTTTCCATTTTTTGTCTTTTAACGGTGTATTTTTAACCTTGAAATGCAGATCTCCTGTCTTAAAACATCTGCATGGTCATCGCGCGGCAGCCATTTGTTGAAAATGGATATCTGTCACTAAGGTTTCCAAATATGGTAAAAGTGAATATTCACGAGCATTGAACGCGAGTTACACGTTTCAACCCCTTATAAGTTTCCGATAGAAGTTAATTTATGGAGAAAAGAGGCGGGCAAATATTTTCGAAAATTGTACTTGCCAGCAAGTTAACAAAGCAAAGAACATTGGAGATAAACAACACTCACCTTGATCGTAGCCGCTGTTGACAGCATTTGCAAGAAGCGACAAAGAAAACGTTCTTATTCACGGTGAGTTGACAGAAACAAATGAAGCTCTACTTTTCTTCTCAGAATTGGGTAGTAATATAAATTTTCGCGTTTTCTTTTAAGCCGTTGATGCTAAAGCTTACAAAACTCGATACAAAAAGATTAAAACTATCATTTGCCATTTTTGAAGATACTGTGAAGATCTAACTTTTGCGCATTCACTGTTTACGGCTTCGTGTTCACGCACGAATTCACCCGTCAATCAAACTAACCGTTTTTTAATGGTTTCCTTTCTGATTCTGTTGAGATCACTTCGTGTGAATATACTAAAACAATTATTCACCTCAGGCTCAGTTAATATTGCTGAATAATCCCCTCGACTTCGTCTCGGGGATTATTCAACAATATTAATTTCGCCTTGGGCGAATAATTGTTAAATATATCTAATTTCATTCAAAGTCGAGCACAGTTAATTTATGCCGCAAGTTTATGCACGTTTGTAAAATTTGAGACAATGATCTGGCCTAGTATCAGGTTTGATATAAGCTTACAGAACTCTAAAAGCGCGTTAGATATTTGTTCTCACCGCAAGTAGAAATTTTTAGGCATGGACCAAATTACACTCAAAAATGGTAAAGAAAGCAGTCGAACGTAGTCTAATCAAATTCTTTTTTTCTCGCAATCGACCGAAGCAATCTCCTTCCTTTTTCGTGCAAAGATTCAGATGAAATCAAACCACTATAGGATGAGACTGCATCAGTTTCAGACCTCATCATTATCTTTAGATATTAGCTAATTATATCAATAGCATGTTCATTAAGTGTTTTTCTGACCCTTAAAACTTTCTTTTAAAATATTTCGAAAACGCTCTCATAGAATTAAATTTTGCGCAAACTTTGTCATAATCAAGGCAACTAAAGGGCGTGCAAGCAGCCTTAAGCGAATTTTGAAAAAAAAAAAAAAAAACTGGTACCGAGAAATACAACGTAGCGTCATCATGTTTCCATGGTAACTCTGATGTCAATAAAACATGGATCATAACAACTTTTCATCTTTATATAGTTCAACTGTGGTAACCTTTTTCCGATATCTTTGTTAATGCCGAAGCAGTAAACACTTTAAGTGGGAAAGTATATCCCCTACAAAAAAACCAGTCGAGCCACCTTAACCTCCGGGATGTGGCAGGTCAAAGTTAACAACGGATTAGTGATATCGGTTGGGATTACTCCAGGACTTCACAGAGCTTTTAAAACACTGTTCAGATCATGTTTAAAGAACAGTTTGGTCACACCGCACACGACTATGGCTGAAATGATTTTGATTATTTGGAAGTTGATCAGTTAGCCATGAAGTTTAATCTTTTTGGTGATAATCACTCCAACGTTTAAACAAAACATACAACTGACACCGCGTTTTGACAGATTCATGGCCGAAAAGAAAGTAAAACTAAAGGGAAATACGCAGAATAAAATGCAAACAATTAAATGCTTTTGTGGGCTATAAGACGGATGCAACGACCAGAGAGCTTACTGAATTTTACTTACCGCCATAATACTTCAAGCTTGCCTGTGCGTGTTCAGTCCTCTAAAAATAGAGATATGGCAATCAGGTGAAAGCAAAACTGAAAACCATGTTTCTATCTACTGTTACATTTTTTCTCGTTCTGTGGTCCTCATCAATATTTCGTTAATATTAAGGAAATGCCATTAACAATTTTGGTGTGACATTTACAGAAGAGTGAGTTCCTATCGGTGCTTAATACTCACAGTTCTCAAGTTCTCAAATCTCAGTTCTCAAATCTGATATTACGCAAAGTATTCACTGTTTAAGAGATATTAAGACGGAAACCACTGAAAAATCTTGCTATCTAGAAACTTTAAATACACGTAACGACACGGTCTGAGTGACGAGAGTAACCTCAAAATAAAATAAATTAGAGTTCAAACCATTTGATCACTTTATCACATAGACGATTTACACATCTGCCATTAAAGAAACAGCTTTTTCAGAATTTTGAATCCAATTATCCCCATTTTTCTTGCTTATAAGATACTCTAAGCTATTGGTTCGAGCTAGGGTTCTGATATCTGTCTGTCTGTTAATTTTGTTGTTGTTTGTGTATTTCTTTTCCTATTAAAGATCTTCTAAAATGTTCCAACCCACATTCAGCTAGGTAAAGTCTTCTATTTTTCTATTACACATTAAAGTCTGTGAGTGCGTTTAATTTTTGTTTGATGCTGTGACATTCACATCAGTCTTTAACCCTAAAATATTGATTTTTTAATGATCGCTTTTGATCGTTTTCCGCTCTCCCTCTTAGCAAGGATGTTTCAAGCACGGTTTTTAGTCATCTTACCTTACGGAAGAAATTTCTTTTTCTGAAGAGTTTGATTAATTCCTGATGCTTTAGGAAATCTCCTTCGAGTTGTCTGAAACAAAATTATGAACAGTTTCTGAATTCAATAATATTTACCTCAATTCGTTCCCAGGGTCTCTCATCTGATCTTCCCCTCGCCTATTTTCCTCCAATAGGCGTTAGGTATCGAGTATCGACGCTTCCTGCCCTGCGCTCAAACGCAATGCTACTATTGGAGTGTGATGGTGACGTAAATGCGCACACTTCTAGTTTTCTAATAAAGTTACAAAAGTGTCATTTCATAAACTATTAGTGAGAAAAAATAGCTGAATTACACTCTCTCCAAAAATTTCGGTTCTTTTTTTTTTCTTTTCTGATATATGATGTTAAAAAGTCAAAATTTTACAAATGTACTAATTGTCGAATAAACTCTTTTACACCCAGAAATTGTGCGTACCTTGATGGCTGATACTTCCTTAAGTATTGTATGAAAAAAGCTAAAATTGCAGAGATTATTTATTCAATCTTGTGATTCAATATTGGCAGTTGCTTGTGTTGAGTTGTATTTCAGTTTTGAAAGGTTATTCTTGTTTAGTCCTTTTTATAAAATTTTAACGACAAGGCAACAAAATTTAAACAAAGACGTCAGCAAAGATTCGCCCAGAACGCACGATTTTCATGCGTTAAGGACTTGAATGAATGAATGAATTAATTAATCAATATCCTTTATTTAAACACGATGAATATTAAAGCAGTAAATTGCTTGAGGGTTCTTGTGTACTAAAAAATTTAATACATTCATATCTAATGACTTCTCTCTTACTCAGTGACCACTACTGATCACTTTCTTTGATCATGGATTGTATGAGAGTTTAAAACAAGATATTCATTTCTTCATTATTATCCGCCACAAAAACGAAAAAGAAAAAAACGTAAATTAGAGAAATTAAGTTAAATGTTTTCTACCTGAATCGGTTATGTTTCGTACACATACGACTTAAAACATCAGAAAACCGTGAAAAGAACATTTAACCAAATCAACAGGCAAAAGGGACAGTGCATTTCATAGGTATTGTTTCTTAGCTAATACGAAAAAAATACTGTATTATGGCATTAATACACAAGATCTGACAAATATATACATCATGCCCTCTTCTCACAAGAAACATATAGAGATAAAGGAGAGAGGGTGTGCTTTCAGGTATCGATATGATTGGCTGAGCATGTCGTGTTACGAAAGTTCAATGACATTTTTTCCTCATAGTACATAAATATGGTGGCCGAAAGAAACAAAAACTAAAAACAAGACTCGAAAACATAACCCGCTAACCCCGCACAGAAACACACATAGCCAAAACGGAAAATGATAACCCAACGTCAATCTGGACGGAGAAACAAAGATCCCAAACAGAAATACACTATCCCCAAAAGGAAACACAAACAAATCCAAAATAGAATCACCCACCAGGCCTGAGTGACGTATATCCCGAAATATTAAACAGAAACTCACCCAAAAAACGAAAACAAAATGCAAAACAGAATCACAAACCCCAAACAAGAACACGAAATGGAAAAAAAAAGTTTGCTATATATGAATCAGGCATTGTTTAGACACTGATTCGCTCCATGTATGGTAATCTGGTATACTTTCTTGAAATAACCACATCGACACAATTCTTTAAAAAATCAGTAGAACTGTTGGGCTGTTATCGAAATTGCGACATTTTTTTTCCTTTTAGCATACTTATCTCCATTTATCACTCTCTGATAACACCCTATCTTCGATACGGTGTAATTGTATGGGGTCAAGCAAGCAAATCACAACTAAACAAACTTCTAGTCCTTCAGAAACTCGCTCTTCGCTTTATTCACTTTGCTAAACCGCGTGATTATCCCATTTCTCTCTTTTTCAATACAAAAACATTACCAATTAAGTTTCTCTACTATCAGCTACTAGCAGAAACAATGTCAGACTTGAGAAAGAACGTAGTACCTATAAACATTCAGGAATTGTTCCTCCCACTTCCTTGTGTACATTCATACGGCACTAGGTCGTCTACATCTCAAAACTTTTATATAAAAAAAAAAATCGAATCTTGAAATAAAAAAAAACCTCTTTCTCAAGACTTGGTGCCAAATTATGGAATGAAATACCGACCAAGTTGCGCACACTTTCAGAACACAAATTCAAATTTAATATTCGTGCGTCATTGCTTAATATACTGGAGACTGACGATACTTATTTTGTAATCCTACCTATAAAAACGGCGAACTAATGTTTTCTTTTCTTTTCCTCCTTAGAGTTTTAGATGCATCTTTTTCATATGTTTTTCTTCTTAAGATTATAATTTTTGCAAATAGTTAACCGCTCCATAATTATTTTAAAGCTGATGAATCTCTCTTGCTTTCTACTTCTTTTTTTTTTACCTTAATGTTATTGCAGCTATTTTCTTTCTGTATCATTCGTGGCCTGCCTAGACTAGCTACAGCTATTTGCGGTGCCAGGACACTTAAAAATATTCTTTTGAAAATTTATAATAAAGTCTTATTTATAATAATAAAGTCTGGAGTGACTGAGATAAGCAAAACTCTTTTTAAAAGGAGAGAATAGCTAGGGTTCCTCAGGCTCCTTTGAATTTTTAAATGTAAAATGTTGTAATCTCTATTGATTTTTCAAGTAATAAACAAATGGAAGAAATAGACGTTGTCAATTAAATTAAAACTGAAATATGTGTCCACAACACAACGCAAAAACAAAATGAACTTTTATTTATGGACTTGTAATTTTTAATTTTGCCGAGCAAACACACGAACATGGCTAAGAACTATAACTAGCTACTTTAAAATTCCATTTATCGAGCCAAACGCCTCTCCAACAAAAGCAAATTATACATCAAAAGAAAGGAAATTTCCCGTAGTTTTCAATTCTAGCGGTGCATTTATAATGAGGGCATGCGCAGACGAGATTTTGCTTTAGGTCCCTCGCGTGGTCGTCGTGCTGCCTGGGAAATTAGCTTCAACTAATCAAAAGCACTACCAAGATCTGGGTATAATAATGTGTCATCAGTATGAAATTTCTGTGCTCGTTTCTCAGTCATCATTTCGCGAGGAAACCAGTGGTGGCGCCGATGAATGTAGGCTGTTTTCTCGCGCTACCTAAATTCCTGCTTGATGACAGGCTATATTTTGCCAGTACCGACAGGTTGATTTTTTTGGTTCTTTATTTCTCGGCCATTGTCTTTGAAACGACGATTTCCTTTCAATAAAGAATTGATTGCGAGGGACGTTATACTCAATCAAACTCCGAAAAACGGTAACATTTTTTTGGTGAGAGGGAATAAAGTTATCACCGCGTAAAAGTACTTGGTCTGAACGTGTCTTCTAATGTGCTTCAATTGATCGCCCCAATTTGTTGTAAGGGAATCCAAGTCAGTCTTGAATTCTGAATTCCAAGCTGTGGATTCTGGATGCTAGATACGGATTTCCGGTCCTTGTCATTGGAACTTGAATTCCGGGTTCCTTGAGTTGTATTCCGGATTCAAAAGCCTAGGATTGAGCATTCCACAAGGAAAAATTTTCCATATTCTGGAACTAATATTCGCTTAATTGGGACAAAATTAATGGCTGTGATTGTCTTTATTACTGGGTGCAGTCAGAATTCAGAGGGTCAGAATGGGTGTACCCAAGAAGGGCTTACAAAAGATTGACAGTATATTTCGCAATGAAAAGACAGTACGATAATAACGTGAGGCAATGTCAATGGCGATGAAATCTTTTAATCTCCAAATATATTATAATTACCGCTGGATGTTCTGATTAGAAAAAACTAATACTGCACCTATTCTACTTACTTTGTAATTCTACAATTTCTACAGCTGCAATTTAAAAAATAGAAAAACCAAAACATAATTCATAAACCACTATGATTTCGCCGTTCCTGCTTGCTAACATCGGGCATTAGCCAGCTTACGTAACAGGATGGCAGAATGGAAGAGAACGGAAAACTTTCGGGCGTGACAAACGTGGCAGGGCTATAACGTACGCCTTTGTCGTAATCGGGTGTTAGAAAAACTCGGGGTCGGGAACTATCTTTTTTTAAATAATGCTGTTTTAAGGTGAGGGTTAAAGTTAGGGAGGCTCCGACCCCGACCCCGATCCCCCCTTTTTACTGACACCCGTCGTGATGTTCACAAACAAAACATCTGTTAAAAAAAACGGGGAAATTTGGCGAAGAGCGTTTTGAAACAAAACCATTCGACGCTTGTCACACACGGTTTGCTGTCTTCTTTACTCCGCCTTCCTCTTGGGTAAGTTCACTATTAAGCGCTCTACGATCCTCATTAATTCACATGACTTCTAATCAGGTGATTCTAGATGAGTGAAAGCAAACGACCAGTCATCGCAATAATGACGATCAGCGGACCACCGAGGAAACAATAGTACGAATCGTGTGAGTGTGGTTTAATAACGAAAATTTCTTAATCACTAGCAACGGCTATGTTACACTTAGACGCGCTCAACAAATGTAAACGACTCTATCATACGCAAATAAGAAATCTTTCATTATCGTGATGGTTTGACGCAACTTTGAATCTCTCAGAACTAGTAGCACTAATGTTTAAGTATGCAACAGCCATGAGAGACATTCACGAGATTTAAGCGTTTTACAAACATCTACAATTGTCATATCTTACAAATTGAACATCAGCAGACACAATCTCGGTCATAATCATAATTGCTGGAAGGCTACCTTACAGATCTCTCCCGCTAACCTCACCCTCCCTCCCCCCCCCCCCCCCACCCCTTCCCACTCCCTCCATCTTTCCATCTGTGTTATTAGGGGAAGGAGATAGAAGCAACAAGTGTACCCTCTCTCATGTGTTTCCTTAAAAGTTTCAAGTAATTATGACCAGGATTGAAAGTAAAGTAAAAAGAAAAAATTATATTTTATTTTTACGTTTACAGTACTATTTTAAACCCTGATCGCACCTCACAGATACATGTTAGACTCGAGATGCGATCATAAAATTGCTTCAAGATGGTAGCAAAGTCAGTCACTTGACTTCAAAGGCTCGTCCTGCGCAGCCCCGTTTGTTCCAGTTTCATTTTTCTCGGACAAACCTGTTGGATGAATTTAGAAGATATCATTTTAATATAACTGTCAAAAATATATATTGCTACGACGTATCTTAAACAAAACACAAATCTCCCAACCTTGTGGAAAGAAAATAAAGAGGAGGCAACTCTAGCTACAATGTACACTGTGCCCCAAACCCATCTATAATAAGAACAAAATATTTCGGAATTATTCCTCGGACTCTAGCTACAATGTGCACTGTTCCCCAAAATCCATGTACAATATAAAGAAAATATTTCAGAATTATTCCTCAGGTCGTGATTTAAAGCTTTATCCCGTTACAAACTCAAAAATGTTTTAAATGCTTTCCATGTCATATGTTTTCTTATATGTTTAAGAATCTGCACCTAAAGATAGTTTTCTAATTACATTTTGAGGTATAAGCCAGCACTTAATAGATTAACCTAACTAATTGTTCGCAAATATTATATAATTAAATTCAATCTATCTGTGCAATTATACAATCAAATTACGTCGATAAACACGCTATACTTAGGCTGAAGAGCTACAACAGCGGTCAAATCAAAGTAATGACTTCCATTTTCTACTTTTTTATTAAATAAATCAATAAATCGACAATAAAAAACGATTTACAGGTAGCACATCCACATTCCTGGTGCAATTGGACTTTGGAAATGTTGGTTTTCGATCCAGAGAGGGGAAAGCCGGAGTATATGTACCAAGGAAAAACGTCTTGGAGCAAAGGAGAGAACCTCATATGGCTACGATGCCGAGATTTAAACTCGGGTCACATTGGTGAAAGATGGGTGCTCTCACCACTGCGTCATCCCTCGATCCCCTTCCTTTCTATATATATATATATAAAATATATGTATATATTTATGTATATGATCTTACTGTTATCGATCTCATCGTCCTCCTCGTCCTCTTTACATCTTAGAAAATCTTTTCCAACAACCTCTTCATCGGAGAGTTCCAACCGATTTGTTTCCTTGTTATATACAACGCGGCAGCACTTGAACAGGATTGGTCCTCGAGAGTTCGGCCTCGTTGCTATATTTGGAGGAATTTCAATCGTCTTGCATGTTTCTTTCACCCCTGGAGGATTTACTTCTGCCTCTCCTTCCATCTTCAAAACCAATGTTCAAATAAGTAGATAGAGTAGTACTTTGTCCACCGAATGGAGGCATTAATGTAAACTGAGGATTACTTTTTGGCTATAGTAATGCATCTTTCCGGATCTTAAACTTTTATTTCTTATCAAGAGACCACTGTAATTCACACTCTGCAATACTCAATCTACAACAGTAGAGCCCATCACAAGAAAAGAAACTTGTAGCTTCAAGAACGTGCAAGATCGCTTATTTATAAGTAAAAATGAAATTAAACACTAAGTAGTTTTGTGTATACACTTTTATTTTTTTAGAAATCCTGTCCTTTTCTCGTCTCCCTTGTTCATCACTTTAATATCAGATATGATTGAAAGTGGTGTAGTAGTGATGAAATTAACCGCTTTTGCGCAGCTATCTCATTGACTTGTGCAATAATACATGAACACCTACGCATTATTGACTCTCTGTCGATCCCGCATTTATTCATTAGAGAAAAGACAAACGCCTATGAAATTAACTTTGTCCTTGATGTTTTGCGTAAGATAATGAGATTTCTACGCAAAAAGGTTACCGTATTAATTTCATCACTACTTTACTACTATGAAATAGTTTTCCGACAGTAAAATACCTTGTTCCTTCTCTTGCCTTTAACTTCAAATCGCTCACTGAAAATTACTGAGATTATCAAGCTCAGTTGGTGGTCTTCGAAAACACCTGTTTTTTCGTTGTCTATATCTGTTTTAGCCAATATTTCACGTAGGTCCGGATCACGTATGTATTCCTGATCAATTCTTCCCAGCACTAGGGATCCCAGATCTTCACTTATCGTGATCCCTTTCCTGCCAAAATTATCAGCGTCTCCCCCAATTTCTACCGAGCTGAATTAAAGAACTCAAATTAGTCTTCGCAAGAGAGTTTAGAGGCTGGTATGAAAAACTGGTTAATACTGCACTACTGGGTAAGAAAAAAAATAACCGAAAAATCCTTGACTGGGCGGAGATTATCAAGAGAGGTGATATTTCTTCAGTAGACCAGATATTTTCTACAATATTTCTTTTCATTGCAGTAACCTAGTAGTGATTTCAGTTCCTCAGATTTTGCATTGAGTATTTTTTTTTTTGATAACACAGTCGCTTTGACCTTTCCTACCGAGTTTCTAAGAAGAACGAAGTAGACTGATCAACTCGCAAGGTGCCCCAAATCTGATCAGAGCATAAAAACGTTTTTTTTTTTTTTTATAAACCATGCGTAATGTTTCATTACTGTCAATTTAATATTTACCTTCCAGCTCCTTTATCATCTTCATTTTCACCCTCTGGTAATATCCCGCAGTCTTCTTTTACGATGTGTTTCTTCATGCGGGTCACATGCGGGAAGTAACCCCGTGAAAGGAAGCGAGCTAGCTTATTCCTCTAAAAGGATTACTGGTATGGTTATATCACATTCACTTTAATTTATCCTTTGGTATAAATTAGCTTGCATTTCTCAGCACACAGATTTAGTGAGCATAGAGTAATAAATAATAGCCAAATGGCGTGACAATAGCTACTAAAAGCGCATAACACTTAAATGAATGTATTTATAGTTATCAATGTAAATTGTATAAGATTTTAAGAATCGAACATTTTAAGAGACTACGGGGCAAATTTGTTCACAAAAAAATCTAAATAGATCCTCAAAGAGTGAAAAACTGCTACTATTCAGTCTCTTACGAGATAACAAATTGAGTTTGAGAAAGCCATTGATGCAGGTTAAAGTAAGTTATGAAAATAAATAACTGTAACTAGGCAACAACTAGTAAATGTTGTAGGGTAATGTTTCAGTGACGTTAATTTACCTTGTAGCACCGCTGCCATCTTCACTTTTCCCCACTGATGCTATGTCATTATGTTTTTGAACCTTTTTGTTCCTCAAGGCTTCATATTCTTCCCTCTTGCCATCTGCCACGTAATGTTCTAGTCCCGCCACAACTTTGTATGTATATCGTTTGAACGGACGTTCCAGAACGTACCTAGATTCCCTTACCACCAGAGTAAATAACTTAATATCTTGAGTTCGGCCATGGACAACAGGGAGATAATGACCCTCTTTATCGCCAAAATTTTCCTTTGCGAATTCACGTAACAACTTGTCAATCAACTAAAATGTGAGACAATATGTGAGACAATAATAATAATAGTTATAATGATTATAATGATGATGATGATGATGATGATGATGATGATGATGATGATGATGATAGCGCTGTAAATGTAGGAAGTTCTCTTCCACTGAGCTGGTTAATTACATAGAAACCGGACAAAATTGAAAGCAACGAAGACTGGAGGCTCGTTACATAACGTATAAAAAGCAAGGCGAGGCGTGAACTTAAACCGGCGGTTCAAAGAAGAAGCCAAAGGGTTTATGCAGAGTAGCAGAGTAACACCTACATGTAAATCAGTGTATGAGTCATCTGATGCACACGCCTAGTGGGATGTACCGGTTTACGCTGCTCAAAAAATGTCGGGATCGTTACCAAAGAAGAATTTGTCAACGTAAGAAAAGATTTCAACTCCTACATGGCCACCGTTTTATCGTTTAGTTACACCCGTTTGGCCGCAGTAACGTCCCGGCTTTAAATATTTGTTTTTCCTGTGCTAAAAAATGCAAAAGGTGAGTGGTAATATAAATTTGATATCCTTATCTATAAACAGGAGTGTATCCCTTCTTTCCTTGTTTGTAGTTTCATTAAGGTGGCTCGACTGGATTTTTTAGGGAGTATACTTTCCCACTTTAAGCGTTTACTACGTCGACATTGAGAAAGATATCGGAAAAAGGTTGCCACAGCTGTATTATATAAAGACGAAAATTTGTTATGATCCATGTTATATTGACATCAGAGTTGCCATGGCAACAACATGACGCCGTTTTTTAATTGCCTTTGTGTTTCTCGGCACCAGCAGTTTTTTTTTTTTTTTGCAGAAATCGCTTAAAAGAGCTTTTACTTCCCTTAGTTGCATCGATTATGGCAAAGTTTGAACAAAATTTATGAGAGCGTTTTCGAAGTATTTTGAAAAAACGTTTTAAGGGTCATAAGAACAATGAATAAACATGTCATCGACATAATTAGCTAATATCTGAAGAAAATGATGAGGTTTGAAAATGAATTTTCGTCTGATAGCGGTTTGATTCTATCTGAAACTTTGTACGAAAAAAAGAGGGAAATTGTTTCGGCCGATTGCGAGACAGAGGAATTTGATTAACCTACATTCGGCTACTTTCTTCACAATTTTTGGATGTAATTTTGTCCACGCCTACAAATTTCACGTTCATTTAAAGACCGCTCGACAAATTATTTTGAAAACCTGACAATCCCGGGATTAATCATCAATGTACATCTCCTCCAAGTTTCAAGGACACTTAAAACAAGGAAGGCAATTAAATGGGGTTATCAAATGCCACAAAGTTTCCTCCAGATTTTGTGTTTACAAGTTAGTGTCCTCATTACTCACTAGCTTTGTTTTAAGTTTCATAAACACGTGCACAACTTAATTTGCATTCAAAAGGACCCTCGATCACTTTCCAAAGAAATCTCCGGAATAAGCTAATGTAGCAGAAATGGTGAAAACAATGTCTGTAGCGCAATTTTGTCGTCATGAGGGACGCGGGAATAAATCGCTGTACAAAAGATTATTTGTATTTATGTTTCCTTTCTGCAATATATGTTCTCACCTCATATTCATTGTTACATTTGCTTCAGTTGTGCACGTGCAAGCCATATGAAACTTGAAAACAATGCCGGTGAATACATGTAATGAGGACGTTCACCTTGTAAACACAAACTCTGGGGGAAAATTTTGTGACATTTAAAGCCCCATTACATACATATACAAACAACTATATTTAAACTCGGTAAAGTATTTTAGTAATTAATGTACAAAGTTGCTAGCAAATATTTTAGTTAAAAAATATATCTGTGTGCACTTTATTTACTGTTTTACAACATTGCCGAGTGGGAAACCGATGATTGCAACACTCGATTAATTTCCCTTCTGAATTGTCCTATTGATTTGATAGCGGAGCTGACATGCGCGCGCAAAGCGCACGCGCGTGGGCGAAGCCCCATAGCTAAGTAAATCTACCCATCCCAGAATATTTGATAATCACGTGACCGTGCACCGACTCTACTCTCACACTTTCTAGCTAGTTTGGGAACCCAGGAGAAAACTAATTGAATATCAATGTTGTGATCAATTGACAGCTGTCATAACAAGGTATCCGCTGACCAGTATCACCTGACCACATCGAGGGCTCAGGTGTCGACCCCTCGAGGTCGCATGTTTTTTTGTTATCCGCTGACAACTTAATAGTTTTCAAGTGATCGAAGGCTCAATTTTTTTTTCAATTCAT